>WEKX01010915.1:276446-290786 GCA_013390025.1 Pitta sordida | reverse complement strand
GCTAGACCATGTCACTAAGCTCCTCGTCCAGTCTTCTCTTAAACACCTCCAGGGATGGTGACTCCACCACCTCCCTGGGCAGCCCGTTCCAATATGCGATTACTCTCTCTGTCCAGGCGGCTCTTGGGCATCTCCAGTCAGGGAGACCCCGCACAGCAAAGTTCTTCCTGTTCAGTGGAGCTTCCCTGTGCGTCAGTTTCTGCCCCAGCCTCTCGTCCCGGCGCTTGGCACCGCCTTGCAGCGCCTGGCTCCGCGTTCCTGACACCCCTCAGGCACCGCAGACACGGACTGGGGCTGGGACTGCTCCGGGTTAAACAGCCCCGCTCCTTCAGCCTTTCCTCATCCAGAGGAGCTGCCCCCAGCAGGGAGGGCCAGCACCGCGTTTTTCCAAGGACGGCTGTGCATCCCCTGGAGCGATTCAGCGGCGGGAGATGCCCGGAGCCAGAGAGGGCAGGCTCGACCCTCTGCTGTTCCAGCGATCCCCTCGCCCTGAGGGTCTCACACTCGGCCTTTCGCTGCATTTAGTTGTCAGGCAACGCATTTTCTACAGAACAGCCTCTCTATTTCTTGGAACACACAAAATGTATCTTAATACTTTTTTTTTTTCCTCTCTCTTTTGTTATTACGTGTCTGAAGGACAATGCCTTGTGAACAACTTCTCTGAAATGCTTCTTACAAATATGTACAAATATATTATTTCCATACTCTTCCCACAGATACAGAGATGACCATGTATACAATACGAGGCTTATTCCATTGTATACTGGAGAAACAACCCCCCCGAAATCCCCCTGAAAGATAATTTTTCTCAGGTTACTGAAAGCTGAATGTTAAATACCAAAGACATATATTTGAGATATATTTCAGAAGTCCTCTGTTTTTTTCTGTAAGGAAGTACATTTTTAAAAAGCAGGTAATTTTTATTTGGTGTGTTAGAATTTGCACAATATTCACAAAATTGATATGCAGCAAAACTGCTGATTGAATTTGTATTTATTTTATATATTTATATAATATACATTTTTATGTGTTTATTTGATATTTAAAGTACACACAAAGTTAATGTATCCGTAATACGCATATGTTAGCTACGTTTTTTCACCCAATACAACCAGAATCTCCTCCCATAAATCTGTATTTTCCTTCTCGAGGAAGTGACCAAAGATATTTTGCTTTTAGGGCTTTGATATTGAAGAGTCTTAAAAATAGTGCAATTTCTATTGTAGGTTTTCACACAGCACTCCCAGCCTAAGGCCCTCACACACGAGGAGGGACACAGAGGGTAGGTTTGGCATGCATTCCACTGTTAAGAACACCAAGTCCACTTGTCCTGATGTGGAAGGGCAAGCCACACTATTCAAAACCATAAGTAGGAAATCAGAAACCTTTTCTCTTGTAAATAAATTTATGCATATCTTCAACTGACAGACTGGCTTCTGTGTGGGAGCTTCAGCCCATATGCCTGCAAGTTTATCTCCTTTAAGTTACTGCTGTACTTTATGTTGCCTCACTCTCTATGGTCCCACCGTTGCAGCCTGTGACTGCCCAGCAAAGGAGTGTGTGTCAACTCCCTGGACATGGTGCTGACCATGGCTGTCATGGTCAGCACCATGTTCAGCACCTGTTTCCCAGGATGGGAAAGCTTTGCCGTGTAGGAGTAGGCACTTCACTGAGATTGATATGTTCCCAAGGACACATTTGTGTCTTTGGGGCAGGGAAACTGTAAACACTAAAGCTGCAGTCTAGAGACAACACTGTTAGGGCTGACTGCTGACACAGTAATGTTGGTGTCCTTGCCAGGCCCCATCTTGCATTTCCCATCTTTCAAAGGACATAAAGGTGGAGGGTGTATGACAGACAGTGGAGTCTGAAGAGGAGCAGGTAGGATGTGTTCCGGTATGGGAAAAGAAGTCCAGTAACATCTACCATGAAAGCAAGACTTAGCTATCCTCTGCATTGAGATCAGCTAGAAAAGATGGGGGTGAAGCTGGAGGGAAGAGTGTCTCAAATCTTCTCCCTTCGCAGCCTCCCCAAAACCTCTGCTTCCTTGCCATCACTTTTTAATAACACCGAAGAATGTGACAGCGTTGAGGTACCTCAGTGCTATCACAGCACAGCCATTTTCTCCCATGTTCACAGGTAGTTTCAGCATCCCCAGGCCATCATGTGCAGCATGAGTGCACCATGGTTAAGGTTCTGTCTAGATCTCCAAGCTGCAAAGGACACTTTGTGTGGAACACCACCAGCCGAAAACCAGAATGACGGGGGAATGCATCCATTCAGTCAGCACTGTGGGTGGGACTTCAGCTGTGAGCATCACATGTGATGCACAGATATTTGCCATCAGTAACACTAGTAAAACCTTTTATGGTTCAAAAAATCCTCTGTGTGCTTTCCCAGGAAAGAGGAGCATTAAGATACCTGTTCGCTTCACCAGCCTCCTTCTATCCCCATAACACTGTAATTTTCTTCTGTAATTAGTACCAAACTCTGCAATGAGGATCATTAATTTCAGTGGCCAGAGGGAATGAATGTGCATTAATAATACACTTTTATTTTCCACAGACTAAACCTACACATTTTGTAGGGTCTTGTCTCTTGAGACTATTCAAGTGCTCCACTTCAAGCATGTGTTTAAATGGCTGCAAAACCGAATGCCTAAGCAGGCAGGAAATGTCATATTATTGACATTTTCAAATTCTAGATCAAGGTCAGTAGGTTGCTGCGTTTTCCCATGTTGCCTGTGCATTCACATATGAATCATATTCAGCAGCGAGGATGGCCTGACTAAAACTTTGCTATCAATTTTTCCCCACAGATTATATAGCCATATTGATATAGCCATATTTATGCCTTATGTGGATGTACTGAGAGCTCAGCTATTCCCTTTTGCCTGGGTGCACAGCACAAGCCAATGCCACAGGCAGCCCAGACAATCTAGCAGCTCAAATCCCATTCCCACACTCCTAACCCTCCTGTTTTCAAATGCATACTAAAAAGATTAGCTGTGCAAATCAGGCTGCTGCTATTTAAGCACCAAGAGTCATATGGTTTTCACTGTTAGCCAACTCCAACCACAAAAATGTGGTTTATTTCAGTTTTAACATGTGGCTCTTGGGCTGCCATATACAGAGTATAAATCCAGAACAATGAACTCTTAAAGGAGCTTTAAAGCAACTGAAAAGAAGTTGATAATATCAAGGGCTACAAGGGAGCTTTGCCTCCTTCTCCGTGTCACATTGAGTACTCTGACAACACGTCCCATTCTTAAACAGGGTGCTTTGCCACTGCCAAAAAGCTTTCTGTTAATGTTTTCAAAATCTTCCATTTCTGCCCAAAATCTACTGTGCTATGCAAATTCCAAATCCTTACATGCAATTTATCAGCAGGCAATAGATCAAATACGTCACTGAAACGGCTTCTGTGTCATCTCTGTATTTTAAAGGTCATTTTGCTACTGACGAGGAGAAAACTGCAGGATTCACTCTCACAGAGAGAAGCTAATTGCTCAACATTTCATGTAAGTACACTCAGACTCTTTCAAGCGGTTCATTACCATTTTTACCCTGACTACAGTGGAATTATTTAACATTTAAAACCATCAGACACACTCAACCACAAAGCTCTGCAGACATCAGTGCATTTAAAACGCTGCTTCTTCAAGTGCAATAGACTACATAGTGCTGTTCATTTTCCATTTTACATCGTCAGAAAACCACCGTGACTCTCACAGCACTTTTTTGCACTTTCTTCCACTGCAAATACTTAGATGTCTCTCATATACGTAATATACTCTTTGTAATACTGACTTCCCCTCCTTTTTCTGTCCCCCACTCACAACCTCAGCGTTATTTCATATCAATAAATACATTAACCTGCTTCTCTCTCTCGCCATTGTTTGCTCATTTCTGTAAGCCAAGCCCTGGCATCCGGGAGTCCTGTGTTTGACAATAGTGAGATATTCAATACTTCATTTACACCACATGAGGGTGTTTCAAGCTGTGTAGGATGCCAGAGTCAATCTGGAAGTCCTCCCGTTTGGAAAGAAACCAAGGAGTAAATGCACACATTATTTTTCCACTGACTAAAGGTCTGATCAGGGCAGCCTGGTACCGGACTGACTGTGAAAGAAAAGAGATGAAACATTGATGGCTAGAAAACAGATGGAAGAGGAGTTTTAAAGACATAATCGGATGTTCCCAGAAATCAAATGATCTTTACTGTGGACTTCCCTGAGCTTTGTCTTGTCCCTAAAGAATAATTTTAAATTTCAAATTAAATTGCTTATTATTTCCATTCAAATCTCCTTAGACAAGATTAAGTAATCATTATCCCCCTGCAGAGCTTTTTAGAAGCTTTCCATTGGCTTATTGCTCAAAGTTAATTGCAGAGTCAGGAAGAATTACTTACAAATAATAAATAAAACAAAAATTCTCCTTTGTATACTGCTTCTTCTGGAGTTAAAATGTACACAGATCTTTCTAATGTTTGCTAGCTCTGATAAGTGACTGCTTTAAATCCAGCAAAGGCTGTGCAAGCAACTACTAGTACCCTGTGCAGGTTATCAGGTGTAGTTTCTGTGCACAGCTTCGTAAAACAAACATACATCAAAGCAAACCTGTAGCAATTCTCAAGGCTTTCAACACACCTGCAACGAGGAAAACACGTCCCTAAAAGAGAAAAACTCTCCGAGTCCGTCCTAAAACGGGTTGCTTCCCCAGAAAATCCCAGGCGGCAAAGCCTGTTATCAGCAGTGGCTATCTAATGAGTCTGGCTCTGGGGTGGCAAAGCAGTTCTCTCCCACGACCGTGTTCTCTCACAGCCTGCTCCCAGACACTGCCACACCTCCGCCCGCATTCCAATGGCTGGAATACACCGTGCAAACTATAGGGGTCCTTCTTAAATAAACAAGCCAAGCTTAATTAATTTGCAGGACCTAAAGGTGCCTCGTGAGAGATGCCATTGCAATGCTGTTCTACAAGGACTCGTGATTCAGAGTGAGGCAAAAGGTCATTCTGGAGGATTAGGGCTTGGTCGGACGACTGTCAAGTGTGCCAGGAGCAGGGCATCCTCTCAGCTCACAGCTGTCCCCTTCACGGTCAGAGAGGAGGAAACCAGGCAGAGGTTGAGGACACCTGCCTGCCCCACGCACACTGTGGGTTCCCAGCACTCTGTCAGCAGGGCCCAGCACCAGCTGGATGCAACCAGCAGGAATACAAACCAGGGAGTGCTGGGGAAAGTTACTCATTCCATTCAGTCCTCAGGCCCTGTCACTAACTTCACAAGCCATGTTAATAACTGAAAACAAAATCTGAAAACAAATTCTAAAAACAAATTCCTTGAGTTTGTCCTTTTGCCCCCCTCACCTTGCAATATTCACTGTGTCCTCAGGAGCAGGTGAAAACCACTTGTGCATAAAACCGCCTTGCTGCTTAGATTTCCAGTGTTGCTTTTACAGCTACATAATGCACATGCTAAGGACCACATAGAGCAGACTCAGCTAATTTCACAGTATTGCATTACATGTTATACATGACCTCAGATTCTGCCTTGGGTCTGCTTTACAGGTTTCATTGTGTTGTGGGTTTACATTTAGCAACGTAACACTGTGGTTTTGGCTGGAGTAGAGCTCATTCTCTTCATTGTAGCTGGTATAAGCCCATGTTTTGGATTTATGATGGAAATGGTGTTGATAACTCAGAGATGTTTCAGTGCTTACACAATGTCAAAGCTTTTTCTGCCTCTCACCCCACTACACCAGTGCATGACCAGGCTGGGAGGGGAAACAAGTGGGACAGCTGACCCCAGCTGACCATAGGGATGTCCCACACCATATGGTGACATATTCAGCATATAAAGATGGGAATGAAGAAGGAAGGAGGGAACATTCAGAATGACCGTGTTTTACCTTTCCAATTGACCATTACACGTGATGAAGTCTGGCTTTCCTGGAGAAGGCTGAACACTTTCCTGGCCGTGGGAAGTGGTGAATGAATTCCTTGTTTTGCTTTGCTTGTGCGCAGCTTTTGCTTTCTCCATTAAACTGTCTTTATCTCAACCCACGGAGTTTCTCACTTTTACTGTTCCAGAGTTCTCCCCATCCCACTGGTAGAAGTGAGCTGCCAGCTGGGGTTAAACCTCAACAAACATTCAAGACTCTTTGAATAAATGTTTTCTATACTCACACAGCTTTGAACACTTTACTCTTAGAGGAAAAATTTTATCTAACACTCCCATAGCCATGTTCAAGCATCTGGTAACTTGATCTAGGCCAAATTATTCCAGGGTTGACAGAACCCAAGTCCAAGCTGAATGATTCCAGCCTACATACTGGGGCAGCTGCTGCCAAAACCAATCATAGAATCATGGAACGATTTGGGTTGGAAGGGATCCCTAACTTATCACGGAGTTCCACTCCCCCTGCCATGGGCAGGGACATCTTCCACTAGCCCAGGTTGCTCAAAGCCCCATCCAGCCTGTCCTTGAACACTTCCAGGGATGGGACAGCTGAGGTTGCTGTGGCCGAGTGTTTCATTTGTTTGTGGGTTTTGTTTGGTTTTATTTTTGTTTTGGTTTTGTTTTGTTCATTTGATGTTTGTTGTTTTGTGTTGGGCGTGGTGAATGAATTCCTTGTTTTGCTTTGCTTGTGCGCAGCTTTTGCTTTCTCCATTAAACTGTCTTTATCTCAACCCACGGAGTTTCTCACTTTTACTGTTCCAGAGTTCTCCCCATCCCACTGGTAGAAGTGAGCTGCCAGCTGGGGTTAAACCTCAACAAACATTCAAGACTCTTTGAATAAATGTTTTCTATACTCACACAGCTTTGAACACTTTACTCTTAGAGGAAAAATTTTATCTAACACTCCCATAGCCATGTTCAAGCATCTGGTAACTTGATCTAGGCCAAATTATTCCAGGGTTGACAGAACCCAAGTCCAAGCTGAATGATTCCAGCCTACATACTGGGGCAGCTGCTGCCAAAACCAATCATAGAATCATGGAACGATTTGGGTTGGAAGGGATCCCTAACTTATCATGGAGTTCCACTCCCCNGGGCTCTGATGGAACCCCCGGCGAGGCTGGAGGGGCTCCTCAGTCCGGCGGAGAACCCCGGGCACCGTCACTCTGCCGATCCCCATTTTCGGGGGCGGCAGCAGCATCCTTCGGGGATGGGCGGTCNATCTTCCACTAGACCAGGTTGCTCAAAACCCCATCCAGCCTGTCCTTGAACACTTCCAGGGATGGGACAGCTGAGGTTGCTGTGGCCGAGTGTTTCATTTGTTTGTGGGTTTTGTTTGGTTTTCGTTTTGTTTTTGTTTTGTTCATTCGATGTTTGTTGTTTTGTTTGTGTTGGGGNGCAGCATCCTTCGGGGATGGGCGGTCGGGGAGCGGAGCCCACCCCAGGCAGCGGTGGCACCCGTGAGCGCTGCTCACAGGGAGAAGGGACAGTGGGGGTCAAAATATCCGAGAAAATAAAATAACCTCCTTCGACAGATACGCCGCGGATAGTCATCCTCGTCTAAACGGCAAGGAGGAAAGTCCTGGCTCTTCACCATCCCTTGGGAATATTGTTATCTTTCTGTTTGGGTTGGGGATTTTTTGCTTGTGTTTTTTATCCAATTGCTGGGTTTTTTTAAGGACGAAAAGCTGCCTTCTTTTGCAGTACGACGAAAGTTAAACTACTTTGTTTCTATGGTCCCACACAGAAAAGAAATGCTCAAATTAACATCGAGCCTTGCGTTCATGAAAGGTCAGTGTAGTTTTGTAGGAGCAAAAGTGTTTTCTGTTCAGCACAGATGATGGATTTAGAACTGCTTGTACTATAAGGTAAATAATACAACAAAATACTCTTGAAAGGTCTGTTGGATCATTCTTTCCAGTAAGTTATTCATTTAATCTGAAGTCCCAGGAAATACAGGGCTCTGAACCCTGGCACTCATCATGCAATGTTTAGCAGTAAATAAAACAAATCCCATTCCTAAATCAGAATATCAATTTTAAGCCTGACATGATTTAATTTTAGGTGATTTGCATTAATTACAGAAATACCATTGTGGTAACAATACATTCTCAAACAAGCTTAGATGGACGGTTTCTTGGCTGCCTGAAGGTGCCTTAGGACCACGCTGCTGCCAAAAGCAGTGTTCCCATTGCAGCTCTGGTGCCTTGCATTACTGATCACACAGCTGCTGACCTGGCTGAGAACTGTGCAGTGGGAAGTGAGCCGATCCCGCCCTCTGCACCACCGTTTATTCTTGTGTGTCAGTGCAAGGAAATACGTAGCCTGAGCAGGACAGAGCTAAGTCTGAATTATCTCTCTCAAGGCTTAAGCTGCCTGGGAAACTTCCCCTGAATTCTGAAAAAATATGAAGGTAGCAAATGAAAGAAATTCATTAAGACCAAAGGGGAAGAAAAATATTACGTATATGCCTTTTTGTTTTCTTTGTGGGTACCGAACATATAATTCCACAAAAGCAGACTCAAGAGTAAGGCACAGCGCTTCCAAAAGGACTAGAATTTTGTGTTATCTTTAGGCTCCTTGTTCACTTCAGCCCTTAAGTCTCTAGCCCACAGTTGGCTTGTGCATGAACCTAAAGTTGAATGTTTTTTGTGACTTTACCAATGGCAGCTGAGCCTTCTTCTCAAACACTTGCACAAAGCCTGCACCGTAACTTTTCATCTTATTAATCCCTCTCCTGTGCTGAAACCCCGTGCGAAGAGATGCAGATATTTTCTTTCTGTGTAAGGTGCTGATAATTTTTTGTTTGGTTTCATAGAAAATTATATGTTGGTCATGTTAGTCCAAAGTAAAAAAAAATAAAATTGTCAGAACAGCTCGTGTAGGTATCCAAAAGCTTGTGTTAAGCCACTGTGTCCCATGTAACTGTGCTGTCCATACAGCAGAGCTGTCATCTCTGTGCACTTAGTGAAAGAGAAGCTTCAACACTCTTCAGTCAGGCTGGCTGAGTGATGTGTTAATCTGCTCCCATTAAAAAGACAGCAAATTCCCAGCTGATCACCCAATTCAAATTAAGCACATGTAATCTCCCTGTGACACTCACAACGATGTTAATGTAATGCATACATAGAGATAGACAGGATGAAGTAAGTGTCCTAAGGAATGCGCAGCTTCCAACATTAACGTCAGGTAGGCACTCTGCATTTTAATATGGGTCATTAATACCCAACTCCTGTAGACACAGTTCTCAAGACAGAGCCTTTTAACGGTGTCAGTCTTCTGCGTGCCACACAAAGGGTGTAGGCAATGCTACAGGTTTTCCAGCTCGTGGCAGCACGGGGGAGTCCCATCAGACTCCACCATGGAGGTGTACTTTATTGGAGGTGGTGGCGGCTTGAAAGATGGAGGTCTGTTCATACTGAAATAGAAGAGAAAAAATGTACTGTCACTCAAAAACTGCATAAAAGACTGTTGTAAAATGATCACAGGAGGAGGTAGATTGACACTAAGCCAGTATCAGAGCACCTGACATTAGATGTTACATACTGCAACCTCCCTGATTGTGTTTTACAAACCCAGCACACCTCCTGGTACTCATTTGGCTTTCTCAGCTCACACCTCACAATTTTACTTTATTCATGTTTTAAAAGAACAGAATATGATTCTGATCAACCATTTAAAACCCTTGCAGAGATCTTTTGCTCACACGCTCTCATATTTAAGAACTCATTACTTTTGGGTTTTGGTCAGTTTATAGGCCAATGGAAATAAAGGTCCCATCCCAAATCAGAGAAAAAAAAAATCGATCTTGTTTATCCCTTAGATATACAGGATTTGCAGTTGTTTTCCAAAAGAGTTTTCTAGATTTATAAGTGATTCATTATCACCATGAATTTTTGAACATTTTTTGAACATTTGAACATTTTTTGAACATTTAAGCAAGTACCATTAAAAATAATTGTCTCTTACATACTACGTTTATGAGTAGCTCTCTGAGTGCTGTAGTATGGACTCAAACTTTAGTAATAATTACAAACTCAATGCTTTTTTGACTGGGATTAGGTTTCAGGTAGCCTACTTTCACATATATTATTCACAACTCAAATAGAGCTGCCCTAGAAGTACAATTTCATTAAAACATGTCCTCAAGTAACCATGGAAAATGAGAAAGCAAAAGCAGTTGGCAGGGAGGCTAATAGAAGTGGGGGGCTCTGGGGACAAAAATTGACTGTTATTCTTCTTTTCCACCCTGAAGCTGCACTGCAGCTCTTTTCTTAAAGTTTATTTTAAAGATAACCCACAGAACAGATGAAAGAGCTGAGAGCACTCCACCTTTCATAGTGCTGTGTGAAAAAAATGGCATTAGCTTTCCATCTGCTTAAAGGCCTTGTGTCGTCTCAAATGAAAAAGTGTAAATCCAAACAGCTGGGTTAGAGTTTGTGGTGCCCTCTGTGCCATGCCTCCCACCCCTGCAGCTACCCCCACTTGTACTTACATCTCTCTCTGGTACTGACACCATTTCCTGATGCCCACAGCTATTAGAGAACTGCAGAACATGAGCAGGATGGCTACCACTGCTGGCCAGGGGAAATGAGTGGCTTTTGTGTTCCTCCCATGACCTGTAAGGGACACACTAATCAGTGTTCATCAGAACACCCCCAGAGCGGAGGGAAATCCGGGCTGGCTGCCTGAGGTTCGCGGCTCCCCCAAGCACAGTACCACGTCATCACTGCACTGCCAGGTTCACAGGCTGAGGATCCCAAACTCCGAGCATTGCAGCTCTGATTTATGAACTTAACCCACTTTTGTTCTGAGCTGGTTTCAGCCACTCATCAGCTCACATGACGAGATTATTCAGGCACAGTCCAACAAGCATTTTATCCAAAACCAATTAGCTTTCTCTGTTCCTCCATGAGCTTCTCTGACGAGGAAGCATGTCACAGTACAGATGGGCACAGCTGCCCACCCCAGCCCTCCTTCCCAGGGGTTTATTTTTCACGCCACTAACACCAAACCCTGACAAAACGTCTGGCCAAAGGCTCAGCTGCCTTTCGGGGTGAGCTTTTTTTGGTGGTGCAGCATCCCTGTCCCATTCCAGCTGCCTCTCCCCACCACAGTGCTGGGATCCCCCTCCTGTCCCCTTCTGCACAGACACCCTTGGGCCCGCTGGTGACTGACAGAGGTGTCCTCAGGGGCCTGGGTATGGAGACGTAGGAGAGAAGGGGCACAAGCCCCCTCCAGCTGCCATGGAGGGTGCAGCAGTAGTCTGGGTGCCAGAGAAGCCTGGAGCACAAGGTCCGTGAGTGATTTGCCCCAGTGTCATCTCCTGTTGTGCTGGCATCACAACCCTGTGCAAGCCTGGCCATACTGGTAAGTCACCCAAGCTGGGTCTTACCCACTGGGGCAGCCAGTGTTGTGCCAGGTGCCAAACCCACCACAATGAATGACCCATGACATTTCCCTGGGGCACAAGTATAGGACTGGCCAAATTTTGCTGCTGGAAGAAAACACACGCTGGAACTTTTCTTGCAGATGGAGAGAAGCCTGGAATGCCAAAAGCCTGTGGCAACCTGCAGTATAAGGACACAGCAGCTGTGACTTCTTTTTTCATCCCTTTTCCCTTTTGTGAAATCCCCTGATCAGATGGAGATGATGCTCCAGGTTTTGTGCTTCTGCAATTGCCTGCTGAAAGAACAGGATTTGAAGGATAACGTCTCACCAGTACTGTTGAGCAGGCCGCTGGTAGTAAAGAAATCTTTCCCTCTGGTAACTGAAGTTGTCTGGTCTGTGATGCTGTAGGACAGGCTACCTAAAAAAATTATGGACACAGAACACTTTTAGCAACTTACTTAATTTTTACTTAAATTACTTTTTTTTTTTTTTAATGAAACTTGCCTTTNAGGGAAGGGAAGGGAAGGGAAGGGAAGGGAAGGGAAGGGAAGGGAAGGGAAGGGAAGGGAATGCATTAGAAAGCATCTGTTAAAATGTTAGAGTAAACCAGCATGGAGCTGCAGAGCAGTCTGTGAGAATGATAAGCTTTTCAGCTCTTTGACAGTAATGAAAAAACTAAAGATATTCAGTGGCTTAGCAGCAACACAGAGTCTGCCTTTGCTGCAACTGAGCAAAACCTCAGTCTCCTCTGTCAAGTACTGTGTCTGAACCACAAAAATAATCTATCATCTGTTTGTAGACAGTATTTTGCCCTTCCTAAAACAGCTAAGCTATTTATGTTTAAGATCAGTGCTGCCTAAGGATACACTTCTGTGTTTTCTAGCCACTTCCATGTTCACAGCTTCTGAAATAATACCTAAAATTCACACTTAGAAAATGGCACAGTATTTCCAGGGCTGCCGCAGCACTTACCATGCACCGAGGTTGTATTTTCAGAGGTGTGCATGGCACTCCCGAGGCTTTGTGGGAATTCAGTAGTGGAATTGTTCAAATCTGTACAAAAAGAAATACTGTCCTTCAATTATCTTACAAGCCTATACCTGACTGCTTCAGTAGGCTCTACTGTGGCTATTTGGTGCTCCTCGTCTTCTTTTGATGCAAACAACAAATGAAATAACAAAGGAACCTGAATGTCCTTTATATATATGAAGTATAACTTTATATCAGTTTATATATTTAATCAGTATAACTGCTGACTTACAAATCCAAGAAAAAACCTCTCACTGTTTAAATGACGTGAATGAAACAGCAGACAGAACCAGGACAATCTCTTTCTTACAAGAGGATATATTTGATTGAAATTGAGCACTAAAGTATATGTGTATGTGTAGGTATGTGTGTATGCAGTAAAAAGCCCTATCTGTCCAAAATTAGAACACCCTAAAAAGTCACTGAGGATTTTAGATATTAATTCAACTATTTTCTTCTTGCTTATTAGGTGGTTAATTTTATGTGAATAAGCGCAGCAGATCTGGCATGATAAAGTTTTATATATAAATATATATATACACGTATATATAAAGGACACACACTTAAGAGATCTCATAGCACTGTGCTCTATACAGCACACTGATGAGCACTACTTATTCTTATTTACATAATAGCTTGTGTTAGAGCCTCGGAGGACCAAAATGATAATGGTAATTGCAGTTGTATAAGCCCAGTGGCCCTGGGAGGGGCCTCAGCAGGCTCAGCGGTGCCTGTGTGCTCTGAAATTGCCCTCAATTACAGCTGCTGGACTGAAGATCCTTTAAGGCCATTATCTCTTAGCTGGTGGTCAGGCAGGCACAGATGTAGGGAAGCAAAGGCAGGGATGTGGGGATGAGCGGTGCACGGCATCTCCTGCAAATAGTCATGTAATTCAGCACGCTTTTAGCAAAAATTGCTACCAGCAAGCTGTGCAAGAGTAGAATTGTGAAGCATTAGAAGTTGTCCCAAGGTCGTGGTCCAAATGTGAGGTTGTGGGTTGTACATGGGTAAATAAGCACCGGAGTGCTGCCAAAAATATATTCAGAGAATGGAAAGCGGCTGCTACATTTGCACTTCAGCCAGAAGATGACTCCTATGCAAATGCAAAAATGCACTGACAGGTCCTGCCTGTGCCAAACAAACAACAAAGACAAACCAAGGCATTAAAAAAGAAAGTCACTTTGGGCTTTGTACTGCTGAGCAGAGATTTTCTAGAGGGAAAGACTTCTGAAAAAGTGTTCTCCCTAGGGATTTTTTTAATTGATTTATTGATCTTTAATGAGGTTGCCTTTCAACGTTCTATTAGCCAGCCTTTATTGCTNATGACCCATGACATTTCCCTGGGGCACAAGTATAGGACTGGCCAAATTTTGCTGCTGGAAGAAAACACACGCTGGAACTTTTCTTGCAGATGGAGAGAAGCCTGGAATGCCAAAAGCCTGTGGCAACCTGCAGTATAAGGACACAGCAGCTGTGACTTCTTTTTTCATCCCTTTTCCCTTTTGTGAAATCCCCTGATCAGATGGAGATGATGCTCCAGGTTTTGTGCTTCTGCAATTGCCTGCTGAAAGAACAGGATTTGAAGGATAACGTCTCACCAGTACTGTTGAGCAGGCCGCTGGTAGTAAAGAAATCTTTCCCTCTGGTAACTGAAGTTGTCTGGTCTGTGATGCTGTAGGACAGGCTACCTAAAAAAATTATGGACACAGAACACTTTTAGCAACTTACTTAATTTTTACTTAAATTACTTTTTTTTTTTTTTAATGAAACTTGCCTTTAAAACCCACTGTTATTCACCCAGGTGAAAACTGGAAATCAAATTCCAGGATCAAGGTGTCAAAATTAATTTTTCAAGATGCCTACATTTTTGGGCTAAAACCTGGTGTTAAATAAAAGATGTGCTTTTACCAAAGTAAAGAATATTAGAGGAAGGAAAGGGGAGGGCAGGGGAGGAAGAAAGGG
>WEKX01010915.1:192689-276364 GCA_013390025.1 Pitta sordida | reverse complement strand
GCCGCAGCACTTACCATGCACCGAGGTTGTATTTTCAGAGGTGTGCATGGCACTCCCGAGGCTTTGTGGGAATTCAGTAGTGGAATTGTTCAAATCTGTACAAAAAGAAATACTGTCCTTCAATTATCTTACAAGCCTATACCTGACTGCTTCAGTAGGCTCTACTGTGGCTATTTGGTGCTCCTCGTCTTCTTTTGATGCAAACAACAAATGAAATAACAAAGGAACCTGAATGTCCTTTATATATATGAAGTATAACTTTATATCAGTTTATATATTTAATCAGTATAACTGCTGACTTACAAATCCAAGAAAAAACCTCTCACTGTTTAAATGACGTGAATGAAACAGCAGACAGAACCAGGACAATCTCTTTCTTACAAGAGGATATATTTGATTGAAATTGAGCACTAAAGTATATGTGTATGTGTAGGTATGTGTGTATGCAGTAAAAAGCCCTATCTGTCCAAAATTAGAACACCCTAAAAAGTCACTGAGGATTTTAGATATTAATTCAACTATTTTCTTCTTGCTTATTAGGTGGTTAATTTTATGTGAATAAGCGCAGCAGATCTGGCATGATAAAGTTTTATATATAAATATATATATACACGTATATATAAAGGACACACACTTAAGAGATCTCATAGCACTGTGCTCTATACAGCACACTGATGAGCACTACTTATTCTTATTTACATAATAGCTTGTGTTAGAGCCTCGGAGGACCAAAATGATAATGGTAATTGCAGTTGTATAAGCCCAGTGGCCCTGGGAGGGGCCTCAGCAGGCTCAGCGGTGCCTGTGTGCTCTGAAATTGCCCTCAATTACAGCTGCTGGACTGAAGATCCTTTAAGGCCATTATCTCTTAGCTGGTGGTCAGGCAGGCACAGATGTAGGGAAGCAAAGGCAGGGATGTGGGGATGAGCGGTGCACGGCATCTCCTGCAAATAGTCATGTAATTCAGCACGCTTTTAGCAAAAATTGCTACCAGCAAGCTGTGCAAGAGTAGAATTGTGAAGCATTAGAAGTTGTCCCAAGGTCGTGGTCCAAATGTGAGGTTGTGGGTTGTACATGGGTAAATAAGCACCGGAGTGCTGCCAAAAATATATTCAGAGAATGGAAAGCGGCTGCTACATTTGCACTTCAGCCAGAAGATGACTCCTATGCAAATGCAAAAATGCACTGACAGGTCCTGCCTGTGCCAAACAAACAACAAAGACAAACCAAGGCATTAAAAAAGAAAGTCACTTTGGGCTTTGTACTGCTGAGCAGAGATTTTCTAGAGGGAAAGACTTCTGAAAAAGTGTTCTCCCTAGGGATTTTTTTAATTGATTTATTGATCTTTAATGAGGTTGCCTTTCAACGTTCTATTAGCCAGCCTTTATTGCTCCATTATCTCATTATTTCATTGCTACTCTGAGATTTTATTTAGCTTCTCTGGCAACTTATTTAATCTATAAACTACCTTCAGTACTCACTACATTTGCCTAGCCACTCTCTCAATTGTAATATGTATTATTGAAATAAATATGTCTAATGAAATCAGGATACTCAAATGTTTTTTGCCAGTGCAAATCCTTGACAGCTAGGAAACTCAAACCTTTATCTTCTAACTCAGTGGAACTCAACAGGGAGGTTGGTTCTGTGAAGTATTGAAAAGCTGGTAGACATTACTCCGCCTGATTTTTGGCCTCTGCTCAGAAACAACTTTTCCATGTTTAATAATAATTCCTGCATGTCAACGTGGTGACTATCAACTAGCAGCTGAAAATGAGCACCACAGAACTAATGCTCTCAGCAAAGACCTCGCAAACGGAGGACCTGAGTGCCTGCTGCTGTACTTTTTGCAAAATGCTCCAGATTACTGTAGATCTGCAGCCCAACACTGACTAAGTTAGTGCCACCTTTGCACTTTGCAGCTCCCGTAGTTGGTTTCATCACTCCCCCCCTTACAGTCCTACAGAGCGAAGGAGATACATCATCTACTCACTTGCTGTTGTCAAACTCTCACTGGGTGCTCTGGTGCCGCTATAGCTTTTTATCTCTGCTGTAGAAATCGATGCTCCTGCTGAAAAACACACAGGCTTGTAAAAATTGCTGCAATGAACCATATCACTTGTGTTTCACTTTTCCCCTCTTTTTTCCCTGTTTCCTGACTAAGAAGGTCAAACAGTTGTAGCTCACTACTCAAGATGTGGGTTCCCTCAGACAAGCACTACATAACTCTGTCTGGTTTGAAAGCCTATCATAAGCTACTGAGATAAATTAATAAACTTTGACAAAATATTTAATCATTTTTCTATTTCAACTTAGTTTCGGGTGAAATTCAGTAGCTTTGAGTGCACCGGCTTCTTTCGTCCTGAAGTCAGTGAACAAACATACATAAATTGGAATTTAAACAAGATGTCACCAGCTCCAGTGAAACAAAACTGTTTTCCCAACTGGCAAAGGATGTTTTGAAGAAGTTAGTGTATAGGAGTCAAACCTGCAATGTCTGGTGCCAAATACCAAATTATTTGACATTTTCCTTTAAGCGTTTTTTTAAAGTGCTAAGATTTCTAGAGCTCAGCTAGCTATTTATCTGATATTCAAACACAGATGGTGGCTAGCAAGCAGACCTCTATTTTCTCAAGAGAACTATTTCACATTTTACTAAAAATAGTCCATCTTTCTTAACAACTGTCTCATTTTTGGAAAAAAATATCATTAAGCCATCTGAACAGACCTGAGAAGGTGAAATGCAGCTGTAACCCATCATTCAAAGACTGAGTATCTCTGGGCTCAGAGACAGAGCTATCGTGGAAACTGAGCAAAGACCAGGCTGCAGTTTTAACAGCCTTGGGGTTTTTTTCACCTGCTCCTGCTTGTTGCCTCTCCATGTGCACTCTTCCCTTGGATCCATTCTCAGCTCTCTCTTAGATTTTTATTAAAAACTTGCAAAATAACAGGAACTGAAGCAAATGACATTGAGTGATTCAGCTCCCAGAGACCAGCCTTCTGGGGTGGGGTAAGGCCTGGTGTTTAGTGTATTCCTCCAGTATAACCCCCAACACCGCCCTTCACGTTGCTCTCTCATCTCTGGGTTAATACTGCTGTAGCATAACCCAGGTCACTTTAGGTGAAGATTGCAGGATTGAATTACACAGTCCAAGGAGGACAGTCAATGCCCCACAAACTCATGAGAGTTAGTATCTTTTTTATTTTGGGGGAGAAGAGGGATGCCGCAAATATCAAGGGCCAAATCCACTCTTGCTGGTGGCTGCCTCAGCGGTAAATCATTCCTGAGCCAAAGCTTCGATGCTGTTAAGGAGGGGAAGATGGCATTTGACAACAGCATGCCACTTTGCTTCCTATTTGTGTTGCCTGTGCTGCTGTTTGCATGTGCTGTTTTGTCCCCAGTGGAGAGTCTGTTTATTCAGGAGCTGTAGCAGTGAGCACACCTCTTCTTGCTGGCAGTGAGGGCTGTCCCAGGACTCTTCTCTCTGCTGCTTAAAACCAGCTGGTCTTACTGGGGTCGACAGCTGGGCTTCAAAATGGAAAGAGACTTTAAAGAAAAAAGTGCTTGCAGACAGGCTCTGCTGCAAGAAAATGCACCCTTCTGGGGCTGGTGGGCACCAAACCTGTATTTTGAAATCAAAAGGCAGGAGGTTCTCAGCTTCACCTGCTCTTGATTCAGGCTGCTGTGCTGTGCTGTCCAGCCAGTGGTGCATGTACCTTTCCCTGGCACTTTTTCTAGTTCCAATGTTTTTCTAGTTCAGTATGATGTTTAATGAAAGAGACTCGGTATCCTTTGTAAACAATATGATAACACTAATTAATGTATACTCCATGTCTGTACAGTTGCTGAAATTAATGCATATATCCTAAATGAAGCATTAAAAATCACGAAACAAAACAAGGCAGTATTTTCCTATGTATTTATTTTTGAACTAAGGTTACTCTGACTGTGGCTAGTGTACTTCTTAGTGTATAATGCACTAGGAAAAGGGCTTCAGTGGACAGTAAACTGTTTGCTACAAAAGGTACAAGATGGTTATTGAGTTTATATGTCTTTCTCTTACATTGTTGAAGCAATAGAGAAAACATTTTGTCTTAATTGATTACCTTGTGTTATAGGAGCAGGAGCCAAGTTTGTTTGACTTGTGAAATCCAGAGAGGCCAAAGATGTCAACTGGGGTTCTAAAGGCAAACAGATTACATGGCAACACATTTAGTCAATAGGTTCTTTAGAAAACAATATTTATAAATCATAAAACAACTGAGATCAAAGCTTTCAGCTGCTGTTGGGTAAATGCAAACTCTGCAGCAGGAATCCCTCTGACAGAGTTAAGGCTGAATGCTTAAGACACATCTCTCAAATTCAGGGGGGGCTCACACATGGCTGATGTTATTGATGCTAACCCTTTCCTGTGGGCTGGCTGGGGGCATTACTTGTTTGTGTTTTTATACACGGGGCTCAGTTTAATTGCTGTGGGGTGGATCATGTGCTTGATGGTGGTGCTCCCCCATTTAGCCAGGGCCTTGCCAGAAATGCCCCATGACAACGTGCCACAGCCATATAAGCCTAGGAGATCATCTGCTCTTGCAGGTTTTCCTGTCTTGCTGAAGATACTTTTATGTAGTTATCCATATGCATGCTCTGGTAAAACAGAGTTAGTTATCCTGTGTAATTAATGAATGGGAATGATGTGCTGTTGTTGGGTCCAGGAAAAGTGGTGAGTTTAACTTTTCTATCACATGCACCTCTCTGTTACAATAGGACAAATTTATTTACAGCTGTACAGGTGTATTATTCCATTTTATAAAACTGCATAAGAATAATATGTAATATCCAGCATGTCATTTTCCATGCAGTCCTGATGTGACAGTTTTAGCAAGGTTTCTGTCAGATCTCTGTTTCAGTATCTTCACAGCTCACAAACTCCCATCCAGCAGGACACAGGTACTGTCAGTACTAGAGTACACTGACCTTTTCCTGGCACATTTCTGGCTCTGTGTTCATGACATTTAAGCAGTGGTCAAGCAGAGATCTTACATATATTGAATAAGTAATAAAGAAGGCGCTTATTTTTTCCTCCTTACCTGAGGCAGTCATTACAGCTGATATAAGTGTTGAATTACCAGAGTCTATAACAAAGCACAAAGCATAAGAAAATTTTTTATTCTGCTTTAGGAAAGTGGGGGATTCAAAGGTTTAAGAGTGAGAAAGTACATCACACTTAATTTCTAAATAATTTTTCAATGTACAACTCAAGAAGCACCTGAGGTAACTGTGCTGTGAAATCCCTAAGGAAGTAAAGGTTTAGAGAAAAAAAAATTCGGAGCCCTTAGCACCCTAACTTAAAAAGCAGAGCAAATTACAGGAGTTATTACATACAAAGAGATGAACTTATTAACACAGATGTTGAAATAACATCTATGACCTGGTGGTGGCACCTGAACAGCTCCATCCATGAGGCACTTCTGAGGCTGCAACTCTCACATTTTGCACAGGAAATTTCAGTCACTTTGCACTGAAAAGTGCTCACTGAGTCCTCAGAGAAGAGGAGGGGGAGTTATTCCTTCTGGTTAAAGAACTGTTAACCACCCAGTCTTGCAAAGCAGAGACCTCATCCTGCCCAAGCAGCATTTGTGTCCTGAGTAAAATATGCTCACTTTTTTCTTCTTTTTTCCCCCAGGAGGAGAAGCAGAATACACCCCCTTTGTGTAGGTTAGGAGGATGGATTATGTCTCCCTAAAGGGCTCTGTGAAGGAAGTGGTCTATGAAAGTTCACACACCCTAGGAGAAAAACAATTCTGGAAAAGTAGCCAGAAGGCACCTCTGTCTGGTCAGATGTGTAGAGGGCACTGGGTGGGAGCAACCTTCTGCAGCATAAAAAGGTAACTAGCAGCTCTCCCTCTGCTTTTCTGCACAAGCACTTGTGCCTCGTTTGACGCCACTCTTCCATTTGCATCTAATTCTACCCTCACCTGCTCTAGCAGAGCTTTCACAGTAGCTGCCTGACATAAAGGGCTCCTTACCAAAGATGCAACAGGTCTAAAAATCAGGGCAGTGGGACACCTTGAGAGGTACCCGACCCCCAGTAGGTTTCTGCACAGTGTGCAAGGTGAACCAGGGTAGTGACCTGATGGGAGCTGTCAGGGTCCCTTTGAGAGATCATGTTCCAGAAGCCAGTGCAGAACAAAGTGTCTCTTTCAGGGACCTCAGGTACCTGGGATGATTTTCTGGTTCCCAGCAGGGTATTGGCTGATCCCCCAGGGCCTGCCATAACCTACACTTGCGGGGGTTTTTACGCAGAAACCCACGCCACTTTCAGGCTGTCTGCCTACAGCATTTCTCTGACATACTCAGGTAACCCACTGCTGAAGTGCAGCTGCCTCCCGTGCGGAACAGACCAAACTGCTGCAGGAGAAACGTCTCCAAAGGGCTTCACATGAGGGGTGGAGGGAACATTTATCTGTCTGCAGTAAGCTGATAATAAGACAAACTTGCAGGGGCAGAGCGCAGATTTACCGAATTTACACAAATTAAGAAATATCTTACCAGTTCTTTAATTAGGAAGAAGTGGTGAGGATCTTGGCAGTGTACTTAAGCAGAAGGTAGAGCCATTAGTGGGGCTGTTATTTTTAATGATTAGTTCAGTGCTGAAAGAGCTATATTCAAATGTCATCTGAAGCTCAGAAATAACTTTAAGTGCCCCTCAAGGCTGAAGTTTAATTATGCTTGGTCTTAATTATGATAGATTACTTCACCAAAATATCTGTTTATTGTAGTTTTTCTGAAGTCATAGCTACAGAAATGGGTACCTTACATTTAGGGTAGTAAATGTTACAACAGGCTTAGGAATTTATAGACATACCTCTAACACAACCCAGGTAATTTTATTCTCTAATTTATCCTACCTTCTGAAACTGTGGTGGTAAAAGCTTCAGATGAGGCTTCGTTAGACTTATTATCTGTGAAGCAAAAAAAAGAGTAAGAAGAAAGCAGTTCTTAGAGACAGTTCTAAAGATTGAAAATTTAGTTTAGGATTGTGTCATACTGTGCACCTTCGCAGAAGGCACGGCTGAGAATTAATGTAATTCTTTCTTTTCTGTCACATCTAAAGACATTAATGTTTTTATACAGAGTGGATCTACCTCAGCATTAGCATAGCCTGCAGGCAAGAGCATAGACTGCTTTCATTGACGGCTCTCCAATTTGAATATATTTCTACAAAACTACAAATTGAGTGAAATGAGTAATTTTGGAGAAAATGATGATTTATCTCCCTTCCCTCTGAAGCTATGTTTCCAGAGGAGTAAGCTCTGGCTTTCTATGCAGTCTTACTTTGTAGAAGAACATACCAATAAGGGTATCCAGATCCACAAGGGAATGCATCTATGCTGCGAGTAGTTTTCACTACAAGATGTCCCCACAGATGCTGTGAAGGGGTCAGCAGCTCAATCCTATTGTCTGTGCAGCAAGGAGCATACATAATAATAATATGTCGTTAAAGAAAGTGTTGCTATCCATTTACACTTGAAAATGGGACATGCACAAGACAGTGCTAAAGGAAATCTGCTTGTCTCACCAGTTACCCTCCATCCTCAGAAGTGCCAAACCCCTCTGTACAGCTGACTCTCCCGCTTTCATCAAAAAAGCAGATAGTGTTTCTCCCTGCTTCCCTAATCATGTAGCTAATACTTATTCATGGTACAGATTATAGGAAAATTTCTCCGTCATCCAAAATGGTTCAGCCTTTTGCAGGTTTCAGTGAAGGTGTATGACACAACCCTGATCTGAGGGTTTGGTTTTCCTGGGAGCTGCATTGCACACATTCAGACTTTCTGCCACAAGTGCTCAGTGGGAAACACATGATTATAATGGCTCACTGGTGCCATGTGGTTATGCTAGAGTATTTTGGATATGGGAAATACAGCAAGACACTGCCTAAACAAGCAACAAACCTCTTCTCTCTGTGCAGGAGTTTCTTAGCTCATTTAGAGGCTTGAGCAAAGACTTGAGCTAAAAAACCTGACAGAAAGTTCAAGCTATGTGATAAACTTGTACAATAAAGCTTCTGTACTCTTGGCATTTCTTCAGTATTCTAAATAAGAGAGAACACGTGTTTGCTGTCCTTAACATCTCAGATGTGTCTTATCTATGAAAAGCTTACCTAATGAAACAAATATTTCTGATGAAATATTCCATGTTTCATTCCTGAGGAGCAGAAACAGACATACACATGAGAAAGTCTTCTGTGTCTTATGGGTCCCTTGCAGCACCAGCGTTGATCTCAACTGATAGAAACCTTCACTGTCTTGCAAGTCTTCTTGTACAACAGAAATTTCTAGGGAATGTGAAAAAAAAAAGGACTCTTGTTATACTCCAAACTATAAATCATAACTGTGCAAAATAATATTGGCACAGAAAAACAGACTTATATAGCTGCAGGGTTTTTTTGCTGAGACACTACCAGAGATTTGTCAAGAACAGTGTGGTTATGCCAAACCATGCTTCCCATCACTGGCAATTGCAGGGGTCTGTGGTCACAGCCATTTCCCAGCTGTTCCCTTTGAGGAGGCCTGATACTCTCTCCTTCACCCAGACAGACATCTGCAGCCTCCCTGTGGCAGGAGTGGATGAGCAACCATCACTTTTCTTGAGAATCACTTCTACACCCTGCACCATTGTCCTGTTCACAGGTTACTTTACCTCCAGGCTGCTCCGTCAGGATTTCTCTGTCCATGTACCACACAAGTCTTGGCTTGGGAAATGCCTTTCTCACAACACAGCTCACGTTGGGCTATAGGGCAGTAAAGGATAGTTATTACGTTAGCCTCCAATGTTTCCCACCCAGCTGCCAGCTTCCAAACTTTACTATAGATAGTGCTTGTTAACTCACAATCCTGCTCTGGAAGGAAGCGCTTGCTTCCTCTTAATTGTGTTTCTTGCCCACTCGCCTCATTTTCATGGTTTTGGACACTGCTGGATGAGAGCCCAGGGCCATCATTGCTCCAATCCCCTCAGTCTTGTGCTGTGGCTAGAGAGGTGCAGAGTAATCCCCACCCTCCTACCCCAGTGAAAAACAATTCACATAGAAAAACACTGGACTTAATAATAGGCACAGTGTGTATGTGAAGAATAAGACACCTTCTGATCACCATGTAAATCCTTCCTTCGTTAGGCAGCTGAAGAGACAAATCCCATGAAAAAGACTGCCTAGCACAAGGGTATGTTGAATATACAACATTAGATAACTTTGTAGTGGACACAACACACAAGAGGTTTCCAGAAACAGATGCTTTAGATGTAGTAGTCCTGGACCTATGCCAATTGTTCCAAAAAATCTGTGTTTGTTCTCCATTTAATTTCTTAACAAGCCATAGATAGGAAGGACCTAAAAATCAAGGCTGGATGAAGGGTTGGACACTAGCAAGGTGGGAGATCTCATTGTCACGCTTTCTGGATGTTCCCAATTACATTTATTTTGCAGCTTATGATGCTGCAGCGTGGGTAGAGCCTTTCCGTATACCTTCTCTCACAAAGTTTAGCCATGATGATGATGACACTAAGTACTAAGCACCATTATAGAAGAAATTGCTTTATCCTTTTAAATAGAAAAAAGAAAAAAACATTTGCTACTCGTACAGCACAAAGCTCACTTGCTCTCACTTTCAAAGAGAGTGGCTCCCACGTTTAGTTGAAAGCAATCTTGATGAATCGAAGCCAGCAGAAGTCAATCATTCACTACAAAGACTGAAACTACCCAGCTGAAACTCTTTCCCTGCCATGGTAAATAGCATCTGAACTCACAGTGTAATTGCTTCCTCCTATTTTTTTTATTCCCTTATTTTTCAGGCACTTTTAGGTAATAATATTTTTATAAATGCTTTCTATGAAGCACTACAAATCTGATATCCTCACTAGATTTAAGCCCTGTAAGAAAAGGCAGAAAAGAGAAGTAAAGGAATTGGTAGTGGGGAGTGTCCCCGCCTCTCGAGCAAGAGACTGGGGGTTTGATTCCCACCAGGGAGGCAGCAGTGCTGTTTGAGAGTTGGATTCGATGATCCTTGTAAGTCCCTTCCAACTCAAAATATTCTGTGGTGTGTGTTTGAACGTGAAGAATCGACAGAGGAGTTTGTCTTTCCCAGTCCCATGATGGCAGCACTCCTTGCCCTGTTCAACAGGACAGTGCAGACAAAAGCCTGCAATGTCCAACATCACGGCTGGAAATAGGTCTCCAGGAGAATTACACCAGTTTTGTCGAACCAACTGACTCATGGCTTGTCTGAAGCAGGTGGATATGGTTAGTACAAGGTTCTGCCTGCCCACAAGTTCTGTTTCCAAGGAAAACCTTAATTTGGGATGCTGACAGATCAAAAGCTTCAACTTGGAGAGATATAATAGGAAGCAAAGCAGCCTGGCTGGTAGCCAGAATGGCTTGGTAGTTAGTCATATGGCCCACAAGCATGTTTTATGCCAAGTATGGCCACTGGAGATCAGCAGACCTTTAGGTTTTGCCATTACAACGCGTGTGATAAAACAGAGGCCCCAAAACATAAGGGTAACCACTCATCTCTAAAAAGGAGCTCTCAAATCCAGTTGCTCTATTGGCATCTGACTGCCCCAGATGAGATATGCTTGCAGTATGATACATTATGTCCAACACAATCACCACCATTCTATCAACATACTAGTCCACCTTGGTGCCCCAAGAATTGCTTCCATAGCACCTATTCCTCCCTGTCCCAGGAGTGCTGCGGGCAGGTGTCGGCTCACTCTGCCTGAACCCTTGGAGCAGCATCCTAGGTAGCAGCTGGCCTTCTTCAGAGAGGTATTTTATGCAGTGTGGAGAGAGCAGATCAAGATTGTTGGGTGGTAGCTGGCAGATGGAGAGGGAAAGGGAGAATTGCAGCTCCTTTGAGCTTGGTCACTTTGGATGTCACAGCCATGTCTGACTCAGCTCAGCTTGCCTGGCCCTGCTGGGATGGCGGTGGTGGTCACAGACACTTCCTTCTGCTCCAAAATTCTCACCTTCTGTGCGGTGCCAGCTGAGCCCTCCTGCAGGCTAACAGAGATCTCGGGGTACGCTGGAAAGCAAACATGTATTAGTGAAATGTACACTGAAGATCACAGTAACAGCTTCTAGTAAGGCTTAACAGCCTTGTTTCATAAAAAGAGTGGAAATTAAATGCTACCTCCACCCACACATCTAGCAAGATAAAAGCTTGCACAGCTGCGATTTGAGGTCAAGGAAGTGGTTTACAAGCATACAGCAGCAGCTACTACCACGGGATTCATGATGTATCTTCCTGCCTGTCTAAACTAATCTTGGGTCACTTTGCTGGGGAAACAAGCTGAAACCGTCCTGCAGTCACAGCTCTGGCAGCAGAGCCACCCTTTGTGAGCCCGATGAAATGAAACACACCCCAATTATTGTTTACTCTGAGTGCTTGCTAGTCAGAGTCATCTCCAAAGAATTTAGCCATCCTGAAACACAAGGATTGATTTTAGGCACCAGCCACCCACGTGCTGTTGCCTAGACAGACTTGTGACAATGTCGCACCACAGATGCTTCCTGCCTGGCCAGGAAGCCCAGAGCTCACCTTCTCATCAGAGCAGCAGGTCATGGATGACCACATCCACATGAAATGGAAAAAGTGTTTTCTTTTGTTTTTGCAGCCTTTTGGTTCTGAGAGCAGTGGACTGTATAAATTAAAGCTGTCAGGTACTGTGAGCCTCTCTACGTTGGCATTTCTAAAGTAGCCATTGTGATCCCTGGTTTGGAGTAATAGTAACTTACACCTTAAGTATGGACTGTTGAAAATGTGTTAATATATAACAAATCTCAAAAGCCTCAGATAAATTGTGCTTCTGGCCTTTTCTGAGCCTTGAAACTTGTCTGGAAACAAGTGTCAGTTAGGTACTTGATTCCTAGCTGATTCTCCTAATTAGATTAGTTTGGAGATCCATAATTCTTTTCATCTCCAACTTAAATCTCACTTTAAACTCTACCATTACAATAGTATTATTTTCTCTTTTTTTTTTACCTTGTTAAGTGATATAGGGCCACATCACTTCATTACATTCCTCTCTGAGATGAATTCCTCAAGTTTCCCTATTGTTGTATACAGTTAATCCATTAAGGACTCTCCTGACTCGGGGGCTTTTTTGTTTTGTTTTGTTTGTTGTTTTTTTTTTTTTTTCCTTTTAATTTCCAGTTCTCTGCCTAATGTTACTAATGGATTATGCCTGGGTTTTATTTTTGGCTTTGGTTTGGGTTTTTGCAGACAGGTGGTAGATTCTTCCTATCAGAAAGTGGATGTCTTAAGATTTCATTCTTGTTTCTGCCTTGCCGAAACTGTGCCAGTGCTAGTAGAGCTGGCAGAAGGCAAGCACACTTTTTCAGATGTGAGAAAAAGGCTGGTAAACCGAATCTTCTAATCTCATCAAAAAGTTGGCTGGGAGACTAAATGATGCCTAGTCTAGTGCATGCTCTTCTTTTTTTCTTTTTTTTTTTTTTTTTTTTTTTGCTAGGAACAGGCACTTTTCCACATCTGTATTGGATGCTGTCCTCTGCTTTCTCAGAAGTTTGCTGGGTAGCTGTTCTGGCAGGCAACTCTCATACATAGCTCTGGGTGACCAAGTAGATCTTTTCCAATTAACCTCTCAGCCTCTGTTAACATTTTGACATTCACCTGTCTTGCTAGGATATTTACCATTGTTTTGGATCCAGCAGAAATTCAATATTTAGTTCAGTAGTTTCTGCTGCTGAGCTTTTACTCTTACAAAAGGGAGAAATCAATATTTTGCAAAGTTAGACTTGAAAAGACCGTATGTTTTTTGAGAAACTTGTATCTGAAAGGACTCTGTTCTAGGAAAGAAATAAAGTATTTCAGTTCAGAAGTACCCCCTTTAAAAAAAGCTCTCTTGTACAAACATCTGTCTTTACTCAACTTCATTGAGCGATTTTTCATGCCTTTCCTATCTTCTGCCCAGCTCTCAACTGTGAGGAAGTGCCACTCCGCCACCCCTCAGATGTGATCTGTCTCTACTGTGTTTAGCCCTGCTTGAAGCATTTGTCAGAGTGATCCTGCACAAGGAGCTTTCTGCAGGCAACAGCACCTTCCTCTCCTTCTGCTCTTTATAGCACTAGTGCACCAGCTGCCTGTGCTCTCTCCTGGTTCATGACACTCAGTCCCTGGCTTCAACTGCATGTTTTGGTGACACGGCGGATGCTGGTTTGCCAAGCTGGGAAAATCTCCCCGGATTTCAGCTGACCTCTGTCCTTGCTAATGGCCAAGATAGCAGATATAGCTAATGTACTGTGCTATTGACATTGTATACACATAGTACCTCCAGATTCCGCCCCAGCCATTTCAGGCTGGATCTAGCTGCTAGGAGAGAAATGTTCATTTCTTCGTTCTCTGGTCAGTGCAAGGCACAAGAGAGGTGCCGTCACCTGCAAAGGCTCTGTGTTCCCAGATGTTGCCTGGAGAGTGCTGGATTATTCTGGCCGCTGTCTCTGCCTGTTCTGCTCTGCCAGTGGTGCACAGGTGTGTTTGCTGGCCCAAGGGAAGTACTCTAAGCCCTCTGCTCTTGATCTCCCCTGCTGCTGCAGCACACGAGAGGTATGTGGAGAAAGGCTGCTGTGATGCAATCATAAGCAAAATGACTTCAGAGCATGGTAACAGGAAGAGTGAGACAGGATGCAAAATATCAGATATGAAAGGGCTAAGAGCACAAAAACACTCTTCCTCCAAGGTGTGGATTCTATTTGCCTGAAGTCTAAGATACTTTACTCAGCACCCTCCACAAACCTCATGGCTTTTAGCAGACCCCTGCACCTAACCCTGCCCTCAGGACCCCTGTGAGAGAGGCTGATGGCGCAGCACCCTGGTCCAAAGCCAGCCAGCACTTACTGGGAAATACACAGACTGTTCACCACCAAGAGCCACAGTTACCTTCTCATGTTTGCCTCTCTACCCTACTGTTTTTCTACCCTACTGTTGCACTAGTATACTGATGTGTGTGCACACAGAGACAAGCACGTCTCATAGGCGGAGACCAAGACAAAGAAAGCGACTTCCCAGGCTAACAGACACAAAAATCAAGGTGAAAGCACCAGTCGTGACAGGGGGGAGGGAGAGTTCAAGTATGTTAGTGTACTTGAATCATTACCCAGGTAACACTGTTGCTATTTGACAAATGTTGATTTTTAAAAAATAAGACCGTGTCTGAATCATGCAAATGCAAGAGGATATTTCAGATCATGAACTTCTATTTTTATTTCTTTTATGTCAGTGACCAACAACACCCACCCCCCTACCCCGACGTGTTTGGTGCTTTTTTTTTCAGCTGCTCCCTGTTGAGCCTTTCTTCAAATTCCGAGCATCAGCCTCTCATGGCCATGCCACCCTCAAGCTATGGACTTCCTTGGACAATCAGCTACAGTTAAGGGTCTGTTGACAGACTCACTGTTTAACACCCATTCATTTTAGGAGCCTTAGAAATCTGTTTTCCAAACCAACTGATCTATAAACAGAAAATAAAGCCTGGTTTTCAGTTGGATAGTGTTTTTCTGTTTCAGTTCTACCTCAGCAATTGTAGAGTAGTTCCTAAGCCACTAGAAAGGGAACAGAGTAAGTAACTAAAGATGGGGAAGACTTCCAGCATGAAGTGCCAGGCCCATATTTGCAGTACACAGACTCTACGACTCCTGTCCAGTTTGAGACTCCCCCATCAAACATTCTCATTTTCAGAGCCAGAGCCTTTGGAAGCAGTTGAACATCACATGCCTTTGAGGATGCAAGTTTACAAAAGCATTAGTTCCAAACTGTTTATTAAATTTTGGCCATGATTTCCTACCTACAGGCAGTAGAGATCTGGGTAACCGAGGTGCTTCCCTGTAACTCAGAAAGTTTACATATAAGGGTAAGATATTGGCCATGTTCATGCCAGTGGGGCTGATTTATGTGTAATGAATCCACTATTTTTTCATGCCAGAAATTGGAGGAATTACCTCAATTTTTTCTACAGAATACAAGGTTATTTACTAACATTTTACCTCTTTGCAGCTGGAAAAACTTACGATGTAAATATGTTTATATTAAAAAACCCCCACATTTGTATTTCAAAAGTTATTGGCTTCAGAACCAAGACAGGCGTGTTACCTTTCCAAGTGCAAGGAAGCAGGCACTTGGCATAAGCCCCTTACCAAATACTCTCACAGTGATGCTGCTCTTCTGGACTCTCTCTGGGTGGTACATCACGTGGCAGGAAAAAACTCTGTTGTCATCAATGATTTTGGTGGGGAAAATCTTTAGAGCATTATTCAAACCCAGGCTGACTCTTTGCCTGTACGGTGCACTGCTGTTCTTGTACACAGCAGGACAGAAGGGCTCCTTGGTCACAAGCTCCTCTTCCCTGCCATTTTCACTCTGTGAAAAGAAAATTCCACAAAATTGTGAAGACTACACACACACACACAAATAATATTTTTATAGGCCAGCTCTACTCCCACTATAAAAATCTTCCCTCATACCCTTAGCATTGTGTAGTAGTAAGTGGACATTCGCAACATTATTTTTTCCTAAATACATTCTCTCCCAGAACTTCAAAACTAAGAGGACTCATAATCTTACAAATAAAATATGGAGTAAATAGCTGTGTCTGGTGAGTGTTGATCTCTGCATCCTGCAGAGAGGGCAACAGAGCTGCTTTCTCACTGCACCAGTCTTTAAATTATGCTGAACATCCCATGCATATGAAATAAAACTGAAATTTCAAGAAAATCTTGACTCTTTTAGATTTTAAATATCAAGAGCCTGATAACACTAACTAAAACTCATCTCCTCTTACTCTCTGTGTGGCAGCCACCCCTAGATATAGGTGCAGCCTGTACATCCTGGATATCTGTGCCTCTGTACGTATATATTTGCAAGCTTTACTCTGTATGACACATGGAGACCCATGTATGTCATTGTGCTCACCTCTCCTTTGTAGAGTGAAAGACAAAACTAAAAAGTATTAAGGGTGAGGATGTTTCCTATAAGAAAATTAAAACTTTAATATTACAAATGGCTTGCATAGGGGAGATCTAAATAGGTAGAGAACCAGAACAAAGTGTTAGGAAACCTAAATTTTTGAAAATCACCTTTAAGAAAACCCTCTACAGTTACAGCTCCTCAGGGACAATAGATGTAAATGAACAGGCAAAGCTCAAGGACACTGCTCGCTGATACTTATCTCCACATGGTGAAATGAATGCTAAAAGGTTGCATTAAAACATACATATAAATATTTATCCAGAAGGTGAGATAAAGTTCAAAAATGTAGCAAGCTTTGTATCTCACGTCAAAATTGCTTAAAAGTAGTTTTTCATGTGGTTGATAACTAGGTTTGCATGTCTCCAGTAGACATCTATGACATAGGTTAGCAAAACTGAAAACATTAGTCAGCACCATTCTTTTCTATCTCAAAGCCTGATATCTCACTAACCTACACGGTAACCATGTATTTTTCAGACACTAAATCACTACAGAAAGAATCCCTGAGAAATCCGATGCAAAAAGTATTTTAGTTCTATTTACCCCTTTCCATGGACCTGCTTTGTGTGTGCTCCTGAAAAATTTAAAGCAATTACAAGGGAATTTTCCCTCTTTGTTTTTTTTAACAGGTATTATTTGTGGTATGTATGTTGCAATCCCATGTTTAAACTTTTTCTCTTTTTTATCACAGTCCAATGTGACTGATACATTTTGTTTAGCAGATTCTGCAGGATGCAGTAGAATGGAACACTTCTATGTCAATCTGACAATATGCCATGTACTAGTTCTTTCTGAACTTTATAACTGAGATGAAAAATACTTACCACTAGCCATTTCAAAGGATAAGGTGACAAATTTTCTGAGGTCGCGTTCTCAAGGCACGGAATTTCTAAAGTCTGGTTTAACCACACTTTCTTCAGGTAGTGCCGCTCCTCTTTTATCATTGCAACAACAACAAAAAGCCCAGGAAGGACAATCAGAAACATGATGTTCACTGTGCTTTCGAAACTAATGCTGACTAGTTTTCTGTCCAAGGAACAAGCACTTTTTTGATTAGAAAGGAACTGTAATTTTCAACCATTACCCATAGACACATTTGTTAGTTGAAAGCCCGACATCTGATTCTAGATGTAGTTTCATGACTGATCCACGGCTTTACCTGATTTTTTTGGCAATTCTTATAAAAGCTTTTCTTAACTGCAGGATCAAGATGTCTCCTTTAGGAGCTGAGAATAATAGTCTTGGGTTTTTTTTCTGTGGCAATAAACCTTCACGTCAATTTTGCGCACCTATGTTTCCTTTTCTCTGAAGACATCTGCAGACCTTCTTTTCACTACGCAAGATATTCAGCATGTCAGTCAGGTTAAGATTAACTCCGTTTTTCAGTGTAAGTGTTTCTTTTGTTATTCTCCAACCTGCCTTCTACCAGAAGCAGAAAACTTGCTACTCTTTCCTTTCTTATCCATTTAAAAAGGCCTTTCAGCATCTCCTACCCTACCCATTCCCAGCCCAGGGCTCCAGTCCAGCTGTGGAAGGGTGGAGTGGTGCACTGGACAGAGCACAGCTGTGGTTCAGACATCGGGTCTGTGTGCATTTAAACAGGCAGAGCAGCAGTGTTGGGCTTAGGCCAGCACTGACCTCTCTGAGCCCGGGCTGTGCAGTGCAGTGCAGCCTGCCCTGCCGACTGGCCACTCTGCCACAGCCTGCCTGGCACCACTGGGACCTGCATTCCCTCCTCCCTGTAGCCATGCACCAGCACACGCCACAGGGAGACTCTTCAACTTTGCTCCCCTGCTAGCTCTGACTTGCATGTTGAGCTAGAGTAGGTGTGTAGTTCTTTTGTTTTTTATCTTGAGGGGAGTGAAAATACGTAGGCTGTCCCAAATGATGTTATTTGTCAGTGGGGACTTTTTGGTGACTGTGACTTCCTTTGTATTTGCTACCCAAGCAGAGAGTGATGGTACCAGCACACAGCCTGTGCCGCACGGACATGAAGAAAAGGCAGTGTCCAGAGTTGTGACCAAGAGACCTGGAGGCAGAAGCAGCTTTCCTGCACGGTCCACCAGAATGAAGCAGCTCAGGAGGCAGCTCTTGCAGCAGGACACTGAGTGTAAAAGCTCTGTCTGGATAGTCCAGAAAGGATGAAGAAAAGAGGAGCAAATCTATAGCTTCTCCATGAAGGAAGCTGCACAGGAGACTGACTTTGCTGGGATAATCTACTATGTAAAAGTGCTGTGCAGCATAGAACAAGTATGGAGATGAGTAGCCACCTCAAAAGTTCAGTCTGCAAACAGTCTCTGCCTATTCTCACAGTCACGTGTCCCAGTTGCTTGTTTCCCACCATATCTGATCTCCATAACCATTAATAGTATGTTGGCTAAGGTCCTCTGTTTGTCTGCCCTATGCAGACTTGCTACTCTGCAGACTATTTGTAGTACAAGCTACCGCAGTTTCTATAGTTTGATGCAGTTGGAAAGCACTTCATCAACAGCTGGCACCCTTATCCACCCCACTCATAAGCTGGAATAAGGGGGGGTTTGCCTTCTTTTGTGTGGAAGTGGTTCATTGCAAAAGACCTGGTTACCTTAAAATACAAACCTGCAAGAGGTAGCAAATTGAATTTTTTAGTTCTCTCTACCAAGGAGTTACCAGTAGCACAGGTTTCTACCTCATGTAGCTACTGAAAAAAGCCACAATGAGGCTGAACGAGAGCTGCCCACGCTCAACATGTAGACAGCAATAACAGTGTTGAATATGCCCATATCAACAAAAGGCACCAACAAAAGAAAAGGAGCAATGCCTGATTAGCACTGTTATTGCATTGAGGAAGAGACAGAGAAATCTCCCATGAAGAACTGAAGCATGGGAGGGTTTCGTAGGGTTCCTAGCACTGTTTGTACCTCACTGCACTGCCCTTGATCCAGCCCCTCTGCCCTGTGAAGCACAGGAAAATTCCTCAAAAGGTTAGGGTTTTGTAGGGAGTAGGACAGGTAGATCAGCAGCTTCATCTTTGGCACAGTTACCCAGCGTGTATTGTCTAAACACACCCATCCTCTATGGGTTGTGCAGAAGTGCTGGCCCTTATTTTTTTCTGTGAGTTCTTTAGGGCAGGGAGGTGCTGCAGGGCTGCCTGAGTGTGCCTCTGGGATAGAAGCACCAAAATGCCTGGAGCCACTGCCAGGCAGGGGCCGTCAGGGAGCAAGTGGCAGCCTGAGTTAAAAATCCCTGCATGTGAATCTTGCACAGGACCTCCTCCTGCTGTAGGACCAGCGTGACCCAGCATGGGGACCAATGTCCCTTCTGCCATTAGTCTGGCCTCATACTGAAGGTAAAAGGGCAGTGGGGGCACAGCTGCCCTTTGATACCCTTAATATGACCTGCACTCACCTTGCTCCTAACCCTTCAATGTGTGCTGAGGCTACAGCCCTAGTCAAAGCAGCTCTGAACTGAAAACCTGTTGGCTTTGCAGCTCTGAACTGAAACCGTGCCAGGTTTGTTACATTTACTTTAATCCTGCTTGGGTTGTTAGCAGAAACCTGAGTCAGGAAGAGGTTTCTGGGGTCATCAAATCCAGACCCCCATGTGCACAACAACAAGCTTGCTCCATGCCTCTGCCCTGTTCCATCTTCACAGCAGCTAGGACTTTTGCCCTTACTGCTGACATTAAATAGCCATTACAAATGTCGCTATGCTAACAGTTGCCACTGTTGTTTATTTTGTAGTCAAATCCATTACCACCTATTTCAATCAATTTACTCCTTTGCCAGGCTAATTTAAATATCCTCCCTGGACGTCACACTCTCCCCTGAGCCTTAGTTACCAAGAACAGTCATGGTGCTTTCCACCTCCCTTTCCGCTGACAGAAGCAGCCAAGTCTCAGTTCCTGTGATTGTCCCAGGCAATCCCCTGCTTTGCTCCAGAGTGTTTTTGATGGTGGGGGCACACATCCCTCCATTGAGCTAACATCCAGCATGCCCTGCAGGTGCTAGCCTTCAGTCTCAATCAGACAACTGTGTTCATTCTTCGCGGTGCCCAGTTCTGCATGCCCACAGCAGCAGCAGTGCATGGTTTGGAGACCCAGCATCCTTGGTCCAACCATACCCTGAGCTGCTCATCCAGTGTCCTCTGCAGCATATTCCTCCAAAATGGAACAAAGTGAAAACTTCCCACCTCACCATCTTTTTTGTTTTACTATCTAACTTCATATTCCACCAAACAAATAAAATATCCTAATCATGAGCTGGATAACAGCAACTAAAGAGTGCCTGGTAAATAGGAAAATGGCATTCAGTGGCACCACTACAAAGCCCAAACAAGACACCAACACCGACCAAGAAATGTAAAAAGCCACAATGAGGCCCTACCACCCCTGTGAGGATAAAATAATCTCATTTGTAATCACTTACCTTCTGCCTTGACAATAAGTTGGATTTGTGCAGCCTTTGTCCCATTTGGGTAAGTAGCAAAACTGCACTCGTAGTGCCCACTAAGGGAGACGGTGAGGTTTTTCAGATGCAGAGCCCACACACTGCATTCAGACATGATGTTTGGATTGGTGGAACACAAAGACTCTGTGACATCCCGGATGCAGCATTTCCTTGTGCTGAAGGACACCGAAAAGTTGTAAGAAGCTTCAGAAAATGTGAAGTAATGGGTGCCATAAACAGGGTGATAAACAGCTATTTTGGTAGGCTGGCTGTCATCAGTCTTGGACCACTCTGTCTGTATTATGTAGGTGGTCTGCTGTTTTGGGAAGATGCACTCCAGGGTCACATCAGTACCCGGCAGAGCTCGAACTGTTTCTGTTTGGATAATGACATCAGATTGGCCTTAAAAACAAACAAGATAATTTTCAGTGCATGTAATGTTTCAACAAAGCTTTTCCTAAGCTGCCTTTGACATGATTTGCTGCCTTAGCCACAGACAACTATGAAGACCCTATAGTTGTAACCACAGGCTTTCCAGTGAGGAGCTTTACAGCAAATCTCCACCAGTACAAGTAACCACAGGCTTTCCAGTGAGGAGCTTTACAGCAAATCTCCACCAGTACAAACTGCATAGGGAGAACAGGGAAAGAACATGTGTGTCTAGAAGAGGTCAGGAATCTCCTGCCATGCTTGTGGGAGGTCTGAGGGCCTCTGTGAAACGGAAATCTTTCAAGTAATACAAATAAAGGAGAAACAGGGCACAGTTATTCCCCAGCTCTTTTTTTCCAAGAAAAATGAGTTATCCCTGCTGGCTAATTCTGCCCTTCACTATTCCCCCCACACCCCATTGCCATTGCTGCTTTGGCAGAGAAAGTTCTTAATTTACCTCCATGTTATTAAACAGCTCCTGCGTGGCCTAAATGAGTGTCTGTCTCAGTGTCAAAGTGAGCTGCCAGGAATGTATGGTTTCTTCCTCAATTAATTTCATAAAGCAGGTGGCAGTCCTCAGTGTGCCATATAAAGGAGTAATGGATCAATGAAATGAAGGGGCTTTCAGCAGGAGCCTGTACTACTTGGTTTAGCTGCTGCTGTAGTAAAATTGATTTATCTCCCTTTCTCCCTCCTATGAGTAAGTCTTGCAGTCCCCAAACTCCTGTATGGAGGGCACTGACAAACTCAAAGAGATGAAGAATTTATGGATGGGGGAGTCATAGTGAGACAAGTGATCAATCACACCCACAGAGCCATATACAAAAAGTCCCTTTTCTGAAAGGGCATGCAAGTCCACAGAAAAAAATGAGTTATGCAGTTGCTCTTCAATACAGACTTGTCACCCCTCCCCCCCATCTATATTGGGTTTTATCCTCCCTGTGTGTCATAACATCGATGTATACTTGCTTGGGAAATTTGCCCTGCAGTCCCACCAGCCACACTGATGGCTCCCCACAGCAGCAGGTGCCCACCACTCACCTTCCTTGATTGAAAAAAGAGGTTTCTTTGCTTTGGCATTTGCTCTGCCTTGTGGGACAGGGCTGTGGGTTGCCTAAGCCAGGGGATGTTCTGTCAGAGGTCAGGCAACTTTGACGGTGCCTGCAGTGCTCTGCATGCTCTGCCAGCTCAGGCAGGAGCAAGACACGAACCCGGTGAACCCTCAGCTCTGCTCAGAGAGAGAAAAGGAACAAAGGCAGGGTGACATCCCCACAGAGCTGGCTCAGATTTGGTACTTATCCACGCAAGTGGGACATGTAGACAGCAAGGTGCAGGGAAAACAAAGCTACTGAATGGACATGCCCGACATTAATCTTTGTTGTTTCATTGATGCACATGTTCTGTTCATCTCTTAATTGTGTATTCCAAGAGATGAGATGATGCAAGAGCGTAAATAAAAATCAGCATGAAATACAGATGTGGTGAGAAAAATTACTGAAAACTACTTTTGTTAGTCCAAGGAGATTATTATAGGAAATGCTCACTGATTTCACGACAAGTTCAGTAAGAGGTAAGGAGAAAGCAATTAGCAATCTTATGTTCAGAGTACCATGCAAAAGACAGGCACATAGCAAGCTTTCTCTCATATTCATGCTGGTGCTGTATTAGTTTAAAAGATCATGTAAAGAATGCCTGTGAATAACCACTTAAGTAATTTATATTAAGATGAAACAAATATGTCAAAACAACAGTTTGTGTTTTGTAAATAGCCTACAATGTTAGGTTATTTTAACTGAAATCCTTTAATGCAAGAGTGTTGTTTACTTTTTGTTAGCATTTTACTAGTAGTCTCATTTTATGTCAACTTTTTTTTCCAGATCAAATACTGTCCTTTAGCTCATACTTGTACTCCACTTGGAATTTCTTAAGAGTAACTCCCAGATAGTTATGTGTCTGATCCCAACAGAGGGCATGGTGTTGTCCACTTTCACCTTGAAATGAGTTCACTGAGGATTTCATTCTCAGGGAAAAAAAAAAACCTGAGTGCTATTTTTCTCCAATTAGCTCTTCTACAGGTGCATGTCTTGAGGCTTCTATTTCTTTCTTTGCATTTGAGAACTTCCACTTTCAATGAATGCACGTATGAATTATTTTTCCTTTGTTTTAAAATCCATTTTTCCTCAATGACGAAGAAAATAGGAACAGGCTATGTCAGATTCTGAGATGCATCTTACTGTGCCAGGTGGTTTTTCCTTTCTTAGCTGTAAAAATGTGTATCCTACAAAATTGCTCTTCCTGGCTGGTAATAAGTACTCCTGTGTTCAGCATGATCAGACTTTTGGGGGAGATGGGTGAAGGGTGTTATGAACATAAGGCTTTTTTTCTTGGGTTTCCTTGGATTGTTTTTGGCTTAAACTCCCTCTGGCAGGGATGCAGCCACCCTTACTCTACTTGTGTGAAAGTTTTACTCAAATGACAAACTTGTTTCTCAAGCCTTTAACACTGCACATCAGGCTGAGTGGGGAAGGAGTGAGTTGCACCTGTACAATTTACGCTTGCCTCGAAGTGTAGCAATTCTTCCTCTCTGCATACAGAGGTATGTGTGTGAGAGGTATTTTTTATATTTTCATTAAAAACAGTTTTCCCTTCTGGCCCATTTGGAATAAACACACATTGCCCTAAATACGAGTGAGCTCATCTCAGTGATTATTCTGGCAGGTTAGACATTTTGAAAGAAGTGATCCTCTAGTCAACACAAAGCATTTACTCCTTACTAGCTGCACACTATAACTAGGGTGATTAAAAGCTTGTCAGGAAACAGAAAATCATTATCAGTAGCTACAGCAGCCTAGTGAGACACAAGCCCAGCCTGCCCTTCTCCACTCTCCACCGTAAGCTGAGTCAAGGTGTCCCACTGACACTCTTACCTGCAACACTGGGTGCCAAGATGAAATAGTAGAGAGGTAAGAGCCAAGTTTTTTCCATCTTCACTTGATGAAGTCTGGTAAATATGTAGTTTTCTTGGTGCTTCCATCAGAGTCTCAGAAAAGGAAGTTGAAACATTCTGCCGTGTGCAGACAGGCAGATGTGCAAGAGTCACGTAGCATGACTTCAAAATGCTTCATTAAATACAAAAACCTCAGTTTCCTGTCAGAATGATAAAATTAGTACATCTTGTGAAACCTTTAAGTTGAAAGCATTGTCTATATTGCAAGCCCGTGTTGTAGGCCAACCTTTTTTCTTTATCTTTTCAGATAAAGTCAGAGTAAGCAGTTCATTGGTTTACATGCTCTCAAAAACATGTCAGGTATCTAAGGTTGAATATATAATTTTTGGAGATATGATTTAGGGGTGATCACAGTGGTGCTAGGTTAGTGGCTGGACTTGATCTTGAAGGTCTCTTCCAACCTGTTTTCTGTCTTCTATACAGTAGCTAGCATCCGAAAGAAAAGAAAGTTTCTTTCCCCTTAGCTTCATTTCTTTCACATGTTAGTCCAAAATACCTCAAATATGCTATTTTTAGAATCTCTATGTTCAGTATCCTTAAAAACCCCCAGCAAAATAACAAAACAACCCCCTTCACATTAAAACAGAGTGAATTGAGAATTTTCTAGGTTCACTTTTTTCCCCCTCCTTTTTCTTTCTGAGACAACCATGAACTACTTCCTTTAGGATGAAGAATTACAGCACAACACATGACAACATCCCTTGGTGTGTTTACTCCCTGTACCATCCTTCATCTGTCAGCTTCAGTAATGGCAGCACCCTCAGGCAGAAAAGCGTGATTCCTGCCAGTCCTGTCACCTGTCTTTATTGCAGGTCACCTGGACACCCTTCTGCACTGTCCTTGAGGCACACTGCATGTCCATGAGCTAGGCACACATCTCCCAGCAAAGCATCTCATTGCAGGCAAGTCTTATGCAAACCAGATCTGCTGCTGACAGCTTTTCAGAAAGAAACACGTTCGAATTCTTGCTTATCGCACCTGTTTAGTCAAAGCCAAAGAGAGCAGGGCATGACACCTCACATACACAGCATGGACATATGTTATTTGCTGGCTCTTTCCAGTGTGAGACGGGTGTTTGGCAGTACAGCTGCGTAGGTGGCTTGTTTCCCTCGACAGCTCCATCCCCAGGAGCCACAACCCACCCTTTGGACTTCGAGAGACAATTATAGGCCATCCACCAGGGCAGAAAAGGCAAGTGTCACAGTCCCTTAAACAGGCATCACTCTCTACAAGCAGTGCACTCTCTTGAGCGGCTGGTCCATCCCTCAGTGGTCTGGGTCCTGACAAGTCTTCTTCTGATTGTCAATTTTTCCTCACTATGGAACTCCCCATCGTTCCAGAATGCAGGGTACAAAAATAAAAAGAAAGTCCTCCCTAATAATTTTCCTATTCTGTGTACTACCAGATGTGAACAATATCTATACCACTTTCCTAATTTGTACATATGCAACCATTTGGTAGCACATTTAGACATGCTAAGGGCTCCAGCTGGAGCAGCTGATAGCATCGGAGAGGCTACAGCCAGGGCTCCACACATCCTGAAGGATGTTTCTGCACAATTCCTTGCAGTGCTCCTCTGCCTGAGGAAATGCACTAAATGTAATTTTAAGAAATGGATGGGATGCCTTGGTTACTGCTAAAGGAATTGTCCCAGCGGAAGAAATCTCTGTTTGTCATTCAGCAACCTGGTAGCGAAAGATCTATCCCAGAGGATCAACAAGTCCTGAAGTTGAGGATGAACAGAATATTCAAGCCATTGTAATTGAAAGCCATAGAAGGGAGTAAAAATATTAAAGAGGTATGTTCTTGTTTCCAGTTCGTAGTAGAGATTACAAACAACTCAGAGATTACCTATGGATACTAGAGTCGAAGAAAACTGGACTTCAATCTAAAATTTTGGCTTTCATTCATGATTGCAGTTACCTTAGCTTCTCCTGCTGATCAGGTCATGTAAGCTTTGTACCATGAGAGAGTATATTTTGTGTAACAAAGAGAAAAAATTCTTAAATGAACCTTTTTATTGATCTGAAATATACATCGCAATTTGACAAGACAGCCCAAGCACAGTGTGGCATATTCAATAGCCACAGAAGTCCCTGAGCAGCTTGTTTGACTTACTTTATCACTGTATCTTGCCCTTGGAATTTGTTTTCCCCCCTAAAATAACATTCTAAAAATATACTGCTGCCATGGTACATTGTGTTGGCTGAATGCAGCGATCCAGCACTGTTGCTGTGCTTGGTGATAAAAGACACACAAGAAAGAAACCTCCCAGCTCTACGGATTTTTGTTCAGTTCAGAGGTATGTTTTGCCCCAATTCCCACTTTAAGCTCAGATCCTGAAACAGTCACTCATCCTGCTGCTGACATTCATGTGCCTGAATGGATAAGCCCAGCCTTTGCCTATGATATCAAAAACCACTTCTGAGACTTACCACTTATATCAGCCTGCTAGAAGGGAGACATCTCTTCCCTGCAGCAAGACTTGAGGTCCTGTTCACAGCAGGCCAAATTATTAAGAGAGCTTCTTCCCTGACTACCCTTTTCCCAAAAAGTCACTCAAAGGCAGCTTCGTAGATGCTGCAGTTGGATGTCAGACACCAGGTTATGGATGGCAGAGATGAGAGGTGGTACTGAAACATGGCCAGGAACGGCAGACCTTGTTGGTAGCTGGAAGGAGAACGTCTCTGTATTGGGCTTTTCCCTGCTGGGGCAGCTACAGGGAGGATTGTCTCAGCTTTTGGATGTGCAGATTTTTCCTGCTGTTCTGGAGAGACCCAGAAATCACTGCAAGGTTGCGAGTTTTTAGAGGAAAAGATGCTGTGCCCAAGAAAGCAACACATCTTGTCAGTGAATATGTGAACCACAGCGTATTCTTTTGGGCTGGACAAGGAGTTGTCCTGGATATTAGTCCAGGGTGGGCTCTGAATATCATCCAGGATGGGTCTCCAACAATGCACTGCAGCACAGGGCTCTGCCCACTGCTTAGAAACACCTCACATGACATTAATTTTTTTCCTCTTGTGTGGGAGTAGGGGATGGTATTGGAGGATCCTCTAATTATTTTCTGCAGATCCATTCACCACTGGAGGAGGCATTTTGAACTCTACAAATGACTCTTTCCACGGCAATCACCCAATTATGTGTCACGTTCACAAAACCCTCCACTGCAATACAATTTTTCTGCCTCAATTACAGTAAGCTGCACCTAAGGAAGAATCAGAGCTGCACTCAGTCCCACAGAAAAAGAAATCTTCAACTCCAGAGACAAATTCAATTATTCACAAAGAGAGCCTTTTTAGAAATGCTAGTGCATGAGCTCTTCCTGCCAGAGGCAAGCATGATTACCCTTGCAGACTTGTGTCCTCTAAACATTGCTTAAAGAAAGAGCTGCTCCCCAGTGAAAAAGAGATGGAGACTTTGAAGCAGGAATTTCATTAAAGAGTAAACTAACCTTTCAGGTTCGCTTGGCACTTGGCACAGAAACTCCCAGTTCATCATTGTGTTTTGGTTTTGAACTTCTTTGAAAGCCACAGCAACGACTCCATAGCTGGAAGGCACCTTTGACCACAGCACCTCATGGTAGGGGAGGGATGGAGGAGTGGGTGGCACAGGCTGGGGGAGTGGGAGGGGACAGCGTGGCAGGCGATAGGGCACTGAGGTGGTGGTGATGGGCTTTTCCAGTGACTCCCTGCTTCCTCAGTCTCCTCTTCCCACCCTTATCCCTGGCACCTCACTCCCACTTGCAGCACTACCTCTTCTGTGCTGGGGAGAAGACAGAAGAGGATTTCTCAACCTCCTTTCTCCCTGTACTCCCTTGTGGCTGCACATGCATAGCCTCATGCTCTGTGTGACATTACACAGCCCTAGTTCTAGCCAGGCTGTTGAAGCTGCATGGCAAGGCACACACACTTCCCTCTCAACAACAGTTTCTCCGTCTGAAAGATTTTTAAAGATCTGAGTGGATTTTTGTTCCCTACTCCCTCACTGACAGCTCAGAGTATGAGAGAAAACCAAGAACAGCTCCGCCTTGGATGCCTTTCTGCTCTAGCATTCTGATTAGTTTTTCTAATTAGAAGGCCTAAATTATGGGTCATGTTTCAGAGGAAGAGAGCATTCATTTGGGGACAAATGGAGGTGAATGAGCTCCCTCACCTTCTTTGGCATTCTAGCCACAGGTCCCTGTGGTCCCCTGCTCCCATTTAATGCCATTTCTGAGCAATGATAGTCCATTTGAGTAAGTTGTTGAGCATTTTGTTTTGCAAAGTGCAATCAGTGAACAAAACAAAACAAATATGTCATTGACCCAACAACTACACACCAATGAAAAACCACTGTGTGAAAGCCAGACAGTCATTTCCAACAAAATTAAAGACTCTACAGAGCTGTTATTTTCAAAATTGAATGGAAGGCACTTGTGAGACTCGTGCTGCTTTCTTTCAGATACAGCATAAGCCGTGCCTTGCCCCCATTTTGCACAACATCAGCTCAAGGCTTTTCACTTGTACATCTCATCTCCCATGTTCTATAAGAAAATGTTTCAACGTAGGTTAATAACTGTGTAACTAAATAAAATGGGACCCATAGCTCTGAAAAAGGCATTTGTTCGAAAATAATAACCTGCTGCCAGGGCTGGGAAACATCCTCCCATACTAGACTACAAGGTTAAGATTTCCACTGAAGCTTCCCAGAATGGGCATGTCATCCCCTGGTCACCCTGTAGCCGTTTCAGAGACAATGCTGGAGCAGCTTTTGTGCATCCTGCCAGCAAGAGAGAATAGGAGTCTGCTTGTGAAAGGGCTTTTCATAGACATAGTTGTGTGGCTTTATATTGAGGTCTGCAGGACAGAGAGAATTATCAAGACAAGCAACAGACCATCTGACTGGAATCAAAAATCTTAAGTTCACATCCAAAGTGGAATAAACCTAGGTGGATTGTACAGCTCATTTTATTTTACAGACTATATCCAAGGGAATTTGTTCCTTGATTAATTTAAATTCCTCCATATTATTGTGTGCAAATATCTTATTAAAGACACACAGATGACTGATGAGAGCTCAACACAGCAGATTGGTTAGAACTCACCACAAAAGAAGTACATCAAATACAAAAGGTTAAAGGTGTGAAAGTTAACTCTGATACAATAGCAGTGATAATTTGAGGGCAGCATCTGCCTTATTACAAAACCTCCCAAATAATTTACAATAGAAGGCCAAGTGACATTGAGAACCATAACCTGGGTATTTTCTGTTTTGTTTTGCTAGGTTTTTGGGGTTTTTTTTGTTTTTTAACAGAATATTTTTAAAGCATCAGATATTAATGGATTTGTTTGCATGCAGCATCTTTCTTTGTGGCCCTATAAATACCTTTCATGCTATCAGCATGTCAGAAACAACCATACAAGAGAGATATTTCTCCCATCACATCCATCATCTATTAAATTGTCCTCTACACCCTGTCTCTTTAGAAAAGAGGGTGAAGTACAAATGATGAAAGCAAAGCAGAGGTGGTTTCACATGTTAAGCCTGACTCTGCAGAGAAGAAATTATATCTCAGTGGAGCCTGTACTTGAACTCTTGAAGTGCTGTTTCCTGGAACTTTGCAGAGTAGGCCACCTCCCCCAGATCCTAGAAAGAGGTGAAGTCATCTCCAGAACGCAACATAAAGCTGAGTGCATAGTGCAAAGCTGAGTGCATTATACGGGTGTAGCATAGGACAAGTGCATTCCTGAATGTGGGTATCTCGGTAGAGTAACAGTCTGCAGTCAGATGGGATAAATACAGCACAGGAGCAGGTAAAATGGAGAGTAGGAAACTTGGATATTTCTGCATAATGTCATTTTCCACTATAAGCACAGTAATGTGTAACTCCTTCAGATGTGGGTTTTTTGGTTCACTCTGTGCTCGAAGGCACCATGTGAACCTGCCCTAAGGAGCCTGCAAGGAGTTATTAGTGCTGCAACATGCACTGAACACCAGTTCTCCTTCCAGAGCACTCTTGGGCAAGTAGCTGAAGAAAAGGATGGGGAATTAAGATTTTTTAAGAGATAATACTTCTTTCAACCTGCAATACGACTTTCTAAAGTTTCAGCCACCGCTAAAATTGAGAAAGACCAGTTTTTGGTTGTTTATAAGGGTCACTGCCCATATAAAATAGATGTTTGTTTCTAGTTGAGTCTGTCACTTCCTAAAACAAGTAGGAAATAGGAAGAGCCTGCACTGCTGCTTCTTACTTCAGTGAAACTTCATATTTCAGCTAGTGGGGCTTTGACAGAGTCACCATTCACACATTTTTTGTGGAAAGTGGAGGAGGGACAATCAAGCTACGAAAACCATCCCCAAGCATCACCTGGGCTGGAGTTCTGGTTGGAAAAAAAAAAAAAAAAAAAAAGTAGGTTAGTAATCTCCTCTAGCTTTCTTCCAACTTTGACCTCTTGTCCTCAATACTATTTCCATCCCAGTCACTGATGTGTTACCCAGCCATTCCCAGGAGCCTGCTTGTGACCCAGTAACACACAGGCACTACTCGACTGAACAACACTTTTACTCGGCCTGAAATGAAGTTATGCTTTAACTTCTCCACAGCTGATTAAGCTTAGCAGTGCTGCTAATGGCAATGAAATAATTCGAGACCTCTAGCAGAGCAGTTAACTTCTATTTCGCATGATTACTTCCATTTTCAACATGAATATGCAGGGGCTCGGGAGGGGAGGGGGAGTTAACTGCCCAAGTCAATGGGTGGTTCCTGGGTGCTTCCAGACTGTGTCCCCAAAAGAGCAAAGCTCTGTAGACAAGAGAAGCCAATCATGTTATATAGGTCTTGCTTCCCAAAAAGGCTGAAGCCACCTTCCACCCCTTGGAAAATCAATGATTCAGAAAACTAATTGCAGTCTGTTACAGTAATTGGATTAAAAAATAAAAAAGCAGCGTCTTGCAAGACTTCTGAAAGTCAGTAAGCTGGAGAATTGCGTTGTGACTGAGCCTAAATCAAACAAATTATTTGACATTTTAATTGCAAATAAGAAAAAAATCTCTTATTACAGAACTGAACAAAGTTGGCTTGATGTGAATCCCTCTCCAGGGAATTCTTCCCTTCCCTACTCCCTGCTCAGCTGCATGACAGCTGAAGAATCCTGCAAACTATGCCGTGGCCATTACTGGTCAGTCTTTCTCCCTTTAAAATTGCACTAACTCACATGGTGTATTTTCTCTACTGGATGTTACTGTGCAGAAAAGAGCTTGTCAAAGAGATAAAAAAAAGCCCACTACAGAGCTGCATGAAAAACACGAGTTTAGCAGAACCACAGATCTGTTTGCAGGAGGCTGGATCAAAATCACTTTAGGCTCATTTTAGTGATTTACCTGAATACACCAGAGATACATTTGGCTTGCACTGTTTCTGCCAAGTCTTGGCTGTGATCTTTCAGGATGCAAAAAAAAGTACTGAGGCTGGAGATGTGTACAGCTGACCAGCTGCTCAGAGTACAAGTAGAGTTTTAGAAGTCTGATTTAATATCTGGTTCAACCAGCAATGCTCATGGCTAAATTGGAAATAAAACCAATCTATCCTTATTAGATTTGGGCTGTAATCTCATAACACCCTCAGATATTGGACTTCCCTGTCAGGCTTCCTGTTTTGCACTGACTCTCATTCTCAAGAAGCTGAAGAGAGTGAATTGGATAATGAAAGAAATGTAAGAAATGTAATTTCGAAGAAAATTCATATATAGTTCAGTGGTTTAAACAATAGAATCTCTGAACAACAAACAAAATGGGAAAGAAGCAGTCTATGGCTGTGGTCCATTCACCCATAAGATAGGTTTTATAACACCAAGGTGGATGCTGTCCAGGTCTGAAAACACTGGGTACAACAACTATATTCCTTGGAATCCTAGGGAGGATTGTTCACTTTTCCTGAACAGAAAAAGTACGTGCCCAGCTCTGTGGAATTGGCATCTGCACCATTTGCTAGTTGTCCACAGGAAAGAACCAGGAAGTAATCGGCTCTTTCAAAATGGACAAAATATTGAACAGAGCAAGTACATTAGCTATCTTATCATTAGAATTATTATCCACTAAAAATATTAACCAAAAAATAGCTTAGATGCAGTTAGTTTAACTTTGGCACAAAAGGAAGAACTAGCTCTCCAGACAGACCCTTTAGCACATTTTCCCACAATTTTCCATCTTTCAGTTGCAGTTTCGGCATTTTTTCTCTATGAGTGACCTTTCCTTCTTTCACGAGAAATATGTTTTGCCACCCCTTGACCTGCTCCATTATAGAATAGCTCAAACAGTGAGGGAGGTCCTCTGGAGAAGAGATTCCCCAAACCTAGGGGAAGGTTGCCTCTGCAAGACCCAAGGCAGGGGTAACCTTCTGTTTTGTTATTTAAACTTGCACCAATTCTCAGAAAAAAAAATTCACCATCAGTTTGCTAAACAAAAGAAGTTCCAACAACAAACTTTTTCATATGACCTGGAGCATGCCTAAGAGCTTGACATTTACCGCTTCACATTTTCTAGGAAACAGGCTTTAGCAACCCACATTTAAACACCCCAGAGGAGCCGATGTTTTTTTCCTGGTTCCCTATGCTGTGTACTTTCTCTTTGGGAAACTGCCAAATTCTTTCTCAGGAGGTTGTTATTTTGCTCCAAAAGACCAAAATCAATCAATCAATCCGTGACTTGGCAGCATCAGAACGGAAGATTAGGACTCTCAAGGCAGGTTATAAACACAATCCCTTCAATTAACTTCTCTGGGATGGCCTAGAGGTGGTTAGCTCCTTGTTAAGTCAATTATTAACACAGATGGTCAATGTGCATATTTTTTATGACAAATCTTATTAATTTAATGTGCAAAGCAGAAAAATCAGAGAAATGCTAAGAAGTAGGGCCATGGCCCTGCTTGCCAGGCCACTGGGAACAAGGGGCATGGGTCATGTTTGGTCACTGCTGCCTGCAAAGAGCCATACCCCTGGTCAGCAATGCCCCAGAGAGAGGCTCTTCCCAGTGAAAAAAAAATGCCCCAAATAGAGGCTCTGCCCAGTCTATCTTTCCTGACGTTACGGAGACGTCATTAATGGAGACACCTCTGAATTATGTAGCTGATGTTGTGGGGGCTTTTTAAAGCTACTAATTTGTACACCAAGGCTCACATCCTTGCTGTGGTGGGCTTGGTTAGGGCACCTCTGGCTTCACATTTTGCAGAGTCTCCTCTAACTCTCAAGTGAGAAAGCTCAACGGGCACTCACAATCCCTACCCTTGGCAAGGAGAATCAGTTGAAGGAAATATTTTGTGTCCATAACTACGTATCTCTCAGTCAATCTTAAGCACTCAGTTTTCTGGGCCTGAAAAACTTGCCAGAACACAGGAACTTTTTTGTTACTGAAAAGCTGGGACCAAAATCTGTGCTGAAATTGCCCTGACAGCTTAGCCTTGGTGCAGGTTTGCTGCCAATACAATTATCATCCTCAAAACACCCTTCTGTAATATCTCATTGTATTTTTAACAATAGAACTTCACCTGCCTTCTTTGAGACTTTTTCAGGACTTAGCCTTAAAATTACATCAGCTATAGAAGATCTTACTACAGAAACCAGATACTTGTCAAGAGGGTAGAAGCTGTGTCTGGAGGTCATGGTTTTAGGGTCTCAGACCATGCACATAAAGGCCATTTTGCCCTGCTAATTCGTGGCATGCCTAAGAGGTACCTTCCTCATTTGAGTTATGGGATCAAGTTCTCGATTTGAAAAATGAAGGCATTGATGGCTCTGCCAAAGGGCACAGACAACTCACCTTAACACTGTGCATAGATTGAATTCCCCTTCAAGAATGCAAAAAAAGAAGCTGAACTGTGACCCAGAAAGACTGACATTAGTTTTAAAATGTCCTGTTCTATGACTGAGCACTACATCCGTGCTCCTTGCTCAGCAATAATTTATTAAACCTCCCTCCTGCCTGATCAACATTTAAGGGCAGCTAAATGAGCAGCTGCAGTGGCAGGCAGTACCCTGCACTGTCCTGTCAAGCAATTAAAACTGTGCCAGGCAAGTGTCTGATTTAACCTTTCTGTCAGGTTCCTGTAGCCTGTTGAAATCATACAAGACCCTGGCAGTACTGCTGACCTCCTGAGAATGAGCCCCAAATTGTTCCCCTGTGAAAGGCTGGCAGACAGAGCTTCTCCAGTGGCTGATGTACTTGTCACAGCCTGAAGAGTGACTGAGACCAACCCAGTGAAGAGAGGGAAGGGCTGGCAAGCAGTTGAAGACACCCAGATGCTCTCAGTGAGGAAGATGACAGGTCAGCAAGACCCACCAGTGACATATGTGACTGGACAGGAGCAGTGACAGCTTAAGGCCAAGACTGATTCTTGCATTCATCTATCTGGATAAATATTTCCTGCTGTTATGTGTGCTCACCAGTGGGAATATGTGATTAAAATATTTCTCATTTGCAGTGCCTTCAAATGCATTCAAGTCAGGCTCCCTTCTCCAGGGGAAAAATGACATCCATAAATCCTCAATATTTTTTTAAGTGCAGGTATCATTGCAGGTGAAGAATCAGAATGTTTGTACTTTAGCAGCCTGTTAGGTGCATGCTGCCATGTCACGAAGATTCAGACATATATCTGTAAGTCCAAGTCAAGCTCATCTTCCAGCGAATATTTAATTGGTACAGATTGACAGTGGAAAAATGTAATTACTACAGACTGGTTTGTGTTGAAAATGACCTTTAAAGATCATCTGGTTCAACCTTCTGCCATGGGAAGGGACATTTTTTAGTAGGCCAGACTTTTCAAAGCCGCATCCAAACAGACTCTGACCATTTTCCAGGGACTGGGCATTTTGTTTCAACCTGTGCTCCTAGGCAAAAATCACTGAAAAAACCCTCTTATTCTAATTTACTTGCTTTTTTTGTGAAATGGTAGTCTACATTATTCACCTTTTTTGTCTCTGACCTTTTTATACTGTTCAAAACATCAGCTTTACAGGATTCAACATAGGGTGTGTGCGCCCAGGGTTCTCCTTATGATGTTGAGTGGTACCAGTGGTAACATTTTCGGTCTTATACCTCTTTTTTTTCCTACCTTTATACAAGCTAGGGTAGGATTAGCCAGACCAGAAATGCAAGAAGCCTAATTACTGGACCTGTGCAACTGAAATTATGGAATTTCCTAAGTATGCAACTGAGATAAGAAGCTGCTTAATAAACAAACAAGCAGGATGTTTGTAGTTCATCAGAGAAGTAATCGAAGCCTGCATAAGACACTTAGTGTACTTTAAGACAAGTCTGTGCAGACTTGGAGAAGTCCAATTACTGCATCTCAACATATATGGACTAAATTGAAGACAGGGCTGATGGTGAGCAGAACCAGAATGAAAGCTGACTGCTCGGCAGAAGTCAGTGATTGACAAGGAAACGCACAGCTCACTGTATGTTCTCTGTAACAAGAAGGCTCTCTCTAAATAGCTTATTTAGTTTATATATAAGGAAACCCTAACTCCAGCTTTTAGACAGGCATTTCAACCATGTTGGACTCAACAAAGGTGCAGTATTATGTTGGCTACTTTTCAGCCACTCTACTTGAATCAAGAAAGTCGGGATTGACAAACAATACTGAATCAGACCCGTGCTTAGAGACAGCTGAGTAAATTAGGAATCTTGGCTGAGGAACAGGAGGGGGCAGAAGGGGCAAGGACAGCCTGCTGAGCACTCATTATGACTAGACAGTGATTTCATGCAGCCAGCCTTGGCAGAGCTCATCAAACCACCACCGTGCTGGTGGTGACTGGTGGGAGAGGCAGCTCCTGGGGAGAAAGCAGCAGCTGTGGCTGCGTATCAGTGCTTGCAAAGTCCAGCGCTTACAAAGTGCTTGCAGCTTCCTCACAAACAAGTTTTGAAGCATTCATAATTAGACAGCCTGCACAGTTGCAAAGATTTTTTCTGTAGTAATTTCTGTTTCTATTTAATACAATGTAGCTAGGGCTACCCAATTTTTTTCTTAATATGGAAAATAATCTGGGAAAATGGAATTGAAAAATTAAAAACTAGCAGGTAGTTATATGCCTTTCCTTACAAGAGTTCTGGTGGTACAGGAAAAGGGTACAGACCTTGAGCTGCTCTTGCTGACGTTAAAATACCTCTTCCCCACTCACTAGGCACTCAGATGTACTTACAGATCTGCTCCTGAGGCATCAGATGCATCAAACTCCTGAATGCCTAAGATGAAAATGGGGGAAACAACATGACACGATCATTATGCCCTATAAAGGATCATAGCCAGGCATCTTCTCAGCCCTCAACATTACCACAGTTGCTCTCCAGTTTTATCAGGCTCGTGACTTTTCCTCTCTCAGGTGAAGGTACAGGTAGCTGCTGCCTGCAACATTACGTCACCGTGCTCAGACCTTTAGCTACTCAAAGAAGTAGACTATTTAGACGTCCCAGAGACCTCCTAAGGTCAGACTTAGATGAACCCCCGTAGCTCTGCTTGCCGAGGTAGCCATGCTACAGAGAGCTTTCCCAGCCCTCACATTTGTAATCAGTGCCCCAACAAGATGCTAATGAGTAAAACAAGCATTTCTCAAGGTTAAACACTTTTGCAGCTGATGATGCCATTTCCCCACAATTAAAGGCAAATGTCTCAAAGGTACTTAAATCTTTGTTTGCTGCCAAGACAACTACACTTCTTAGAACGAGAGGTCTAAATCTTTCAACAGAACTCTCATTGCCGTGTCTCTGTCATTTATGGGCTTTACACAGATAGAGAAATTGCTATGCTTCGGGCAAAACTGTGTAAAACAAACCAAAAAACCCCTAACCCATCTCATAAATCAGAAATATTTTACTTCAGGAAAGGCAGAGTAATTAATAACAGAAACATTGTAATACATGGTAATTACATTTTTAGTAAATGTTTTCAGGGAAATAGACATAAGGCTGTGCTGCAGCTCAAACCATTAGCATTCAAGGCTTTAAGACAGAGTTTTGGTTTAGAAGTACACCTTGCCTGGTGATAGCTTATCCCATCACTTCAGGAGACCCATCAGCTGGATGCTCTCAGATTTTTCTTCACAATAAATGGCATTCCCTGGTCTCTGTTCTCCATGGTGCCAGGGTCGGACAGGTTACTCCCAGTTATTTTCATTTCTCCAGTTAATTTGTTTGGGCTCTGCTTGTCCACACACTGCTTTGAAAGCCAGCAAGTATCTATCTCACTATTGGTTATCTCATAGCAAGTTTCTAACATTTTCAAAACTCTCCATCTTCCATTCTTAGTTCTATTGAGATCTGGGGAGTAACTCCTAGAAATTATATTTTTAATTACTATTTTTAGTTATTTACAAAGTTGGTTTTGTTCTGTTCCTTCAATCTAGGATTTTTTAGTATGAGAATCTTGTTTGCAGGTTCAGTCTTCACAGAGGATTTACAGAAAAACCAGCTCTGATGAATTTAGGCTTAGAAATATCTATGCCCATCCCAGAGAAGGCAGGTGCTCCTGAATGACTTGTACTGACCCGGGATATTTTATTCTCATTTGTTCTGTTTTCAAGGACTATCCTCAACCCCAAATCCACATCAGATATATCTGGCAAATCCTGCGTCCTCTCGGTGCTTTGTAGAGAATCATCCTTAGACTCCCAGCTCATTAAGGTTTAGCAACAGACTCAGGTAACCTCATCAACGCACACTGTTCTAGCCGGAGTACTCCCAAACACACCTTGCCTGTTATCTGCACATTAAGAAAATTAATTTCAGACTTCCTTTAATACTGGGGCATTTCCCTGGTCCAGCCAGCAGTTCTGTAGCAGGATTGGTTATATGGGATCAGTAAAGCAGATGGGGCAGGAGCAGGGACACATGGTGATGAAGGCTGACACATGGCTCCTGAAAAAAGCTGCTGGCACCACGAGGTGGGGACGTGGAGTAAAAAAACTCCAACCAAACCCACACATAAATAACCTCTCTGAAAAGAAATTGCCAGCAATTTCTTTGCACATAAAAATGAAATCATGCCTTACGGGAAAGCCTCCCCCATCCCTCCCTCAATGCTGCGGTGACCGCTGAGTGCAGTCTGTCTCAAAGCTAAAGTTTGCTGGTGCCTGTGGTTTTTCAGCCACAGAGTTTTAGCTTTATCAAGCTTTGACTGAGGCTTTGTCCAGAAAGGTATTTGTGATCTGCAACAGAAGTTGGTTTCCCCTTTCAAGACTGCCTGGTTATTGAGATGCTGCATCTCTAAACCCACCAGTTAATGGTTTTCTTTCTGTCTGTCCTTTAGACCTAGAGACAGCATATTTTCAAACAGGCGTAAAATTCAAGATAACACAATTTATCTCGAGGTAATTTACCTATAAACTACCAGGGTAAGTACATCAAATTGTCCAGGTATCACTGAAGCTAGGAAACAAAGCTGCCTTGAATACACAGGAGCAAGCTGCTCGTTGCTCATGCCTCGAGTTGCTTTTAGTCCAACAAGTCACCTTAAAGCAGGCATGGAGCAGAATACCACCGTCATTGCCTCCTAATGCACTTGCAATGAATTAGATTTTAATATCAGCATATTACAGTTTCCTGTACTAAGAGATAATGGGTGAAACACAGGGTTTCCATGGGACATCAGTGTATTTTTTTCTTTTATGTTTGCTCTGAGCTTTGCTTTGGTGGTACAAAGCGCTTATATGCCATTACCATAAATTCAATTGTTTGCACATTCTCTCTCAATTTTCCATCCTCTGGCAATAAAGCTGCATTTAGAAAGGGCTGTCTTTAGCAATTGCTTGCCATCCTTTTATTGATGGATTCTCTGAACATCTCATTGCACTTTTATTCTATTATCCATTTAATGGTTTTTCATTTTCTCCAACATAGACAGACCAAGGAATGTTTTACTATAATAGCTGCCACTTCCACTTTCCACTTCGGGGTAGGCCAGAGGATAGAGGGGAACAGTGGGGATTTTTTCCACGAATTAGTATTTAAGATTAACTCTCCTTTTCTATACTAGATCCTTGCTGCCTTGAAGAGTTTTAATCCTTAGTTCTCCTCCCTAAAATATGTGGATTTTAAACTGACATGTAAAATTCTGCTAACATAAGTGTTGACTGTTTAAAACATCTCATTTGTATCACAAAGAACGCATACAGAGAAATGTATTTTGATAATTATTTCATCCAGATTTAACTCACTAATCTTACCCAAAGACACTGCTACTGCTCGTAAGATCAGGCTGATAGGAACCCAGCGAATTATCATTATTTACTAGTTTGTCATTTTTTTGGGTTTTTTACTGTCTCTCATTTAATCTGGTAGCACAAATAAGATGTGTCTGAACTAAGAAAGTGACGCTGCTTCTTAAAAACACAGTGGTCAATAGATATAAGTGAGATTTGCAAGGGAAAGGAGTATCTTTCACAAAACCATTTGACAAACAGTAAAAACCACAAAGAAACAGACATACAGTTGGGCACATAAGATTTCTAGCATGGAGTATAAGAAGCTATGAAAAGTTTTAGCTATGATACTGAAAATTTGTAAAAACAAAACTACAGTGGACAAACCAGAGTTTCATTATTTTTGGCTTATATATTTTATTAAGCCAAATTGTTCTGCTGTTTACTAAATGCAATCTAACAATTTCTAGTGAAGTAATATCTATTTCCTCTATAATTTCAACAAAATCCCAAATTCTGAGGGACTCATTTCCCTTTGTTAAGCCATTTAACATCCATCTCCCCGCATATTGACAAGGTCAGTCCTTTCACAACACAGAAGACTCCTTACCACTGCTTTGATGGTCTTGCAAGGAGGTGACTTGGCCATATCTAAAGGAAACTCATCTCTTTTCCATTATATTTACAGTGAGATGTGTATTCAGGAGGCTCCATTCACCCACAGTATTACATGAAGTACTCTGTGATGTACTGTAACACAGTTCAATGCATATTCAATGTTCAATGCGTTTTCAGGATAAACCTCTCCTATTAAGTGCAGTTTGAAGAGGCTGTTGCCATCCTCATGAGGTGCTCTGAGCAGAAATTAGCTCCCAACCTCCCTGAGATTTCCACAGAAGTCTGCAGGAAGCTCAGGCACGTGGGAGTGGTGCTATCAGCCTCTGAGGGACTCACTCAATGCAGCTGATACTGGGATCTTTCCACCACATAGAGTACAGAGGGAAGTGAGTCTTGGTTATTAGAAGGATAAAATGGCCAAAATGTTTAGCACAGCAAGCAATGTCGACCTAATGACTGAGTAGAAACAGGTATAAATTTTGGTTGGTACAAATTTTTGGTTTGGTACACCAAAGAGGTGCAGTGAAATACCTAGCATCAAAAATAAGCAATTACATTAAACACCCACCCCCCCACACACACACATTTAAATCTCAACTTAAGGTTAAATTCACTAATGTTTGAATATTGAGTTAAAAGATATCTATATGGCTGAAAGTAAAGTAGTCATCAAAATAAATCTCCTACTGCATATATTAGCCTATTGTGTTTGGAGGGGATTTTGTCATTGAAACGTGAAGCTAAGAGACACACTAGGTATCTTCTTCAAAAGTTTTTATAAAAAATAGCTGAAGGCTGCATAATTCTCCACAGTATTGTGGTTTAAGAAAAAGAAAAAAAGTAAAAACCTACCAACCTCACGAATCACTTACATGGCAAGGAGAAGTAAAACAGTGGAGTAAGGACAAAACCACACGAACTCCCCGAATACCACACTTCTCCTTCTGTTTTATCTAACTTGAAACAACATGACCTTCCATTTCATGAATTTGTGGAGGGTTGTGTACAGGGGATTGCATCCTTGGGCTGCTGCTTGTGTTCAGTAGAGGGACAAGCCTGGCACCCCTAGGCTGATGGCCCTGACTCCACTTGCTTGGGGTAGTTACTGAAAATACTGCTAAAAACGGCAAATGTAACCCTACTAGCAAATGGGAGGTTAGTTGTGTAGCTTGGCTGGGCTGGTGTGAAGCCAACCACTTATCCTCTGTGGACAAAGCTGGGTTTTAACACCAGTCAGGGGCATTTCGCAGTTGTTTAGAATATGAGTACATTTAAAGAAAAGTCATGCAGGACACAGACTAATTCACCCCACCTCAGCCTCAAACTGCACAAACTGGCTGGCTGAATCCCAAGAAACTGAATAATCCTTCAAAAAGTGACACTGGATTCCAACAGGATCAGAAGTTTCTGTTTGACCACAAAGAAATAATTTTGTGCTCTTGTCAGTGTTCTGCAACTGAGAAAATCATCATCTTGTTATGAATTTACAGCAAATTTCATTCATGCAACAAAAGAAAAACACTCCGGGAAGCATGATCTCTTTGTTTGAACTCAATCATTTATTCTGCTCAATATCATTCCAGGCTGAAATTAAATATTTTCCTCTTCTCCACCTAAATAAAATGTGGTCCAACACATTATGGAGTTCTAATCTATTTTGGCCAGCTACATTTTTGTGCTGTTAAGGGAAAATTATTTCCTCATATATGAACAGGAATATCATCACATTGTGCATGGAAGATAAAATCTCACAAGGCATTTGGCTCATGAATGTAGCTTCCAGGAGGATGTTCATTTCCAATTGCATTTTCTCCCCAATAGATTCTTAATTTGCCTTGTTCTATATGGTTTCCAGTTATCATTTTGTACAGCAATAAAAATCAGTGAAGCAGCAAAAGCTTACAGGCCTCTGCCTAGGTTTGATTTATATAATGACTGGCACAATATCGCTGGTCTGCGTAATTGAAATTCATTCATCTCTCACGTTTATAATGCAGTCATAGAGTGCATTACGTATTTATTGATAAACAATAATTTTATTTGCAGTAGCGTTGGGAAAAGAAACATGCCATCCTAATTTTCTTGTTCCATGTATGATTTACATGTATGAAATTTGCAGAGCTACGTAAAAACCAGTTTTTTCTGATCACCTTCTGTTTCTAAGCCTAAAATTAGACTGATATCTCCTTATAAAGCATCATGAGTTAAAAAAAAACCACTCTGTGGCAAAAAGTCAGAATTTTAAAACTTGAATTAATACTCATATACATATAATAAAAAACTGAGTAATAAGTAAATTCAACAACTGACCTGGTCATGTCTCAGATACCCTGTGTTTTCCCACAGCAGGAAAGCTGCAGCTCCAACCATTTCCCTGAAGTTGAATTTTCCCCTCATCAGGGGAAAAACAATGGAAACGTCGTTTTCTTGAGATATTTCCTGTAAGATTTTTTTTTCAATAACATTTGTTTAAAGAGTACACTGAAGCCTCACTTAAAAAAAGTCACAGCCATCTCTTACACGAATTTTATCAGATGGCTTACTTCTATAGTCAGGAAAAATTGCATGCACTCCCCTCTTCTCTCCTTTTTTTTTTTTTTTTTACCCCAGAAATGCTATGTGCTATATTTATATCTCTGAAGACATCATTTTACCGTCTTGTTTTCCCCTTAATTGTCTCCTTTTCCTCATGGTGCAGTTAAAAAAAATCATATTTTCCATAAAAGCTGTGTTAATTCTGATGAGGGTCATTAGACTGACAGCTTTGAAGTAAAGAAATTTTCATGTACCCTACAAGAAACCAGAAGAAAAGCAGTAACATGCCTTTATCCTAACCCCGAATGAACCACTTCTGAAGACCGTTCAGAGTAAATATAGTCTCGAGGGCCTGCTCCAGTTCATGACACCTCTCTGGGAGTGCTTGAAAGGATCAATAAAATTTCCTGTACAATGAGAATTCAATAACATGTCCCTTTCTATAAAGGATATGCCTATCTCCAAAAAAACCTTACTTCATACCAGCCAAATCTAAGTCACTGAAAGGTCATCACTTTAATTTAGCTCTGGGTTGTGCTGAGTATGTTTGAAGTTCTGTTTTCAAAAATGTGGCATTTTACTGCACCAGAACCTTAATTTACCACATGAAGATTTCAGTAGGTTTTACTCTATGGTGTAAAAGTCAACTCATCTATTGCATTTTGTTCCTTGGCTTTGACTGGAGATCTCTGGGAGATGTCTCAGGCCAGCATTTAGGCTTGGCAGTCTCCTCCGCTGTGTCCTCACCTCAGAGTCAGTCTGCATCCACAGCTTCCAATGTATTGCACAAAACGAGAACTGATACATTTCGTGCCTAAAAACAGGGCTGAAACATAATGCAAGGGTAAAGTGAAAAAAGTCTTGTTCACTGCTTATCCATGTTTCTTGGGGAAAAGGGAGGCAGCGGTGAAGGAAGAGAAGAATCGCCTTTCCATAGAAACTAAACTCACTATTCTAAAGCATTGGCTGAAGTATTGAACACAAACATTTGCCTTTACAGCAGGCTGTGGCAGTAGAGGCAGCATCTCTCTTTTACTGCTTCTTGGGGATGAAATCCAACCAACAACAACAACAAAAAAAAAGAAATCAAACACAACAAAGAACCCCCCAAAAGCTCAAACGAGTTCTTGAAGATTTCCTCATTACAAAAAAAGCGTAGAGAATTCCTCTGTTACCTTGACATTTATTTCTGGAGATGTTCCACCTGTGAATGGGAGGCATGTGTCTTTATGAATTATGGTTGCCTGCTATCTCTTGGCATCTTCTGATCAAAACTTCCCTCCTTCTAGCAATCTAGAGGATTGATTTATGGTGTTCAAATGCCATTCCTGACTTTTATAGAGTCATTGGTATTGGCACACAGTGCTATTCCAAACGGACTATACTAGTTTTGCACTATTAAATGTATTTGGCTGTTGGATTTACAGTCCCCTATGAGGCAACTTCAGCTCTTGTGCTCACAAGTGTACATGGACTATGCTACTTGCTTATTTACTTTTGATTTCTTGCCATGATTGAGGAGGTACATGAGGGGCTGATTGATACAGCAGGGTACCACACCATTGTTTTTAGATCCCAGGTTCCTCTCATGGTATTTCCTATGGGGATTTTTGTGATACATATTTGACTTCAGAAAGCTGGCCCCAGGGCCTTCCTACATGTCAACAGTGATGCTCTGAGAACAGGAGAAGCTCTCAGGCATTTGAGAGCTGGGTATTAAGAGCAGAAGCTCCAGAGACAAGAAAACATCAGAGTAGGATACCATTAAAAACACCCCGAGTGAGGAGCCACCCCACACTCCTTGGTCACAGTGTTTATCATGGAGGGAACTAGCTGAGATGGTGAGATGAGGAAACCTAAAACATGCCAGGGAGCAGTTTTTCAGGGGCAGAGCTGTGCCCTGGTAGTTCCTCTTGCAGTAGCAAAGTGATGCCAGCACCAGTGGGGAGCTATAGGTTTTCTCCATCGTGACAGGAGTTGTGTTCCAGTTGAATTTTGGAACTGAGGCTGGGACTGCCCATTTTTTGGTCATCCATCTCACCCACAAAAGGGAGGGGAAAAAAAAGAACTAATTTTGCTTCATGTAAAGAAAACTCTGCAGTTAGGATGATTTTAAGTATTAGAAGAAGCTGGAGCTTGAAGTGGTATATAGTAGTCTCCTTTTTCACATAATGAAAAGTAACATTGAGTTGTACAAATAACTTCCTTTCTCAGATTAACCTAAAAGCTGGATTTCTCAATTATTTTGGTCTTCTTTAAATTACTTGGGCTATTCAAACATTTATTTGAAACTTCTCATAAATCTTTTGCTAACATTTAATGACATTTTAAAAAAAAGTTCTTTTACTTCCCAAGTGCTGGAAGTTGCTTTCCTTTTCCTATCCTTTATTTGATTTTATCTTTTTAATGCTTACATCTTGTACATGCTATCTTCATTGACATGAGCAGCTATCTGTGACTGTTGGCTCAAAGGAAATAGTACAACACAGCATACCTAGGGCACTGCAAAATTGAGCACAGAAAATTATTGGACAAGCAATGACAAATACACAACCTGGAAGGAACACACTTGAATGTTTAGAGCTTAAAAGCCTTGGATTGATTTCTTTTTCCTAGCACTTGCTCTTCTCCATCCCTAGAGAAAACAGGAATTTTTTTATAATTGTAATTCGAATTTATAGCATGTAGATTTATTTGTGTTGACCCTTCTTTCCCCTTCTTAACTATGAAATTTTGTTGCTTATAGTACAGAAAGATCTGAAAAACGCTGTGAAAAATGGAGAATTAACCCTTCCCATCTCAAAACAATTTAAAAACAATACTTGATTCTGCATGTGAATAACATAAAATCACTTTTGAAAATGCAGGCACATTGCAGATTGATGCAATTTTGCACACAGTTCTCAAGACACTCTAGCATGTACTTAAAAAATATCCTGCTTTCAATAATGTAAAAAAATAAAAAAGTATTTTCAATTTAAAAAAGACATGCTGCAGAAAGGGATAGGTGACGTTTAATGATAGAAGCTTTTATGCCCTTTAGAAATGTTTTTCTAGGGAAAAATAGTAGTTAAATGAAAGAATTATTAAAACCTGGTGGGTAAATTTCTCTGTCTCAAATCAGTGGTTTTCTTGTGATTTACAAGTCTCTACGAAAGCAAGAACCTGTCCTTTGAAGCCCATTTATTTACAACTTAAAGTGGAAGAGATGAACATGCTTCAGTCCTTCACTGGCACCTCAAATCTACAAGCCTTCCTCCCCGTCCCTGCAGCAATGCTGATTGACCGAATGCGCTGTCCATATATGAGAAGATCACAATGTAGTTGTACTTCATCAAAGATGATGATAGCCACAAGGAATGAAGTTTTTGGATAGTTAGTTTAGATAGTTAGTTTTTAGATAGGGTTTGGATCCCTCTTTACAAGAAAGATATTGAGGTGCTGGAGTGTGTTCAGAGAAGGGCAAAGAAGCTGGACAAGGGTCTGGAGCACAAGTCTATGAGGAGTGGCTGAGGGAGCTGGGGGTGTTTAGCCTGCAAAAAAGGGAGGCTCAGGCGTTGTTCTGTCAGCAACTACCTGAAAGGAGGTTGTAGAAGGTGAGGGTTGTTCTCATCTCCCAGGCAACAAGTGAAAGGACAAGATAAAATAGCTTGAAGTTGAAGGTTTAGATTGGATATTAGGAAAAATTTCTTCCCTGTATCAGTGGTCAAGCTGCCCAGGGGTGTGTTCAAAAAATGTCTAGACGTGACACAAAGGGATATGGTTTGGTAGGTAACACAGCAGGGCTGGGTTACCAGTTGGACCAGATGACCTTGGAGGTCCTTTTCAACCTTAGTGTTTCTATGGTTCTAAAGCTGGTCACCTGAGCAAAACTGTCTGTGACCTGCTAAAACAAAACTGTCAGTTACTAGTTTGAACAGGCAAGGCAGTTACTGATTACTTGAAACCAAGTTTTACATACACTCGAAAGAAATATTCGTCTGTCATTCAGGTTATTGAAGAAAGCCTTGAACTGGTTAGGAGACAATCTGAAAGAACACTATGACAGTGAAGCTTCACACCTTACAATTGACCTTTTTAGTGTATTTACATCACTAAACACACATGAAGATCCATGATCAGAAGCACCTATCCAGATATGGAGCAGATCTCAGAAACAATAAGCCCACGTACAAAGTTGTGCAGCGCATAGGATGAAAAGAAAGTTGCATTGCATCTAATTGTATGATAAACTACTGACTAAATACAACTAGGGAGAAAAGTAAATTTTTAAAAGCTACAGCTGTGATTCTGCAAAAGGACATTTTGGTTCTCTCATCCCAACAGTGTGTCTGGGCATTGGAAACGACCCAGTGATTATCTTATCACAACCTCTTCTCACTGCACCACAACATCTCTTGACTTCTGAATGCATAAAAGAGCCATATCCACAATAAGAACTGTTAAATGTTTCCAATGAATAATTCAGCAAGCTCCAGTCATGAAACCCACAACAAGCACTGCATGGAAGATGAAGTATTTTTGCTGCCCATCATTATGTATGTTCATGCCACAGGGATTTTTTCAATTATTGAACAGTGTAGAATTGCCTTTGTTTGCAGAAAATGTCAATTTGAATTGTGTGGCTTCTATACATTCATTTATGTTTGCCAAAGGCTGCTTAACATTAGCTTGTCTTTTTGCTCCTTTGTCACATAAAGGTGCAGATCAAGAGTACTGAATGATTACTAACATTTTATGGAGCATCTTAAGTTGGATGCTTTAACTGTCGAGACATTTCCAGTAGTTTCTTCAGATATTTTCTTGTCAGAAAAAGCCCTATTAATTTTGTTTTTATTCACCAACCTAAACATTATAAACAACTGCTAATGTTACAGTAGTTTAAGTGTCACAAGTGAGAAAAAAAATGAAAGGTGAAGTAGCTAGTGTTATTTTTATTAAGCTTAACTGGAGAATGTTGTTGCTTTTATTTAATTCATATTGAAATTCAACCCACAGCGTAAGAAGGAGCTGTCTTTTCAATTTACAAAGGGTATAAGAACAGTGCTTTGTGCAGGCAACAATATTTTGCATGCAGATATACTGAGCTTCAGTTGGATGATGTAAATGACTTATTTTAGCTAGTGATGACAGAAATGAAGGAGTTCCTGATGTGTGAGCTTGAAGGCAAACATCCACAATTTCCTGGAGCACCAGCAAGAATGGAAACACGCCCTGTAAATTACTGCTTTGTGTATTGTGTGGCAAGAGCCATTGCATTTAATTTATTTGTGAGTTGTGAGGAAAAAATTCAAGTTTGTTCTATAATTATAATAGTGGTGTAATCAAGTCTGTGCTTGCTTGTACATCTAATGTCTTTTTGTCCTTGGGCTCCAGGTCTTCAGCAGATTCCTGGTTAATTTCTTCACAGAAGAATCAGACAAATATAGATATGAGGCATGGTGCTCAGCCAACTTCTGATCAGTATCACAGCAACGAGAGGGCCCTGTTGCCATCCCGACTACAAACAACCAACCAGTTCAAGAGATCTGAGTCCCACACAGCCATTATTACCCTTACCCAAAGGGTACTCAAACCTATCAATGCGGTAAGTTTTCAAATTAGATTGTTTTGCTTTTTTAAAGCACTGTTCATGTCTGCATCACCTGAGTGTGATAGGATTGAACATGCTGGGCTCCTCTGGATGGCTTCTCCACTGGATCAGGTAAAGTTTGTGTAGATGCTACAAGTCTTAGGCTAAACAGAGTATTCTGTTAGTCAGAGAAGTCAAATTGATCATGAAAATGGCACTACAGGTTTATAAGAAAAGAAAACTGGAAACGTGAAGCAACAGGTTTGTTGAACCAGAGCATCCCAAAGGAGTGCCCTGCTTAGTAACCTCCACATCATCAACATCTACGTATGATAAATTGCACACAATAGTAAGCCAATGGTCAACAAGGCAATAACAAAAACAGCAAATAGAAACTTTCCTGGAAAGTCTATATTTTCTATTAATTTAAACTTATAAATAACCTCAATTTCTTTACATTGAATCAGCTGCTAAACATTAGGCACCTGATCCTCATAATCATCTTCTTGAGTACAAGCCTATAAAATTGCTCCTTTTAAAGACAATTCACGCTTTCCTAATTGTTTACTAACTGACATAGAACAAAATGATCCCTGTAGAGCTGAACACGGTTCATTTTCTCAATTCTAAAATAAACTTCAAGGTTCCTGAAATGATTTAGTTCCCATGGAGGAAAAGTTAATGATTAACAATGTTATACCCTCAGTGAGACAGGAGAGACAACTTATTGATTATGATGAAGTTTAGCTAGGTGAGATAAAGTCCAAAACACAAATGCAACAATGTTATTCAGAAATTATGGTTAGACAGTTCAACAATTCTGGCTGAAAAATAATTTCTCAAATACAGAACTATTTGTATGTGTGTGCATCCATACACTGTTTTAATTTTTTAAAATTTATTCGATGCTCTCTGAGTACCTCCTGCTGCAGAATAATTGGAAAAAGCCAATGAATGAAAATTCAGAAGAAATGAAGAAATATTGTTATAGCTAAAGATTTCCAGAGGCTTACAAGATTCTACTAATTAGCATACTGCAGGGAAAAATAATTACTTCAATTGCCCATTAAATATCATATACCTTTTCTATTTCTAAGCGTGTGTAATCACTGCATTTTTCCCTCAGTTCTGCAGTGGCTCACACATTAGACATGCATACTCACCCCAGGATGCTTGATAACCATCCATCACTGGATATCTGTGGTAGGCATTATGTGCATCCAAATCTAATGCACTTAACACATCAGATGCATTCCTGAGACAGGAATGTGTGTATCCATACGTAGCAATGCACTCTGCTGACCCAGCTTCCTTTTTGTGAACTGCAGCCAGATTCTCTACCCTTCACCTCTCCCATGTGAAATCCTTACAGGGACGCCCTAAGTGAGAGTTCCTCCTTTAGTAACTGGCCCCTTACAGCTGTCTCCCCTAGCAAGTTCACCACAGCAAACCTGAACACACAGCCCCAGAGTGAAGGGAGAACAACCGTCACCACAGGCTTTCCTGGGAAAACAAGAACATGATCTCACATCAGCAACCCATGAAAGCTAACCCAAAAAATCCACTAAAGCAACCTAGAACACTTAGTTATTGCTGGGACTGCTGACACAGCTCTCCCGACCCCTTTATAACCCTACTCTGGGATTGGATCTCAGCCTTGATGTGGAGGCTCCCACACACCCCCCGGTGCTTTCCCTGTGTGAGTGTCTCCTGGCAATCCACAGCAGGCTGAAAAACCAATTACTTGATTATATGATACAACAATCACTCACGGGCCTCATTTCTCCTTGGAGAAATGCATCTGAATAGACACTGTATCTGACACCATAACACCAATAGACAGGGAAGAATCACCACTGGAGTTATCCACCTGTGGTAGAATTAATTTAATTCACGCGATGATCCTCTCAAGACACCATTTCCTGCTATCTGCTTATCAATGTATTTTTCAAAGGTACGAAAGGACCAACGCAAAGGGATTAGTGAAGGGACTCATGATGAATATAAGGTTGTGAGCAATCACTGTGTCCTGCTCCTGACCTTTCTGATAATACACCACTTCATAACTCAGAGATATTTATGACATGCCCATTACCTAAGCCCGTTTTCCCACTTCTAATTTGCATAAATCAGATTGACTGTTACACATCTATTCTCTCCACAGACATTACGACAGTACTTCTAAAAAATTTTAAATAAGGTAACTAACAAATAACAACCTCAGTCATTACCAAATTCAGCTGCAAATCATGATCTTATCTTCCATGCTTCAGAAAACAGTTAGTTCTGCCACAAGCAAGCCAGGGCAGATTTGTTCCTGAAAAAAATTATGTTTTATATGTAGCTAACAAAAGAGGCATAGATATACTTTTCAGACCCTAAATACCACAAGTCTGTTCTCAGCTTTTGCAGGCTTTTGTAAGCCAGGGGAATCAGCTTCACCTCTTCATCCTTCAGCTCTCCACATTCAAATCTGAGTTCCTCTTTCCCCCCTGTTTTCTTTCAGGACAGGATCCCTCCATTTTACCTACTAAGACTGACAGAGCTGGTTATTCCAGTCATTGATATCCCAGCGAGGCAGCAGGTTTAAGATAAGTGAATAAAAAAGTACCAATTTCAAAGCCATCCTGGCTTCAAACAATATTGTGCCTACGGAATCTGATGTAGAGCCACAGGTTGGAGCGGACCCTGGGTATCTCCAGTCCAGCTTGCTGCCTGAAGTGTGGTCTGTGACGGAGGATTCAGAGCCTGAATTAAAGTGAGGTAGAGGTTGCAGCCCTGCTGTGCCATCACATCATCAAAGATGTGTCAGGTCAGGCTGGGAGGAGGTGAGAGGAACCATGGACCAAGTCTGAGGTCCCCAGTCTGGGGACACAGATTGGTCTGAAAACTATGGACTGGCTTTAGTGGAACAGGAAATTAATAACAAAGTTATCTATGGTTTTGGGGTTAGTACAATTAAAAGAATTCATGAGCCTAACAGCTGAGGAAGAAAAACTACATGGACTTACTATATAGGCAACAAATTTTAACATAGAAGTATGTTTTGGTTAATCCCACCCTTCTCCCAACCCCTTTTGCAGTTCTGCAGGTTGGTGAAGCTTGGAATGAAAAGACACATTGCTAACAGGAAATAACGGGGACTTTGGGCTGCTAACTTGGCAAGATTTTCAGAAAGTGGCCTGACATGGCTTTTGGTGATTTTCACCACAGTTCACCACAGTTATTAATTTGGGACTTTCTCCTACAAAAGTTACACTGTGCTTCTGTTACTGGTTGTCTTCTGTCATTCTTGTATCATAAAAACCCTTTTGGCTCTACAACTCAACCTCACTTACCTTTCTCTGGCTGCTACCTGACCCTCCACTGGTACAGAGCCTTAAGGTCATTATCACAGAATCACAGAATCACAGAATCACAGAATATTATGAGTTGGAAGGGACCCACAAGGATCATCTAGTCCAACTCACCATCTAACACCCGTACAGAGACCGAGAGCACATCCCAGAGCATAACACCAACCTAGATCCCTCCCAGTCTAGCAGGCCACTCGGAGCCGGAAGGGGCCCAGGGTCATCCAGACCTACACCCCCCAGCTAGACCATGTCACTAAGCTCCTCGTCCAGTCTTCTCTTAAACACCTCCAGGGATGGCGACTCCACCACCTCCCTGGGCAGCCCATTCCAATATGCAATTACTCTCTCTGTGAAAAACCGCTTCCTAACGTTAAGATTGAACCTCCCCTGGCGTATTATGGCTTGCCTAAGACAGCTTCTTTCCTACAGAGGCCCATTAAAAAGCTCATGCATTTCACTGGGTACTTATCACGTCCTAGTGATATATTTCTCATTATTGTAACCTGAAATTTCATTTCCATGTCAAGGACTCTCAGATCTATCTTAGTGATGGAAAACCTATAAACTGCCTTACATTTCCTAGTTGCCTCCAGGACAAATAAAGGCTGAATCAGTCCAGGCTTTCGTTCTCGAATGCATCCTGCAGAGACTTCAAGTGGGTGCTGTGTGTTCTCAGTCTCAGTCCCTGACCACTGTCTACATCCACTGATGCTTCAAAAGCATCACTTGAAGCCAGAGCAAAGATCATGTCTGCAGGGAGAAAGGTCTTACAGAGCTGATTTTCAGTTAGCTTTTTAATTAGGCAGACCATGAAAAAGATGGGGCTATCATTTGGAATACTGTATTTTTTCAAGCAGGTCTGTTGGCAGCTTCAATAAAATCAAGCCTTTGGACGTGATCAGAACAATACTCGTGGAACACCAGCTCCATGTAACATGAACTCTCTTCTTTAATCAGCATCTTCACAGTATAGCTGCCAAAGAGCATTGGCAGGAAAGAGACTTCAGCAGATATCATGGCAAATTTACATGCAATAGATATGAGAATGCTAAAGGAGAAAAGATTAATTCCAAGGTTATGGTGCTAATGCGCAAAACCTTTTTAAAGGAAGAACTCTGACTCTGTTTGCATGTTCTTATCTGGGTGTAATTTTCTTATGTTATTAATGGTCTAGCTAGACACTCCTCCTGAGCCTTGACATCCATGTGTCTTAGCAACTACAACTCTCTAGGTTTATGTTTTGTACTTAAAAATCTCCCCTGGGACTCCATGCCTCTGAATAAACTCTTTTAATTTTTTTTCCTGAATTTTCTCTAACTTTCTATTTAACATATTTCCCCTTTTGGAATAGTTGCACTTGGGATATGCAAGTGCAAATCATGCTTATAACAAGCAGGTATCATGCACTGAAGTTTGGCAAGATTGACCTAAGAGGTTCATCAAATAAATTAATGGCACCAAAGGGAAGGGAAATCTGACACCCCCTTGCCCTCACCCCACCATAAACCCACATAGCAATTACATTTTTGTCTCAGATTCTATTTTTACCTAGTTTTGTTATTAGGTGCTATAATGGAGGGATTTTCCTTCCATCAAATATATTAAGTGAGAATGGGAGAGACCTTCCCACTGCTCTTGTTTTGCATTACACATACATTTTAAGTCAGGTCAGGAGTGTAAAGAACCCACACTGTTTCTAATGAAGACATGAACATTTTACAATGAGACAAAAAAACCCCTGATGTACTAATCAAGATAAAATCCTGATTTATTAAAATTACCCATTCTGGCTTTAATCTGCAGAATAAAATTTGAAATGACGTGTTTTTACAAAGACAAGGATAATTACAGCAGAAAAATAATCAAGCAGATCAGCTGCTTCTCACTTGAACAACTGAAAGCTGCCAACTGTCTTAGGCATACACAGGTTAGAATTTAGAGCATATTTCGTTCCAATATTGTATTAAGAGCAGTGATGTATTTCGTCCAGATCAACAATCTTTGCTGCCTTTGCTTGAAGAGCAGGAATCACATGGAAAGCAGCTTTCTTACAGGCAAAGATTTTTTAAAATGCACCAGAGATTGATTCCTAAAACCTCAATCTTTACTTTCTCTACAATCAAAACTCATCACACACCTCTGATCTGACATTCTATTTGAGTCCTGAGACTGCAAATAGCCAAAACTCTTCTCCCACGAGGCTTTGTATGATTTTGTCCGATTTTCCATTCTATTACTTTTTAGCAAGTTGCCACACTTAAACAAGTAGTTTTGACATGCTTTTAGGAGAGTCTGCATCCGTCACAAGGACAGGTTTATAAGAAGTGTGATATTAATTTTCCTCAGTCTCAGCATGCCTGAAGAGAAAAAACCCAAAAAGAAGCTATGTGAGTTACCAGCCTCACCACTATTCACGTGGGCTCTTGGGAAGACAAGGACAATTAAACACATCGAGAGTCATATGGCCCTGCTTATATGGTGCATCTCAGCATTAGGCTGGAGGGAGAAGGGGAGAACAACACAATCCAAAGAGACAGAGATGCTCAAGCACTTCAAAAATGAGGATGCAGGTTTCAGCTTTCAAAAGGACTAGTGCATAAAAGCCTGGTTACTAGGAAAAGTGTAGACCTTTGGTGACAGTTGAGGGACATAGAGCACCTCCAACAAAAACGTGGAGAAAATGCATCCAGCTACTAGGAAGAAATCCTGCTTTGTCAGTACATTTTAATCAAGTCCAGTCCTTACACCTCTGTGTCAGAGACTTTGTGCCCTGGTCCCTGCAGAGAAGGAATACATATACAGTGAACCCCCGTTACTCGCGGGCTCTTGGGTCTGGTCCGCCTCCCGCGAGTTGTGAAATCCGCAAAGAGAGCAAACCCACTATGTAGTCGAGTACACCGCGCCCCCTCCCCATATAAGGTCTGGCGGATGGTCCTGAGAGCGAGGCTTGTCTCAGTTGTCTGGCTGTGTTAAGCCGAGGTGGGTGCAGGGCGCGCCGGGAGCTGGCGTGAGGCGCGGGCTGAGCCAGGAGCCGGCACGGGGCACGGGCCGGCCCCTGGCACACAATGGCACACACACAATGGCAGCCCTGTCACCCCATCTTGTAGCCCAGCGGAGGACAATTCCAGCCGTGCAAAAACACACATTTACACTAAACACATCCCAGGTGCACCGTGTCGGCTCCCGGCTGGGACCAATTTACATATTCGTGATCAGGAAACATCATCAGGCCTTGAAAAGATCTTAACAGACCAGCCCATAATAGGTGTCTGTTTTACACTCACAACATAGCTGAAGGAATCAACACAAGAGTGTGTTACAGGGGGAAACAAAAAAATAAAAAAGGAAAAAAGAAAAGAAACAAATAACATTATCAAGATCTAAAAACAAGTTCATTGTGTCAGGCCAGAACATATAACTTGCGTGGAGACTCCCTAGACTCCTGCAAAGTCATGAACCTACTGTGGTCATTTTGCCACTTATTTTCAGGGCAAAATGAATCAGCAACATCATCTACTTTTGTCCAGAGCTGTGATACAACCCAAGAACATTGCTTCAGGGACAGATGGGTCATTTTGTCTTTACACACCTCTATGACTCCACTTACAAAAAAACCCAAAGCCTTCATTTTTTAGAAAATTTGTATTTTCCTCTTTATCGTGCACAGTGTTTAATTCTCTAGGCAGCAGCTGCTGCAGGCAGATAAAACATATAGTTTAACCTTACTGGGTCACTTCTATCTCAGCTAAATTATTGCGTTGCTATGATCTTCACAGGGCTAGGAGATTCAATAGCAGAAAGATGTTGTTATTTATGGAGCTCTAACGATGACTAGTTTAGACTAAGTCAAAAGCCAGAGAGTACACTGCATTGCTGAGTCTGTGATATAATTTCTGAAGCTGCTTCCTAGCTTTGATAAAAATATCTTCTGCGTATGGTTAGGAGCTGGAGAAACAAAAATATTACACAATTCTGTGCTAGAGTTAAGCAATACTAGATTCAAAGGTTTTGTTTGTTATCTAAAAGGTTATACCCCTTCTTCAATTCAGCTTTCCCTGAAGAAGCAATGAACCTTACCTATACCACAAACAGATCCTTACAACTTAAGTTCCAGCTGTTTAAACAACTTTTTAAAAAACACAACAACAACAAACCAACAACAAAATACATCCTCGCTAAATAAACAAACACAACAAAAAAACTCCAACCCCCTCCCCAAACCCCTCAAAACAGGAGCACCATGTGACCTATTTTGATCTATTTAGGAGTCTTTTTTTCAGCAACTGTTGCAATTTCAGGTGAATTCAAAAATGGGCAAAAAAAGCCAGAAAGGTCCAAAAGGGAGTGAATTACATGTGGCACATGTTAATCCTCCCTTTCTTAAGGATTCAAGTCCACCAGTGAACACAAATTCCACTCATGGCTCTGCTTCAAATTTGGGGTTTGAAAAGTGAGTCTTTCCATGTGCAGTAAGATGACCATTGAGATGAACCAGTATCCTTGTCTTCAAGGAAGACAAAATGCAGCAGAACAAAAATGGGGAAAGTTGAGACTGCACTAGGATCTGGGCAGCTTCTGTTCCAAATTACCCTATTACGCCTGGCAGGCCACAGTCATCTCATGAAAGTGTCTGCAGAGGCAAAACCAAGAAAACCTTAACTGCGCCTTCTGTAATAAGTGATTTTTTTTTAAAATTTGTTTGTTGGCTTGGGTTTTTTTGGGTTTTTTTGTAGTTCAAAGTATTTTACACATCTGAAATGATAAAGGTGTTTTTAAGAGCATTAATTTAATGTCAAGAAGACTATGGCATTTTAACCAAGTCTAACGCCAGGAACAGCAGCATAACATGAAAGGAGGATGATGCTAAATTTAAGACCACGAGGCCTTCAATATACAATTAGCAGCTCACCAGTAATCCACCATTGTCAGTCCATGAGTGGGGGCGCCTGTGCTGAGATCTGGTGACAGAAGTTAAAAAGAGTAGCTTTAAAACTGTTACTTTTATCTGGGGAGTGCTGCTGTCAAAAGCTGTTTCTGACAAAAGCTATTTCTGTCAAAACAGAGGCTACACAGTTGCATAGGCATTTGGACGATGTTTTATTATTATTTCTCTTTGATGGAGCTTCATTTCCCATTCATGTTCTTGGAACTGAAATCTTTCCAGTTTTCTTAGAAAAAAAATTAAAATTAATTGTACTTAAACAAATTAGGGATTTAAATTTGAAAAAGCAAGATGTAGTATTGGGAAATCTCCAGTGGGCTCCCTCACCTTCTGTTTTCCTGAGGCTCTCACTACCCTGCCAGATAGATATGTGTCATGAATACATAAAGTGTAAGAAAGCCTTATTCACTGCACATCAGAAATAATTCTGTGCTCATCCCACACAGCAAGCTGCGATGTTCTGTCACTGCATTCATGACATGAAAAGAGAAAAGTAAGACACTGAATAAAGGTATCAGCTGTGTCACTTCCACAGCATGGACCTCCCGGTATGTCACCATTTCTCTTTACAACAGAAAAAAATCAGAATACAAAACCATCGATTTCAACCCATTCATATTTCTGGAGCTTTTTCAGTTACCAGAAGAAAGCCCTTTCATGAGAACATATTTCTCTTTCATTAGCTACATTACTGGCAGCAAGAGTGGCTCTCCTGGGTACCAGTCTTCCACCAAATTTGGTCCATCCATGAAAATAAACTTGCAGCCCACCCACATGCACCTTCCCTTGTCCCTTCTGGAATGACAAGGCTGGCATCCAAAATCACATCACCAGCTCCTCTCTGTGTCCCCACGCCCCATATTCATGTCCATCACTCGCCACCAGCCTGCTCTTGAGTCTCACTGCAAGGACCACTGCCCATGAAAGGATCCATTGCTGACAGAGAACAGAAAACAAACAGGGAACAAATTCAAATCTCAAAGAAATTATATCAGGACTGAAAAAGGGCTTTATTCAACAATGGCTCATATGACAAGGGTCTTAAGAAAATCACTTACCTGAATGCTGCCATCTGCCTACTGGCTACACAGGAGCATGATTTTTGCCTCCAACAAAGGCATTTCTATTCACACTAAGGCAGGTTGAAGAAGCCACGAGAAACAGCAGAACGTCAACAAAGACAACTCACACATTCAGGTTTTCCTGGTTCACTTGCATGTTTAACCTGAGACAGGAGTCAGCCTCTGCTGAATACAAGCTGACAGCTTGGTGGGGCACAAAAGCTTTGGGTGAAGCAAACAAAGACAGTGCAATAACTCACACAGTGGCACAGATTCAAAGTCCATGCAAAACATGACACATGAAAAATCCACTGTAGTATAGTGGTGAGTGTCCCTGCCTGTCATGTGAGAGACAGGGGGTTTGATTCCCGTTGGGGAGGAAGTGGTGCTGTTTAAGAGTTGAACTTGATGATCCTTGTTGGTTCCTTCCAACTCAGAATATTCTGTGATTCCGTGAATTCAGTGTATTTCCTAATCTCTTGTCAGTGTTTTCCACCCTGTGTCCAAAGACCCTTGGGCTGTCAGTCTATTGACGGTAGTAGCTTGGACATATATTGGGCTGCATGAGGCTGAAGGCTTCCCCACTCCACCCAAAGAAAACATATTTGTCTCCCTGGTCCTAGTGGTGAGGTTTACCTTGCTGGCTCCATGTGCTTCCTTGGTTACACTGCATGTAATTCAGGTTTTCTTCACTGCTTTGTGCCATGGATGATATTTAAAAGAGCAAGTCGTCCTCTCTTTTGTCAGCTTGCTGTGTATTTCATCTCCCACAATCTCATGAACTGACAGTTTGATTATAATGTAATTGCTTTTTTTAGTGAACCTGGTGCATAATTTTTATTTCCATGTTCTTTATATTTAAGCTCATTATGAACAAGAAGGCTGCACAGTAAAAATACAAAGTAAGCCGCCTTTTTTTTCTTTAAAAGTTGAACATTTTGAAAGGCCTACATAGTGAGGGAAAAGATACTGATGTCATATGGTAGAAAAGATTAATTTCAAACATGAGAGCACAAATGAGTTTGAGAACCTTCAAGGCATTTAGATGGAAATTGAAAAAATAAATGTTTAATTTTCATTCCTTGGAATTTGGTAAGAGGTAACAGGCTGCACATCTTCAATATCCAAGAATCAATAGCAAGGATCAGAGAGCAGCTGCAGACAAACCATGGCAGAGATTGTGTCAGTTCACAAATTGGTCTTTTATACAGTCAAGACTCCAAGCTTCCTGTGGTTGGGTACTTGCCAAGGAGCTCGTTTGCAAGTCAAGTATTGTTTGTTGATGTTAAGAAGCACAAGCTGATACATTTTGCCAAAACACGTGACAAGAAAATCCATGTAAATCAGCATGCTTTGCTGCAGAAACTGTGGTTCCTCCCTGAAAACTGTCTTAGTAAAATGGCACCCTGGGGTTTCCTGTTTATTGCATCCCAGTGACATCCAAATCAAATATGATCAGCAAGTGATAATGATTTTTTTAACTGCTGCTTCTATGAAAATAGAAATAAAATCGTACAGTCAAGATGTGCTTTCTGGCTCACACATTGGCAGTGTAGATCCTACAACTGGTATTTAGTCAATTATCTTACTTATGACTCACAATGCAGTTTCTTATCTATCATCCTGTTTGCAGTGTATTGGTGTTACGGGAAAAAATACATCCAGAAGAAAAAAGTTAATCCCAAAGCAAACACATTAACTTACTCCAAAACTGAAATCAAACCTTCATAAGGGTCCACTTCTTTAGCAATGCTTTTACTTCAAGCATTTGCTGATGCATCTCATCCATCCACAGTGGATGTGCAAGGCAGTGTATTATGTTGGTAACATGTTTGCTTTTTCTGAAGTGGGAAATTACTTGAATAAGAACTAATAGAATTGAACATTTTACAGTATGACTGTAAAACGGAAGCAAGAGATAATGTAAGTATATCAACTTCTTATTGTCATTTTGCCACTTGTGACACCGCTGATGTGGCTGGACAATGGTGACGTTTGAAATCTGTGACTTGTATAACTTATCAACACCACCATGCAAGAGGAGATCAAGGGATCTGCTGCTGGAAATGAATACATTCCTCTCACAACACCTCAAGCCTCTTCCTCTTTGACCAGAGCTTGCTTCAAAATATATTTCCTGAAAACATATTATGGCTTTAGAAATATACGCACATATGTTATTTTTTTTTTCCAAATAGTTCTGGGCTCGTTCTCCTACATATCTAAGTTTTAAGCCACTGATAAGCAACTTAATCTGCTGTAACAAGAATATATATCACTTACTTTTCATGCAGTATCTGTCCAGCAATTCTCCTGGGACACTTTAAACTAGCATGCAAGATTTTGATATTCCAAGCACGTATTCTACCTTATTCTATTGCCTTGCCACAGACCTCAGTACACCAACTTAATTGTTCATTTGTCTGGGCTTGTCAATTCCTCCATTTCCACACTCCTGCTTCAGTATGAGCCTTCTGTTAGGTGGTGGGAAAACTCAGAGATTATCACATACCACAACATCATTTATTTACTCTATCAAATAGGAACCATTGATTGATTCAGCTTGTTCAGAAGCAAACCTGCAAAATTATTTTAGCAAGAAATAGCTTAGTTCTGCATAAGAATTGGACATTAGGAACTCACATAAAAGATATGAAACGTTGTTTCTTTATTGCTACCTTTTAAAGTGAAAAAAATTAACACTATAATAACAAAATCTTGACACGTTGAGAAAAGAAAAGGGGAAATCATCTGAGAGAAAAATCAGAGATAAAAACAACTTATATTAAAGCCTAATAGTCCCTAGGGGTGTCATGAAAGCTTCTGAATAAGTGAAGCATTTCTAGTAATTACCATGAATTGAACAAATACTGTCAACTTCAGGTTTGCCACAAAATATCTTTTTCTTAAAAAAAAAGCATGACTGAATTTTAGATTTTCCATTTTACTGAAACCAAGCCATTGTCTCAATTATGTGACTAGGATCTGCCTACCAGAAATCACCTTTTGTGTATTATTTTCAACACTTAAAAAATAAAACTGAATCAAATTTTTTACCTTCTATATTTTCTTTCAACACAGAGCAACTTATTCTCTTCTTCCTCAGTAAAATCAGATGAGCCTTTTTTGTAGATGAGCCACAGAGCATCAGAAAACCACCATCACTACTGAAATTACCTTCTTTCAAAGCAAAGCAACTGGAGGAGGTCAGGCATGGTTCAAAGACTCATCATACTTGTGCACATTTAAATTTCATTTTAAGCTCCACATTAAGACTTAAAACACTGTTTCTGCAGAGACCTCCAGACTCTACTTCTCCTTTGTTTCTCTTCTCCCACATACTTTAACAATCAGTCAATGCTGAGATATCAGACCTTTTCCTGCTCTTCCTGCAGAGGCCACTGAACAGCCCAGGGACAGGAGTCTGTGGCTGTAGAGTTCACAAATCCACAAAACAAAGATTCTGCAGAGTAAAGTCACAGATGGGACTAGATAAGGGAGTGATAAATTTGGGACCCTCTTCCTTATCCAATACCAGAGAGCAGCTCTTGATTTCAATTTGCCTGACCCCTTGCCCACCTTCCAGAAACATGAGTCATAACTGAATGTTTCCTCACGTATTTAACTTCATTGTGTGTGAGTGGGTTTGAGTGGAACTGAAGTAAGCACGACAATTATGGTGACTAAAAGGACGTTTGAAAGCAGCACTCACCAAAATTTCTATTTTGAAAGTGCAGAGAGTGCATCTTGAATCAAGGCCACAGCATCAGTCCTTCAGCAGATGCAACAAAGCAGCCTTCAGTTTCTTCATGTCAATGTAATATGAGAAACTTACTCTCAAGTGGCACAGGACTAGATAACTTTGCAGTTGTGCTTTCTTCAAACGTGGAATTGGTCCAGAGGTCCAAGCATTATCCAACTGAGAAGCCATCAATCTGGCGACAGTTTTACAATACAAAATGCTGAAGTTTCTGTTAAAAACCAACTCTATCAAAGGACAAAAAAAAAATCATGTCAGGAGTCTTATGATACAAAGAAATTTTAATCAATACATGGTATACAGACTACATAATTCAATTTGAGAAAATTTTAACTAGATTATATCTTGGCAAGAAGACCTTTTAGGTCATTTTAAACTTAATTTTTATCTGTCCAAATAATGAACTCTAGAAGGTTAAGAGATTAGCACTTTACAGTATGTTTTAGTGCAATCAAAGCTTTCCAAAGAGAAGGCTATTGTACTGAAACTGCCAAAATCTTGTCTGGATTATCATATAGACAAGAAAACCCCCAAGAATTAATATCTGCCAGCTTTCTCTGACAAGATGAAATAAGGCACAGACAAGGTGCTAAAAAAATGCAGACAGTCATTTCCATTAATGAAAAAGCTTACAGCAAAGTGGTTGAAGGAATGCTAGGAAAACATAAAATAACCATTTCCCCAACACAAAACTATAAAGTGAAGATTATATAAATCTGTAAGATGTTATTTTAAATACAGGTAAATACCTTATTTTCCCCAAGTAATTCTTGACTCTTCATTCTTTTCAGTCATAAATGATTGCTGTCTTGCTTTGGATTTTGTTATTTTCCGTGTACATCAAAACCACGACTGAACTTTTACTCTATGCTTTTGTTTCCATCTTTAAGGGAGACTAGTATGTACAAATCCCAGCATTTCTGTTCCCTCTGGCTTGCACTTCCACCCACAGAAAGCAGGAGAGGAAGAGAATTAAAAGGCAGCTTGATGCACCAGCTGAAATACTACCAGGTCTCCAGATGCTTTGTTCCCAAGCTTCACCATCTTTCCTAACCAAGAAGCTTTATGCTTACGTCTAGCCCAGGGAAACCCACTACATATTGTGCTCTCCCTAAAGATGTGTAGAATGGAGTCCTTTGCCTACCTACAGCCCACCATGTCACCTGTTTCATTAATCTATACTGAACTGTTCACTTCTTCCAGCCCTTTCCAATGCTGTCCAGCCTCTGATCACCTTATGGACACAGGGGAAGCTGCCTTGCAGAGTGCTGCCCCAGCTCTGAGCCCCTGTGCCCATGCAGAGGCCAGGCTGCCAGCTCCAGCCTTTGGGTAAGGGGCAGCTGCTGCATCAGAGCACCAGTACCTTGTCCCAGTGGGACACAGGTTGTCCTGGCTGTGCACTCCATGCAAACTGGGCTGTGCTGCAGCTCACAGCTCTGAACCCAGAGGCGACTGCTGTCCTCACTGTTGCAAAATGCCATAATTGAACAGGGAAGGCTGGTGGACACACCAGCTGCTGAGGAACAGCCCCACAGTCCTCCTCGGGGAGCCACAACCCTGCAGCTTACACCCAGGTCAGTGAGAATTGCAATCCAAGAGCCTTTTACAGAGATAAAATGCCACCTATGAGCCGTCTGGCTTCACCTGACATTTGAGAAAGGTAAGCTGCTCCAGAGCTTATGGCATGCTGTATAGGAAAACCCTGTAGGATCTTTGGGAGAAGTATAGCTGAATTCCTGCAGGGACCCTGAATGGAACCCCCCAAAAAACATTAAAAATAAGAACTAGTAGTGTAATCTTTCCATATTATGGAAACCACTACCGCCGGCATTTTCTATGAATGCTGTTTCAGCCTGCAACAAGATTCTTTTGCTACTGTCAACAGACAGTCCATGTGTCATCTGTGGCCATCATCCTCATTACTGTTTATCGAGGGTCGATTTTCCTACTGCCTGATACATATTCACTGGATGATGGATTGTAACTTTTGTTATCCAGAAGAAGGACAATTAAAAATAACACAAGCTTAACCAGACAGCAATAAGTGACTATTAAAGTGTCTGGGCAGGCCAGGTGCTCAAAGATATCGCTGGACAGGTCTTCACGTTTAAAAAACCCACCAACTAACAGATTACCACCTTGACAGATTATTAAATGCTTAAAGCTTCTGGCAATAAGAGCTGCTAATAAAGAAACAGTGTAGACCAGAAGACAACATCAGCAACAGTAATTATACTGCAGAATGATTAAAAAGCACACAGCTATAATGACTCTAATCTATTTTATGAGAGAAACTCCAAGATTCAACATTCAAAAAAACAATCAATTAGGGAGCAAGGGAGAAGGAAAAAAAATCTATTTAAAATGAATTCCTACAATCAAGTGATAAATCAGGCATGAGTAATTGTAGGAATTACTGCAGCTCACCATGTTTGATAACACTGGCAACTCCACCAGAGACTGAAGAACAACTGCTCAGTTTCTCAGCATCCAAAGGGACTTTGCAGAGTAATTTGTGAGAAATTGTTGCATTCAACAAATTGTGCTACTTATCTGTCATAACCAAAGTCAAGATCTTGGTTTGGAGAACTTTTCTTCATAAGAAGAGTTAATTTCTGTTCAGTGGCATGTAAGAGGAAGGCTCCTTAACTCTTAACCACTTATAGACATTGTGTTTCTTTTTGTCTTCCCGCTCTTACTTTATGTTTTTCCTCTCCCAGATAGGAGGTGTTCACCTATCAGCTTCTCACGGTGATGTTAGCCAAGAAAAGCCTGGACATCTGCCATGTTTCCATTCCTCTGCAGAAGCCAGGAATTTCAAAGGAAGAACATGAGGAGGATGTGCAGAGAAAACCTGAGGTGATTCCCAGCCCTTCCTCTCTCAATGCACTGCTCTTTACAACAGGATTTACATGACTGAACGCGGTATTTCACGCACTCCTTCATGTGCATGGCCAGGTAGCAGGATCCCAGCCCTTATCACCTCCTCTCTCCTTAGCTGCTGAATTTGGACAGCTTCTGCCTTGGGGGAAGAGTGTCCTCCAGGCGGGCACTTGTGAGCCTGGCTCTGAGTGGCACAGAGATGAAAAGCCAGCTCTCCCCTGGACAGCTCTTCCTGCTCTTAGGAAGTGATGCTTGCTGTTGGGTAAGGGAAGAGCTTCACACCCCGACCCCGCACAGAGTGGTCCCTGGGCAGCACAAGACCAGGCTCTCCTCACTCTTAGCTTTGCCATCCCACTCCTTTCCAGCTTTCTTGCACCACATCAGCTCCACCTCCTCGTAACTGCACTGATGTTTATGGTCACCTGTTGCTCCGAGAAACTGCCCTCAGAAAGGAGGTTGTTTTCACTGCACTCCCCCTGGGTCCAAGAACTACTGGCAGGGAACTGACAGGAAAGAGAGAGGAGGACTGGTGTGGGCAGCAGCCTGGACTTGGTAAGATTTAATGTGTGCAAAGAAAAGAGCTTGTATTGAAAACCTTTTACACCTGAGTAAAGAACTGGACACAGAGTCACAGAATATTCTGAGTTGGAAGGGACCCACAAGGATCATCGAGTTCAACTCTTAAACAGCACCACTGCCTACCCGGTGGGAATCGAACCCCCGATCTCTGTGTTATTCTAGAGGTAAAAATACATTACTTTGTTCTGCTGTTTGTCTCCTCCTTGCTCATTCTAGTGAGATTATTTTGTACATTAAGAAACAGGGCCTTTCTAAAGCATTTTGAGTTTATTCCTGGAGCTTTTTCCTGCACTGTTCCATTTGCAAAAAAAAATTTTTGCTGCATAGAAAACTTGACACTATTAGATATCTGCCTTACAAATATGAGAGAAAAAAACCCCAATAGCTCCCATCCCACAAATATCAATATATTTATATGAAATAAATCTTTTGCATGGGCTCTTTTTAGCATGGTGGTTTTGGAGACTGGACCTGACATGCCTTGTTTGCGATCATCCCCTTCCAGGACTGTATATGTCAGGGTGAGATCCCTGCTCCTTCACCTCATTCAGAAGATGCTGAAATGTTTCTGAGAGAAGAGGATTGGATTGGACTAAGTGCACCAGATGTAAGGACTAACTATGAAATATAACTAGCAAGAATGTGGATAAGATAACATGAAAAAGCAGTCTGTGTGTTTAGATAAAATTATAATTTCTCATTTGCTGCTTTCCTATGCAGTACCACTTTGTGTGTTTTAAATAAATACGTTAAAGAAATTTTTAATACTGTGATTTAACACCTCAACTTTCTATGAAATACACTTAACTACCAAATATTTCAAGATTCAATTTTAGAAGAAGATGAGAAATAAACCAGCTCTGGTAAGGACTTATATGTGTCAAAGTTCCTTTGCTTCTCAACATCTCCCTGGAAAAAAATAAGCATTGATCATTATCACCCTATCATCCCTCCTAATTTGCTTACTGTTCAAATTTCAGAGTGGGATGCAATTAATTAATATGGGTTTACATGTGTTGTGTTTTTAGACCTGGTATTTATTGACAGCCACTTGACATTAATTATTTGTATTATTGACCTCTTTCATCACAGAAACCTCTCTGGAGAAGAGCTTGGGAACATGCCAGAGGTAGAGAGGCACAGTTGCCGAAAGCAGGTAGGAAGACACTGCAGTTGTGCTTGTGCAGGCTGGGAAGGCAGGTATTGCAACACTCTGAGCTCAGGGTGCTTTAGTTATTGCTATTGTTTTCATCAGTGAAGTTCAAAATGGAGAAAAGGCAGCCCTGGTTGCTTTAAATCCTTGCTTCAAAGGCATATTGTGACCCTATCCAGCTTTGGGATGTGCCTGTGGCACAAAAGACAGTGAGAAACTTTCATCACATACTGACACAAAAAAATCATCTCAGGCAACCCCAGTTAGGTGCTCATGGGCAGGTGAGTTGAAAGTTAAGTCCTTGAGGCTTCCAATAGAGATGCATACATGCAAAATTAACAAATAAATGGGTGTCGTGGTTTGACCCTGGCTGGATGCCAGAGGCCCACCCCAACTTCTCCTGAAGGAGAAAACTAAAAAAAACAAACTGGAAAATAAAACTGGAAAATAAAATAAAACTGGTCACAGGCAAAAGAAGCAAGGCAAAACTATAAATAAAGAACATAAAGGGTTTATTTTCTAACTAACAAGCTCAGAACTGCAAGAGAAGCATCATTTAGAAGGCAACCTTTCTCCCCCCACCCCTCCTTCTCTTACAATAGATTTAATATTCCCTTTTCCACCAGGAGAAANACAGAAAAACCCCTAAACCATAACAATGGGCCAAACAATAAGAAGAATATTAAACTTCAGAAATGGCACCAGAGAGACAAAGTTCTAGTTGTAGGGACACTGAACAATGACCCACAAATCAGACAAATCTGAGCACCACTAAAAAAAATGGGGCAGGTATCAGAGTGAGGACAGCTGTGGGGGACCCACACAGCCCCTCAGGGATGCTACTGGATAACAGCAGCCAGTAAGAGAGCAACCTGGACATAACCGGGGTCAGTGAAACACCGGCAGCTATCTGGGAAGGCATTACCCAAAAACTCATAGTGCTAGTAGGAAATTACCAAAAGTGAAGCTTCCTTAGACTGACCATCAGCTGGATTAAAAAGCAAGCAAGGGACTAATAAGGGACCTTGAGGGCAGGAGTCAGCTTGGAAAAAAAAAAGGTATAAAAATTTGTGACTGTGGAGTGAAACATTGGAACAGGAGAGTGGTAGCCAAAACCCAGTTAGAGATTCAGAAAGCTGCAGGCCTTTGATAATATTTGAATACAGCTCCTTTCCTGAGAGAGTACGCAAAATAAATGATGCACATTGGATAATAAGGAATGAAGGTATTAAAGAAACAGACTGCCCAGAAAAAGTATTTTCTGCTCATCCACAGGTGTTGGAATTGTGTTTACCCAATGCTCACAGGCAATGAGCTAAAGGAAGGAAAATGCCTGCATGTTTTTCCTTTGCCTTGTTCGGAGACTAGAGACAGGAATCAAATAAGATAAGATTAAAAAACTATTCCATTCACAGAAAGGTTCTCCCCTTAATTATATGAGCACGTGCTTTTCATACCGATGCTTTCTTCTGTGAGTCTGCAGCAGAAAACAGGAAGCAAATGCATCTCACAGAGCTGTTTAATGATTAAATACCATACTGATGACCACTTGAACAGATTTTAAAGCTGCAAGCTTTAACAGCCGTCCTTCATCATTTATTAGTTAAAGCCCAAGAAATGCCTTTGTCTCCTTCCTGCTAGATGAGTCTCACCTTGTTGGGGTGTTTCCCTATCACAGCGAGATCCCAGCTCAGTCCTCCTCCTCTTCCTCCTCCTCCTCTCATTTTGCCTGAAGCACACAATGCAGCTCTCAGAGGTCTGTTGTTGCCCTCTGTACCCCAAACCCAACCTCGAATGCTCCCCCTAAGACTGAAATGCACGTTTGTCTCTCGTGGCCTCGCTCCGTTTTGCAGCGTGCTTCGATTGTCAGAGCAGCCAGCTGGGCCAGTAACTTAGAGAAAGACGTTGTTCCCATAGTAACTCATTTTCTCTACCCACTCATTAGATTAACACATTTTAGATCAAAGGTAGACATGAAAATATCTCAGAAATGATAGTCCAAGGCATTACTCAAATACGAACTAAATCCACTGCACTATCTCAAAAAGCACTGCTTAATATCAGCACATACATCTATAGCTGCAGTGCTCATTGTGCTGTCCTGCCTGAAAGTTATCAAAACCATCTTGGATGTTTCATTTTGTTGTTAGTTTCCAGACAATTGCTTAAGTACAGAAACAAACTCCCCACTATCAGATCACAGCTGCAGCCGAACAGAGAAGTTCACCATCTCTGTGATCAGCTCTCAGTGCACTCAACATTCGGGTAACGTTTGCAACTTTGCTGCAGAAATGGTCTGATTCACAGTCCCGGTAGCAGCAAATCTCTTATCAGTTTTGCCTTTCCCAAGTTCAATTTTGTTACATTTTTAGTACTCCAGGATGCATTGACTTAATGGAGGTTCAAGCCCAAGGAACAAATTCATGTGCCAACACCATGTGTCCAGAGAATACAAGAGCCTTTCGGCTGCTTCTGTTTTCATCATCATACAAAAATTCTGTCATGCACCAGAAAGAGCAAATAAAATGATATTGCAAAAACCCTTTGCGTCTGAAGATTTTCAATAATATCGTCTGGTAAAACAGGCCAAACACAAGGGTAAGGGATGAGAAACCTGGAATTTTAGATAGTGTTTCTTTTTAGGTTTTGCATTTGGGTGTTGGGTTTTTTTGTCTGTTTGTTTTGATAGGTATTGGTTGCTTTTTTCCCTGAAGTGCAACTCTGCAGATGAAATATTAGCTGGTTCTTTTGATTCCTTTTCTTGCCATCCTTCTCTCCAAACTGATTTTAAGGTCTTCAAGGGGCTTCACCATGTATATACACCTACTTACACAATAACTTCAATGTGTACTGCTTGTGAAAACTGCAGTTGGTACAATGGGTCCTGAACATGCCTGTAATGTTTCTGTAAGGCAAGTAGTAACCATGAGCTTTCAAAAAACTGTCTTAACCCTTTGCCAAAATCCAAGTAAAGACTATTTACACCTAACAACATAATCCAGACTGACTCACACTGGCATTTTCATGTCAATGTCCCTCTGACCATTTGTGTCTGAGAAACAGGATTTTCCCAATGACAGCCTGCAATTTCACCAGTGTGTTAGAACCACCAGGAATTTGCTTGGTTGTTACCCCCCTCCCCAGTCTCTCCTTGTCAGAAATGTCATTAGTCAGCTGTGCAGCCTCAGTGCACAAACTTACCCCACCAACATCTCACCTACCTTTTCCTCAGTAGAGCTCCTCACGAATGTGCAATTTGCAGGTGACGAAAAATAATTCTCATCTTAGAAAATTGCCCTGGAGTTCTGGCAAAAATTCATAACAAAGGTGTGATGTGTATTAGGAACTTAGATGAGCCGATGCTGTTCATCATTTCTGATGGCAAAGTCAGTGCAATCCTTTGCCTGGTGAGGAAGGGGGAAATGTTATATGTGTTCCAATTAAGGTCTCTCACATCAGATATTGTAACACCCTCACCTAATAGCTTCACAGTATTGACTCATTTTAATTTTTCCTTCATTCTCTTTTGTCTCACTGGCTCTCTAATAGTCCTGCCTTTATCTGCTTTACTTCTACAAAGAAAAGTATCACCGTGTTCTTGGAAAATAGCTCACACTGACTCTGCAGTGCTGGATGGTGCATGACTGGGTCTTTGCTTTTGTCCTGGGGACTCTGCTGTTTTCTGTCACCTGGGGAGACCGAAATTCAGACCTAGTTTTCAAGTAAACTGCAGATGAAAGAGACTTTGGCTGCTTTGTTGTGCTGTAACCTTAGGCTAGAGCTTTAAAATATATATTATTTTGGTCATTAAAAAAACTGTAGCCTTTTTGCTGTCATTTATGTTCTCTATACTTTGTGCCTCATTAGAAACATTAGAGGAATACAGGCACTGCAACATGATGGAAATGCCAGCCAGCAGCCAGTACATTTTGAGTGTTAAAATGCACACAGTAAAATGCTAGTTGAATGTAAAGAACAAACAGTTTTTCTCTTAGCTTCTATTATTTTCTGAATTTAAAATATAGGAGTCAGAACAAAATAACAGAAGAAAACACATGCCAGACTTGTCACTACCCAGGGAATAATCATTCTCAGAGACTCATCTCCCTGCCTCTTTTCATTGGCACAGGATAACTGGTTAAGCTGCCTTTTTTCTATTGGGAAAAGCAAAATATGTATCCTGCTTCCCCAAGGTAGGCAGGCAGCTCCTGGACTGTGTGGCCACACGGGGAGCGAAGGGACATTTCGTGCTCTGAACTAAGTGTTGTTCCCTCAGGAAACAGTTGCTGCCGTTCTCAGGGCACAGCAGAGGGGGGGTCATGCCTTTGATCATCAGATACCAAGGTAACATTGACTAGTTTTCCTCTCTCTCCAGTTTGGTATGTTGCTTTCCTCATTTAAAGCATCCAAAAGCAAGAGAAGAAAGACATCCGCTTCCCTCAGAAGAGAAGTCTGCAAGCACTTGTGCTTGTGTGAACTCTTTCTCTTACTTCTTTTCACAAAAGGAGATGGCCGGCAATTAGAAGGCAGGCAGTGCTTTGGGAATAATTCTGTTATTCTCTCTGGTTTTGGTATTTCAGAAGTTTCTGCTCAGTTAAATTCCAACAAACAGCAGATGGATGTCCTTTCAAGTCTGCCTCTGGACCAGACTCAGTGTCATTCATGCCTGTGAATAAGTGGTGCTTTCTACTTTGCAGGTAGAAAGAGATCAACCGCACAGATTTTCAAGGTTAACAGAGCTCTTCAGGGACCCTGAGATTTTACTACAGAAGTTTAGACTCTGCTACATAGTGTATTACAGGCTGAGGAGAAGGATAACTTCCCTAGTATTTCTGAGGTGGTCATTTTTCAACCCTTACTCAGGATGGTAGGGTAAGCTGGCACACCAACACTCAAAGAGCTCCATCTTTCTCACAACTTGCTATCATTGCAAGTACAGAGAAAACTCCAGCCATCTTTTAAATCTCTCTTGCTTCATGCCAGTCCCATCTCTTGCAGCAGGAACACCTTTATATCCCCTGAGCCAAGTGATTTTACATCTGGCTGGCTGGAATGGTGCTGCCCTGGTGTCTGCACATGCAAAAAAACTTATTTGTATCTTAACTTCTGTCAGCAGCTTGCACATACTACAGCTTTACTCCATAGTGCTCTTGGTCCTGTCACAACCTACTCATTTGTATCCCACATTTAACTAGACGTAGTTTCTAAGCAACAATCAACATATGCCTTTTTTTCCCTTTTTCTTTGATTTGTTTTAAAGTAGACATTACCTGAGCTGCCCCCAGTAGTTAAACCTGTCTCTGATTAAAATGTCATCCTCTGGTACGTGATGTTCATGTTCAGCCCCTGGGATCCATCTACAAAGCCAATCAATACATCACGCAGAACACAGATTACAAGAGGTGCCACCCAGCCACCTTTGTGCATGCAGTTGCTCTCTCTCTCTCTGGCAGCTTTCCCAGCAGCCCTGCAGACAGCAGACACAGCACAAGGGAGAGCAAAAGTAGTTTATTGGCAGAGATGCACACTGTCACACAAATTGCAGGCAGCTGCCCTAACACATCCTGACAAGGAATCTCTGATTGGTCCTGACACCTACATGGTATACAACTCTCCAGCTATACAAGTCCTAAGGGAGTGCATCGGAGACCTGTTCCCCAGGACAGATGCAGGTTAACACGCCAGGAGTTACCCAGCACTGCTTCTGCCTTGTTAATATAAACAGCAGCAAGTTGCCTTAAAGAGGAAAGCACAAAGTGACCTTCACTGCCTGGCAGTCAGCGGTCTTAAATCCAGCAACAAGCACCACACAATGCCTTCCACGTCTCAGAATGATTTTTAAAGAGAGCTGGAACATAATAGCTGCCTTCCCCATGATATCTCAATTCACCCTTTGACTTTGGCTATTATGTGTTTTCTCGCTAAACCTTCTGTGGCAATTGCTCCAGCTGCCTGATGCCTGAGGGCTGTGTCAACTCCAAGACATGCACATGCTATGAACTAACACCACAGGATCGGGCAGACAGCAGCTCCCCTTGAATGTACATGTTCCCACTGCCCAGCTGAATGCACTCACTTCCTGAAGTTGCCAAGTGCTACTGAGCCAAACGGCTCCTCGAACTGTTACCCCCGTAAAAGAGCAGCCAAGTTCAACATGAGGGAGCTTCCCTGCAGATCAAGAAGAAAGATGCTGGCATCTTCAGCGAGGCACAGATTATAAGAGAGCAGGTGGCACTTGTAGGAGTAAATGCCTGGCTGATACAGCCTGCCAACATGCTGAGCAACTCAACAAGCCTCTCCACAAAGAAGCGAAGCAATCTTGGATGAGAGATTTAGGAGTAATGGTTGACAAGAAGCTTAATATGAGCCAGCAGTGTGCCCAGGTGGCTAAGAGGGCCAATGGCATCCTGGCCTGTATCAGGAACAGTGTGGTCAGTCGGACGAGGGAAGTTATTCTTTCCCTGTACTGGTCAGACCACATCTTNGAATAACCTGTGAACCTGTGAATAACTTCCCAGCGAACTGTCACACAGTGTTTCACTTTTCTGAGACCAAAAGGCTTTACAAATAAAGTGCTTAAATATTAGTTACCTGTTGATTAAAATTGGTTTAAACAGAGGTGAACGATTTCAGGAGGTTTCAGGTGGTTGCAGCGCCCAAAGGTCTTCTGGATCTCTCCCCTCTCCTGACACCCAGTATTTCCTCTGTACTGTCGCCTGTATCCTATCAGCTGGTTTTCATCTTTGCCTCCTAGCATTCATAATGTAAGAAAACATATTCATAGGTTGTGACATTTCTTCTCCAAACTGCCAACACCTGACCCATCCCTGCTCCTTCACATTTTTTTTGGATGAGACTGGACTTCTCAGAATAACACAGATCAGTTTTATCTGCTGATATCAGCCTTCTCAAGCAATAGATACAGATTTTTTTTTTAATAAGCTGTAAATCAACAGTGCACACCATGTGACAATGACATATATTGTAATATGGTTCTAATAGTGTAATAACTCTCTGAACCTCCTCTCCCATCTTGGAGAACATTTCCAAGTTGGTTGGTGACAAGTGTCACACTAGGAACCTTGGTCACTGCAGCAGACTGCAAAGATCTGATCTGACCACGTCCCCTCAGAAAAGCCTGACCTTAGTCCACCACAGAAAATCACAGCACCCCCACACGTTTACCCAGCTGACTGAACAGCTTCCTGCAGGGAGATACCTTAATCGTGCCTCTCAAGCTCAGCCTGGCAGCTGGTAACACACACAGGCACACTTGGCATTCACCTTCCACTTAGCACCATGAAAAATCTGGCATTTGATACACACTACAGGTACCACCAGCATGAGCCATCAGCTGGACAGAATTTTTCTTCCAAATTACCCAACTCACAGCATTTTCCTACCAGGTTACCCAACACATGGCACTCTAGGAAAAGTCTCTGATTTAGTTCTATATACATATACAGAAAAGCATTTCAGTCAAGTACCTCATTGGGTTTTTGTTTAGCTTTGCTTAATGAACAGTGTTGAGTTGGACTCGATGATCCTTGTGGGTCTCTTCCAACTCAGAATATTCTGTGATTCTGTGAATGAATGAACAGACAGGTTCATGCATAAAGGACATTAGGAAGTTGTCAGCTTCCCTTCGCTATGATTCATGTGGTCCTGAGACACAAGGTAAAATGTTACACTGAAGAGTAATATGTATCGCAAACCAAGAAGTGTCATTTATTTTTGATCTTCTGTTGCTTCTCAAGTGGCAGTCACTTAATAAAGAAACTCTCTGGGAGCTCTGTGAACAAGTTCACTAAATGTACAATTACAGTAATTTTATTTCCAGTCCCAACATATCCATGCCATTGGTCTTAAGGCCTCTCATCACAATGGGACCAAGCATCTTAAGGTATGTAGTACTATGTTATTTTTGGCTCCCTGATAAATAAATCATGCATAGGAAGGCAGTTTTGGAGTCAGATTCTCTGTTAAAAGTCATTCAGCTGCAGAAGAGGAAATTCCATTAACTAAACCATATTTCAAGGTAAAGCTCGGGTTGAAAAAATTATTTTGGTGGTCACTTGGCCAGGTCTGAAGTACATTTTTAAATAAAAGGCAAGGAACTTCTCAGTCTTAACAATCTTGTTTATCAATAACCAGAAAGAATAAATCTGTGATCCAAAAAGCACTTGTTTGGCCATAACCCTGTAGCTGACCATACTTAATCTTTTGTAATACATTCTGAAGAAACCTCCTGGGGTATCTGGGATACATACTTTGAAAGAAGGAACTCCCTGCAGTTTTGTTAAATGTTTTATATCCTGATTTTCAATTGAATACATTTCAATGAGATTTTACCTAGCTGAAACAGCAAATCTAATTTGGCTACTGAAAACCTACATCTTTAGACTTTTGAAGTTGTCCATTATACTGTAAATCATCCAGAAAAATCGTGGTTAAATCATAATTATTATTAATTATTATGATAATACATAATTATTAATTACGAGAAATCGTATTATTATTTGCTTTGCTTTTTCCTCCTTCCAACTCAGAATAAAACATCAAACATGCCCTTGCCCCCTAACAAGAGACAAAGAGGAACAAAAATCTCCATCACCTTTGCCGCCTTGGAGGTTATGCTCCACATGGGGAGCTGCGACAAGCCTGTGTGGCTGCCAGGCTGTGTATCTCTATGTTACACCTTGCTCTGCCATGGACATTCTGGGTGGCCAGGAGCACCCACTTTTCACTCAGTCTTACGAAACAGTGTAGGAGTCGATGTCCCTTACTAGAGAAGCCACTTTCGATCAGTTCACAAAGAGTCTCTGTTTCAGCATGTGTAAAATGAGAGTTCCCCTCACTGCTGGGCTGAGAAGCTCTGCAAGGCTAAATTCTTGAAAAAGCCTGAGATACTTCCTGCAGTAAAGGCTGCTGTAACCTACTACAGAAAAAGCCCTGCTCCAGCATGGACTGCCTTTTCAGGGCTAGCACGCTGTGCTCAAGAAGCCCAGCTGCCACCTACCACTGCTGGAGCACAGAGCTAAGCCTGCAGTTCCTCCTGTGCCTGGACTTGCCTTCTGCCGGGGAATACAGGGAAAGTTGCAATCTCGGGCTGACGCTAAAGGTTACAGAGTTGTCATTGCTCCAAATCAACTCTTGCCCCATCTGCTTCCCTAGCATCTGTTCCCATCGCAGTTCCTGACTCCCCCCAGTGAAGGAAATTGATCTGCTGTACACTGTCGGTATGGAAAGGATAGGAAAGGAGGAAGCAAAATTGGCACAGTACCAAGCTCATAAGTATTGTGCAGGCACTGCTGAACAAATCTGTTCTGTACAGGGCACAAATCACAGGCAATGATGAAATTTTTACCTACTTCTGAGATCCCTGTGGAAGTGCCAAACATGAGTTTTACTCTTCTGGTTGCTGGACAAGGTAGCACTGAGAGGAATACTTATCTAAAATCATTTGTGAATACAGTCATATGTGACTCACTAAAGAGTTTGAGACAATTTGATTAAGTCTAATAACCTTACACCTTAACAGATGCCATAAGCATGTCTGTAGGGAAAGAGAGCAGAAGTGTAGGGATGTACATGACCAGCAATAAAGGGCAGGGGAATGTAGGAAAAAGCAACTAATTTATTAGCAATGAATATTAAGGAAATAGGGAATAATTTGAATTATAAAATTAAACAATTTGATTGCTGTCAGGAACCAGATTATGTTTTACAAAGGTAGGCGAACTTAAAAATGTAGACATAGATTAATAGTGTCAAGATTGCATGATGAAGATGACAAGAAAGGACAAAACAAAACCAAGGTCACACACTTCTATTGCTCACCAGAGCAAATATAATATCCTGCCACTCACTAGCTAACTGTGGTGAGTGGGATCCTAGTCGATGCCTTTGTAAAGTCAGGGGATCAACTGAGATGTTCAGAGCAGTAGGAAGCAGCAACAGGTAGAGTTCAAACATCTGAACAAACCCCTCTTTCTTACAAGTCTGCTAAACATCTGGACCCGTAATTCCCCAAATTGCCATTAAATAATTTAGTCTTTCCTTTCAATTCTGAACCAAGAGTACAGACACAGCATTTAATTTCTGCCTCAATTATAATTTAAATGTTTGTTCATCAAATTCAATAAAGATCAAGTGGCTGAATTTTGAGACAAGTGGCTATGTCATCGATGATCTCCCAAGGGGTGACTTATTTGAAGGTTAGAAGTTTATGCAGAGGGTTCTAAAAAAAGCAGTTAATCAGTATGAGTTCTTTTGGCTTCAGACCCTGACCCAGTGAGCAAGTGTCCAATACATCTAATCTTAACGGACTAGGACATATTTCATGCGTCACTGGAACAGACTGGTCCTAAGCTGCAGTCATGATTTTCAGAGAGGTCATATCACTCTAAAAATATTTTCTATCAAGCAATTGTACTGTAGAAAATCAGCAAGTGATTCACTAAAATGATCTAACTACACTAGCTGCTGAAATAAAGTGTTAGAAAAGTGTGCAGCTGCAACTTCAAATAAGTGTTCTTGTGGCTAGAAATCTGCTTCTCAAGAGAAACAGTCTTAGATTTGCCTGATCTCCTTCCAACCATCAGTCATCAGCCTTTTTTCTGAAGTATTTGTTTCTAATCACTGGAAGAAAAGGAAGACAGCAATGGGAAATACCCAAACTTATCACCTTTTTTGAGCAAAGATGCATCATCTTTTCTATCTCTGGGTCATCTACAAAATCTGCTACTTGAAGAAACATACAAATTTTCCTTCAGCTTCGGCATTTGCAGGGGTTTTGGAGATGAAGAGAGGAGAGTTCAGATCTTGAATTTCACAAGCAAGATACATAAGTAATTCTTTCCACAAAGCAGGCACATTATTTGTAAACTCAAGGTACCCCTATCTTCTTCTAACCTACTGCTTTCCAAGGCAGAGTATCAGCTAAGCAGGCCCTTGCCCGCAGTTCCCACATACACGTATCACCTTACTGTTGGCTAAATCAGGAGACACATCATCAAAACAGTCATGCAAGCAGACAATCTTGATTACTGCTTTGAAAACCTCATATTTAATGCTTGTTACTCAGTCATTTGCAAGTTATATATTGCTTCGGATTTTAAATCAGTGGCAAAATGGCAGAAACATTTGGAAATGCCAAATCTGGAAAAATCCTTCACAATGAACTCACAACCAACCTCCAACTTCAACAACTATGTTGAATTATGCCAGTAAGCAGAGCAGTTCTGAATTTATCCATTTTTTGGTAACACCTTGTACAATCTAAGTAGGATACTTTTGTCTGGGAGTTTTTGTCCAAACCCCCAAATTATAAGTCATATGGCATTTATAGCCAAATGTCTTTTGTTCATTAGATACAGAATTCTACAAAGCAACTAAAATAATTTCACCAAGACCATAAATGCATGATGCAGATATACTACAGTATGTATATTTATCACAAACTTCTGTCACAGGCTTTTTCCTCAGAATTTTGCCAATTACAAAAGAGGCTTAAAGATCAGCAAACAAACTTCAGACCAATATGGCTAAGATTTCACTTTGTGCTAATGAAATTGTGCTAAAACAACTTGGCACTGACTGCAATAATGACATGACATAGGACTACAAAAATAATTGATTTCTTATATTGGTTCCTAACTTAAGACAAAAAATTCCTTAATTAGAAGGATTGTACCTTTGTCTTCAGAAAAAAACCCCATGCAATAAGTTAAGACAAGCAGTTTGGTTTTGTTGGTGCTGAAATAAACTGCTGTTTCCATGTTGATGATTTTAACCCATATAACGCTATGGAAATGCCATAAGCATTATTCACCAAAGAAAGGGCAGTTTTGTTACCCCAGTTCTTCATTGCATTGTCAGTTCTATTTTCTAGAACACTTAGTTAGGGATCAATAACCCCTGAACTAGATGAAGGACCGTGAGGTGCTGGGCTGTGGCACATCTCCAGCTCAGGCAATTACCAGCTGGCATAGGTGTGCACTGGGGAGGAGGGAAGCTTTTCCAAGGTGAAAAGCAGCACACCAAGGATTTTACAAACTTCTCACAGAAAAGTCTGCACCTCTAACTCTTTTATTTGGTCTTGGTTTGTTCAGTGATTTAAGAGTTATAGATCCATGAGTCAGTTCCCAAACATTTCAGGTTGAGGTTATCATTGAATCATTGCCATCGTGAAATGCCCTTGCTCACTTTTCATGCAGCATTTTTCTTTCCTGCTGTTGTTTGTATTGCTGCCTGAGCACTTCAGTCGAGCCTTTCAATATAGAAACAGTGTAACTTTCCTACCTCTCACTGGGCAGAAATAATTTTCCCTCCCATCATCCCCATGCTTGGTACATTAACATATATCTCATCCAAGACTGACAGCTTCTCATTTTTCGGCAGAGAGTACTGCGGAGGCGGTGAAAATGTACAGTGCTGTAGTTAGGAGAGAAGGAATACAAGCAACACAAGGTAGACAAATATTTGGGTACCACAACTCCTAATGTTGTCTTGCATGGCCTTTGAAAATGAAATAAAATAATTGTGGGAAGAAAACAGGGTGACACATTCTTCCCATCTTCCCCTCACTACCTCTTACCCCTCAGCCCACCCCTTCAAAATGCTCTTGCCTAAACAGAACTTCCACAAAGAAACTCCCCAAAAAATCAATCTGCAGCCTGAGACAGGGCAAAAAGAGATTGCCCTGTTTGGGTGCAGCCTGGCACGTGTGCCTTATGAAAAGGTCTGTGCACAGGGTCCTCTCACCACTTTTGGTTTACATCTAGGTAATTCAGCCTGCTATTTCCTAGTGATAATGCAGAAGTAGGTATGCAAACTATCCAACACCTCTTTAGCAGGAGAACAGGCTTATCTCTGCTGCATTTGCTTTAAGGGTAGGCAACACAATTTCAGTGGTAGCCAGGAACAGGTGTACGTATTTTTACCTCATCCTGGCATCAGCTGTGAGCCATTTTTGTCATCACAGTTCAGGGTTCAAGCAGCCTTAAACATATTTTAAACAAGGAAGATAATAAATAGTGCAACATTCACATCTTCCATGCTCTGTAATTCAACTCCTCTACGAATACGTGTATTCAGGAACTGAATGCAGCATCAGGAAGACTGAGTTCCTATGAGACTTTTGATGCAGGGTAATGACATTTTGGAACAGGTACTAAGGTCCTAAAGGAAAAGGCAAAGTGCAGACATACCAGCCCACCTGTTAATTCAAAACTGCTTTAGAACAGAAAGCTGACTACCAAAAAAATCTCATCCTAAATCAAAAGGAAAACTATTATCTTGATTAGACACTTGCACATATTAAAACTAATCTCTTGCTTCATGCATCCTCCCTGTCACTGTTCTACACTGCTGAAATTTCTTTGGTCCTCTCTCTTACAGGTGCATGTCTTACTGATGAAAAGCGCAGCCAACAGCACATTTCCTTCAGTAGAGCTCCAAATATTTAAACAGATGAGAGTAGTTTCAATAGTCTCATTTTATGCATAAGAAAACAGAGGCAGAAGGGAATGATCGTTCAGAAAATCACCGGCAAACTTGAAAGAGGGCTCTGGGTCACTCAGCTCTGTCCTAGATCTTCAAGGAGGCCAACTCAGCACCGTCTCAGCCCCGGGCCTGGAAAAAGACACCTCTGCCTGTCCATCCATCCATCCATCCATCCATCCATCCATCCATCCATCCATCCATCCATCCGCCCTGAGACATCTCCTGGGCAGGACCCATGCCCTGGGCTACAGTGGAGTCTGTTCTCAGGCTCCCACCAACCTTACCTATCAGCAGCAGCCCACAGCTGAAAAAGACAAATATTAGTCCTTGGAAGAAATATCTTTTAATGGGTAGAGAGAACAGATGTCCATGTGTTACAGTTCTAATATAAATATCAAGTCCATTGCTTCTGTTGCCAGGCAGTCTGGTTGTGACTTCAGTTTTCCCACAAAGAGAGCACAGAAGCAAAGCACAGATGGGGAAATATTAGTTAAAACACACAAAAAAAGTTTTTAAAAAATTGGGGTTTTTTCTTCAAAAAGAAAGAGGATTTCTAGAACACATAAATGTAGTTCCAAGCTAACTTGTTAATATTTTTTAAAAATTCAAATGAAGTGGAAGATCAAATTTGTAATTAGGATTTTAAAGGATGCAAAGTCAAAGCAGCAATCCTTCTGGTTTCTGCTGTGATAATTGCTTTTAAAAAAATCAATATATACCTTGATATTCATTATATATGATGTAAATCCTAGAATAAGGGTTAAATCTGTTCCCACTTTTCCAGAAAAATTTATCACATTGCAGAATCACTCTGATGAAATCCAAAAATCAAGAAAATATTGATTTTTTTTTACCCATTACAGGAAAAAAAAAACTATTTTCCAAAAACACTCAAGAGAAAAATTAGGATTTTTTTCTAGGTACTTTTTTAAAAAACTGATATTTTTTTTCACATGAGAGGAAGTTCCCTGGAATTTTCATCTTCCAGATGATATATACACTGTTAGAATTCTTCTGAAAATAAATACAGTGGCACATAAAAGATTTTAAAGGTGNCAGTTTGTTTTGCTATTAAAAACAGAGGCAAAGTGTGCATTAAGTATTTCTGCTTTTTCCTCGTCTTTGGTTACTATATTGCCCTCTGTATCCAATAGGGAGTGGAGGGTGGTACCGCCTTTCTTTTTACTGTTAATGTACTTGTAGAAACTTTTCTTATTATCCTAGAATAAGGGTTAAATCTGTTCCCACTTTTCCAGAAAAATTTATCACATTGCAGAATCACTCTGATGAAATCCAAAAATCAAGAAAATATTGATTTTTTTTTACCCATTACAGGAAAAAAAAAACTATTTTCCAAAAACACTCAAGAGAAAAATTAGGATTTTTTCTAGGTACTTTTTAAAAAAACTGATATTTTTTTTCACGAGAGGAAGTTCCCTGGAATTTTCATCTTCCAGATGATATATACACTGTTAGAATTGTTCTGAAAATAAATACAGTGGCACATAAAAGATTTTAAAGGTGCACCCCACAATGTTAGTGAGATGAAAAATCTTCTCTAGTCTGAAGAAAAACACCGGATGGTCATACCCAAAGATTAAAACATGGGCAGGATCGAGAGACAAATTCTGAAGGAAAAAACAATGGAGCAAACAGAAACACATTGGCAAAGAAGATGCTTTGATAAGTTCAATCAAGACAGCTATTTTTTATATGCTATCAATTTATTTGCAGCTGCTAGACCTTCAAGTTCTGCTGCTTGTCCATGGAAAAAGTGTGTTTTACAGCTTCAGTTACCCTGTGGCCTTCACCACACAGGACAACAAATTCCCAGCAAAACAATGGAATTTTATAGTCTGTAGCCTCAAAGCACAAGTGCAATCAGCAAACCCAGCAACCAAATAACAGGCAAGGAGTATAAGTAGAAAACCAAAAAAGTTAGATGTTAAAAAGAATTAGTGTCAGTAGATGTGTCAGAATATGGAAGAAGTTGGTCAATACTTGTCCACAAGAGGCAGGGAGTGCAAACTGAAATATAGATTACACCTGAGCAGAAGAAATAAAATTGCTGTATCAAACAGTGCTGCCCGTAGAAGTTGTGGAGTCTCCATCCTTGGAGTCTCGTCCTGTACAACTTCTTCTAGCTGACCTTGGTTAAGCAGGGGAGGGGACTACATGGTCTCCAGAGGAACCTGTCAGCCTTAACTTTTTTGCTGTGTGAATTTGTTTAATGGGCAAAACCATACCCGTGAGTCAGCCCTAAGGCTGCCTGCGCTAATCCAGCGACTGCGATCCAAACAAACCTACTGCTTCCAATGCTCATTTCAGCTCACTGACTCCACCTCATCCCTTGAGAAACCAGCAAAAGAGAGTAGCCTTTTTCTCTCAGATTTTTCTGTTAAGGTCCTAGGCTGACAACAAACGTTTGAATTTCTTTCAGGGAGTGAATCAAACTGATTTGTAACACTAACCCATCTCAAGTCTGGGGCAGTAAGCTGTCAAGTCATCAATGTGATGGGTAGGTTTACATCACTAGTCGCCAAGTCTTTGTCTATTCTGTGGTTGCTCAGGAGTCGATTTAGCATAACAAAACGTGACTTTGTTAAAGACTTTTCACATGACTCCTTAAAACCTTAGCAGGGGCTAAAACAGAAAACAGGAGTCTAGCAGTAATTACTGGTTTTTTATGCTGAGTTGAGCTAGTTTTGGATCACTGACCAGGTTGTCATGTATTCCTTTTGCAAGGAAAAAAAAAAAAGAAAAAAATGTAGTGAAAGAAATCGGTCTAAACATGAAGATAGATCCTTTAAGCTAAATTTATCTGCCTGTCAAAGATCAGACATTAGCAACGTAATTTATATGTAGATTTGCTTCAGAACATGTCCTTGATAACCTAGAGAAATCAACTGATAACATTGACTGTCTCAGTGGGGAGAAAAATAATGAAAAGAAAGCAAAATGTATCTCTTCTAATACAATTAAATATCAAAGCCTACAAAATCACACAAGTTTCTCTCTTGTCATATGCCCAGGACAGAAACTTTTATTCCTTTAAATCTTTTTTCTCTTTCTGAAAAATAGTTTAATGAGTGCTGTTTCAAAATCTCTTATTGGAAATTTACTTTTAAGTATGAATCAGCAGCAGAAAGGCAGTTTGAGAGATTTTAAGGGTAGGAGCTGAAGGCAATGACAGCCCAGTGTGTGCTTGCGAATGGGAGGAGTAGAGATCAAAGCCTTTGCCCTCCGCTTCACGGCTTGATTGACTTGACAATTACACAGGCCGTTGCTCTGATCTGCTACAAACTTCCACAGTATCAAGTCTTATTTTTTAAGGGCTTATGTTCCTGATCAGGGCTTTTTTTTCAATAAGTACCTCTTTTCATGAACGGATGTTTGACATACAGTAGAGTGAGGTACAAGCAATAAAAGAGAAATTATGTAGGAGCAAATTATAAGTGTCCAAGAAGAAATTGGCAGTATTTGTTCAGGTGGAAGAAAATCATATTAAACACTTATTGTGTCCCAGAATATCACAAAGTGACACATTGCCACGTTTTATCAAGGTATTGCATCCTTTTTCAAAGCAAACCCATCGACATTCCACTGTTCACAAGCTGAACAGCCACATGAAGGCCATCAGTTTGGATTTAAAAGCCAGTGAATTGTTTCTGCTTGCTCTGTACATAGTTTGGTCTTTGCACTCCCTTGGATCACTATAGCTCCTTCTAAGCTACAACTTCTGCACAGAACTTGGAAGTCAGATACTCAATTGACTGTGCTGCAAGTGAATAAAAGATATATTGAGGCTTTAGCAGCCCAGGTATTGAAACTGAGGAGTATTGAAATATATTTTGATGCTCTTGTATCTGTAAGGAAGAAAAGTTTTCTGAGATTCTCCAGTAAGATTTTGCTACAAAAATACTCCAACGTTCTGCAACTGTCTACAAAGGAACACAGATTTATTAATCCATCATATTCCCTCACGGGCAAAATGAGTGCCAAAGGCAGACGTGCTTATCGACAAATAAACCAACAGCAGTACCAGGAATAGATAACTCCCTTGTGGTCCATATTGAAGCAATTAGACACTAATGCTTTCTAATGGTACCCACAGTCTGTATGCTCCTCCTCCATGCATTGACAGCTTAGGATAGGGAGATTTGAATTTTTTTCCTGATTGAGTGAATAAGGAAGGTTTTAACTTCCATGAATGAGATGCAAAGTCTTTTTTTAAAGAACAGTAGAATTTAAATTTTGCCCTCAGGTGGGAGAAAAATTATATACAATACTTTTCTGATTCCACTGAGAGCTGAGAAAAGATACTTCTCTTTTCTAACAAAGTGAAAAAGGAGGATGTACAGCCTTTGGAAAAAGTGGGAGGCAAGTCAGGGTGTGTTTAATTAAGTCATCAAGTCATGCAGGAGAAAAATTAGAGACGCAACAGCCCAGATGGAACTCAACCTAGCTGTTTCTGTTAAGGACAATAAGAAATGTTTCTATAAGTACATCAACGGTAAAAAGAGAGGCTGCAACAACCTCCACTCCTTATTGGATGCAAAAGGGAACATAGTAAGTAGTGATGAGGAAAAGGCAGAAATACTTAATGCATACTTTGCCTCTATTTTTAACAGCAAAACAA
>WEKX01010915.1:156476-191978 GCA_013390025.1 Pitta sordida | reverse complement strand
CAGAGAGAGTGATCTCTCAGTGGAATGGTCTGCCCAGGGAGGTGGTGGAGTCGCCGTCCCTGGAGGTGTTTAAGAGAAGACTCGATGAGGAACTCAGTGACATGGTCTAGTTGGTGGGAGGCTTGGATAGATTGAGCGTGGTGCCCATGCTTGCACGCTTGTGGGCCTGATCCCTGGGTGGGCGTTCGCTTGGGAGTTGGACTAGATGATCCTGAGGGTCCCTTCCAACTCAGAATAACCTGTGAACCTGTGAAAGAAATTGCTTTGGGCAGGCCACTGGTTACCTCAGGGATCTCCGTGTCCTGATTAACCACTGGCTGTATCAGTCTGAACACCATTTTAGAGGCCAGAGCCAGGGATGCAAGGGTGTTCTGCTGCCAGGTGCTGACAAGGTTCTGGGCAGCCTCTCCAGCCTCTGGCAGCCACAACAATCTCAGCACTGGTAAGGGTAGGGAAGGGCTTGACTTGCAGACCGTTATGTCTCTCCTCTCTGTATTCTATCTGCTGTGATAACCTTCATAAAAGGCAAGAATGGGAAACAGTCTTGATCTTTGTTTAAAACAAAACCACAACACACATGTCCTCAGCCAGAAACAGTCCCTGTAGGCTCAAAGGCTGTGACAGTCCTTGCTGGAGAAGGCAGGGACACAAGGACGAGCATGCATCTCCAGAGAGCTCCACTGACCCCCTGACCTACAGCTCCAGACCTTCTGGCTCAACTGCCCTGAAGACCAGGGCAGCTGCAGCAGGAGCTGTCTGGCACAGCAGCATCAATCTTTGACACATACCTCTACTTGTACTTTTCTTATTTGTAACCATGTCCTGGTTGGCTTCGCAGTCACTTGGGTGTTAGGCAGCATCAGGGAAAAAGCAGAGGAAGAGTTAGCCTCAAAAAAAAGGAAGTCAACATACTGCGTAGATGTGGGTCACACCACTTAAAAACTGACCATTTAAAAATTCTTCCAGACACAAGACAAGGACAATCCTACCAGGTCTGAGAGGCAATGACAAGCAGTAATTTATGTGTCTACCTGCCTTTCTTCCTACTCTGGCTGTCCTCCTCCCTCCAGCCTTCGTCTCTTTTCAGGCCAAGGGATATCATTTTGCCTTGGCTGAGCCCCTGAGGCCCTACTGTCCCAGCCAAGCTCCCTGGTCATCATTTTGGAGCCCACCATTGCCCTCAGCTCAGAACTCCCCTCCCCTGCCCCTCTCCTCCTGCACCCTTGGAGCAAGGCTGTCACTGCTTTGAGCGCCTTCTACCAGGCTGCTGCACCAGGGCCAGACTGAGAGTGAAAGGGAGACAGCTACTGTTAGACTCACTGTTTTGGGAAGCCCACGCATTCCACTGTAGGATCGTCATACTTCAGTGGAGATGACATTCCTCTAGCTGAAATGGGCAGCCTATCCATGCAAAAATGCGTTTTGCACTGCTGTCACATGAGTCCCCATTGATAGTGCTCTCAGCATATGGCTTTGTTTGCCTTCCAAAATATTCCCAGCTGCCTATCATTTTGCACTCTCCTGCCTTTATATTCCTCATCCTCCCTATTATTTCTCTTGCATCTGACACCTTGTCTTCTTCTTCTTTAAAGAAGTACAGTCAAATTGCATAAGCCTGTTGCATAAATCCCAACCGTAAACCCCAAGATGCCTGTCATGATGCCTTGTTTCTGCTATTCTCTTCCTTACCACCCCCCATCCACCCCCAACCCCCTGATGTTCCCTAGCTTTCTAAATCTTCAGACAAGAGTTATCTTACTATCATTTTTTCCCTGATGTAATGCCAAAGGCCAGCTACCTTGCCAGGTTATTAATGGCAATTATTACAATTACAAATTCAAGAAGAATTATTTGGCAACTAAATTAAACATCTAAAGTAAGGGGAAGTACATGAGATGAATATCCAAGAGCTGTCAAATCTCTGCAATTAGTACCATGTTCAGAGCTAAAGGCAAAGTCTCTGAAGCAGCACTGAATTTCAGATCTTCATATTTTTTTTACTCTTATTTTTCTCTGTGGAGTTTTTAGAGAGGATATATCACACAAGAATGACCAGTTCCAAGGCTTCTACGTGCATTCATTACCCAAAATGTGAAACTTCAAAAAACTTATTACATATTGACTGACCCCGCTAGAAAACAGTCAGTTTTCATTTCCATAATGGTCAATTTGTGTAAAAAAAAAAAAAATCAAAGCAATAAATCCAACTAAGTGTACTGCAATCAAACCTACTTGAGTTTTTTGATATTCACCATGTTTAAAGAATGAACAAAAGGCTTTCAGCCACGGTTTCAGTATGCATGTTCAATCATGAAAGACAAATATTTCTTTTATCAGCATTGTATTGATGAGCAGAAATCATAATTATTTTATTTCCCCTTCTAGAATGTAGTTAAAGCAGTGTATTCACAAGAACCGCATTATCATCTCTAAACTGGCTGGGCAATGGGATCAAAACAAGAAGCAGACGTGACTCCCCATCTTAGAACATTCATTCAAAGCTACAATTTTTCTTCCTACACAGAGGACTTTGTAAAAACATGTTTCAGAGGCTAATCTTTGCTGAAGGTGCAGCATGACAAATAAACTGGGTAACGAGAAAGCTCCATGGGCAAAGTCATTCATGCTAAGCAACCTTTCTTCCCCTGTTTGACTGTTAATGCTGTGGAGCTGCACCAGATGGGATAGAAATCTCCCCCCTGGGATCAGGGACATTTGTTCATCAGACATTTGTGCCAGCAAGAGAAAGCTGTGCCAAGGGAAGACACCGTGAACATTTGATTCTAGCCACAGTGTTTGTCTCAAGTGCAGGCTGCATTTCTTCACCCCCCTGTAAGTGATGTTTCAACAGCACTGTAAGGACTTGTAAGTTAGACAACTAGTTTTTGCTAAAAGTTGTCTTAATTTTCACCTACATCTCTCTGAGCTGGATTCTCAAGCAGCGAAAGAGCACTTGAGTGCTCTGCTTTTAAGCATCATCCTTCTTATTGACCTTTCTATATAAACAATGGAATCATAGAATATCTCAGGTTGGGAGGGACCCATAAAGACCACATACATTTCCACGTACAAATCCAAGTACATTTGATATATCCATTTGATGGATTCAGGTCAATCAAGCGATACATGCATTGGTATACAAAGTGTTAGGCACACAACAAAATAAACTATCTAAATGATTTTCAGGGAACTCCTCTAGCTAGACAGTGTTGGCAGGAGTTGGGAAACTCACAGACCAGAAAGAAACTAAACAAGTGTATTCAATTAAGAGCAATCCTAAAAGCATAGTTTTTATAATTAAGGGATTATAAAGGAAACCCAGATTCTTCAGAGGTATCATAAATACTTAGAATTCCAATGCTGTTTATCTGCCAGTCAATTCTCATTAGAGAATTTTCCTGTCAGCCAAGTTTAAAGGCCTGGGCTCCAGACAAATTGACTGTTCATAAAAAAGAATATCCATTACATCAGAACTTTCTGCCGTATGCTGAGCTTTGACAGGCTGGAGAGTGATGTCCCCCACAGAGTCAAACCATGTGTAAGAACAAAGCCCATATGCCTGTGTTGCATTGTTCTCCTTTCTCTCATCTCTCTCAACAGATAATTTCTGAGCTCAAATTTGCTAAGATATTTAAGCTATAATCCAATACTAATCAGAAATAAACCCTGTAAAACTTGCCATCTCTCGCTCAAAGAGCAAATTTATACGTGGACTCAAAATATTTTTTTCAGGTCATAGCTTTTTAAGGAAAATGGCCTATTGCAAAAATTACTATACTCCATCTCACGCTTTTCACCTGGTTATTATTCAGGCTGTAGGCTTGTTAGCATGAGAACTTCCTACAGGGTTTTACAGCTTGCTAAAATTCCCGGTATCCATTATGGCCTTCACATATTAGAGCTGCATAACACTATTAATAACAGAACATGGAAGGGTAATTTACTGACAAATGACTGTAATTGAATACATACAATTCATTAACAATGTTTTAAGAGAAAAATACACTATGTATAACAAAGAAGTATAATTTTGTGTTATAAGAAGACACTGAAGGCAGAAAGGCAGAGATAACAACACCTATTAATTATAGCTATTCCAGACAGACTGTTTCCTGGCTTCTTTTAAACTTTCTTTAGTGTAGACCCCACAGCTATGTCACTGCCTGCCACTTTCACTGAGGCTTTGCTGTCTCAATCGTTAGCAGGCTTTACCGAAGTTCTAAATCTCCTGTGTCCCAGTATATGCTGTCCACCAAGGACATGAAGGAATGAAAAAAATTCCTTTATGTGGCAATATTCTTTTAGGTATTTGAAAGCTCCTATTACATCAATCCCTCTGACTGATCTTTCTGAAGTGTGATCTTCAAAACAGTATATAGCAGTTTTGTTGCAGAGTAAGCTGACAGTAAACACCATTATGGATAATACATCTAGTTACACTATTAAGGATTGCATCTTTGTTGAAATTAGTACAAATGAAGACACAACAGAACCTGAAATCAGACCCTGCATTAAATTTAAAATCTCTTGGTCTCACACTTTAAAGGGACTCTCAGTATTTCAGCAAGCTGTTTCATTAATGCTTTGTATTTGTGTTGGAGAGAGATGACTTCCAATACAACAGACTTCCCAATATTTTTTCCCACTGGTTGTCACAGTACTGAGATGGAATTATGTGTAAGGTGTACGTCTGACTGCTAATACTGTGTTCAGCAACTATTATAAAAGGAAATCCATGTCTTCAAGGATATTTCTGATCAAAGACATCCCCAGAGGTGTCCAAGAATCACGGTTATTGCTTATTTGGCATCTTTACCTTCAGAAAACGAGGTGCGAAAGAGAAGAAGTCACAGAGCTGTTAAACACAACAGTATTAGCAGGAGGCACAGCAATTGAACTGTGGATAATCAAACTACCCATGTATCACAGACCAGAAAGAATGAATCATAAAAAATAGACACAGAGCAAACCAGATCCAGCTTCTCAGCAAAAGACCAGGAGGCATAAAAAAATATCAAAACTGCCTCTATAAAGACAATCATGGCATTTCTGTTCATCTATTCCCACCCATCCCATAGTTACAGCTTCCTCGGCCTTCTCGGAGAATCCACTGCTGAAATCAGAGATGACACAGTTTCACAGTGATTACAGTGGCACAGTGTGCCAGTTACCCTCTGTCCCCTCACTGATGTGCCCAGTAACTGTCATCTCCTGGAATTTAAAGCAAAGGGTCATTCACATAGTGGAATGCACTTCATGTCTTTCAAAACATCATTAGGACATAATCCCTCGTCATTTCCAAATAAATCAATCATGTCTCCAGGGCTGAAGACTTAATGCTGTACTTTATGCCTAACCACCTCCCTCTAAAGCAGATTCTTTCCAAGAAACTGTCTGCAAGAGGATATATATCTATGTCAGACCAGCTTCCAAGTAAAACTGAGTTCATTAATTCCTATTATTTTTTCCTTTATATTTTTCATAAGTGCTTCTCCATCACGTTACACTCCTTACCTTTGCTTGGATTCACTAGACAGATTATCATGACCCAAAGCTCTAAGATACAATCCTCCAAATCATTATGAGAATATGTATTGACTTTTCACTTTGGAGCAGAAGCGTGTTTTTTTGTTGCTTGGCTTTTTATGTTTGTTTCCATCATTCATCTCATCTGGGTGTAGAAGAACCATTTATTGTCTACCTACAAATTCTAATGAATCTGTGAATAATTCATGCAGTGGAGGAAACCAAATTACCACCTACCTGCACCTATGGATGCCAAGGGATTAATAATCATTTATAAGCCCCCTTTTCTCTTAAACGGCATTCCTGTAGTACCAAATAACACACTCGATCAGCATCGCTGTCAACTTTGGAACGCAAAACAGATGCATTACTGGAAGGCAAAAGTTCTTTTCTAGATTAAGGGAAATTCATGAGGAGAACACACTGCAGATCACCTCACCCCAGACTTTGAGGTCAGCACCTCATTTCATAGAAGAGCAACATGCACTTACCTCAGAGCTTCTACCTAGGAGACCATCTCTGCATTAGGGGGAAAAAACAAACAGATGAAAAACACAACCTCTACTTCATGGAGGACAATACAATGTAAAAGGAAATCAGTATTTTCTTTTTCTGTTACCAGTCAGTGAAGCAGATCTGTCTGACCCTCCTCCACCCATACTGAACCAAGATCTTTAAACAAGAAAGTTTCAGCTCCTGCTGCTAGATCAGATCAATTTCCTCCTGCCTGCTTTGTATATAGAGGAAAATTTTATATCCTAGCAGCCCTCCTGCTCCAAGAATGCAGCCTGAAGTGTCTCCATTGTGACTATGAAGCTCAGGTCTCTCCAGCAAGCAGGATGCCGGCTGCTGCATGATGCAGAACTCTATCATAGCTCAAGGGTCTTCATCAGGTTTTTGTACCAACCACTGTTAATTCCGTATGCCCCAGAAATGCAAATGGTGTATTTGATCCAGAGTTGCTCCCTTTCAGAGATTCTGAGGGGGACACTGGCATCCCCCATCCTGAGATAAGAGACACTCCTGGGGTCTCCCTCCCCTGTCCCCAAGATTAGGGGCTGCCACTGAAGCCAAGAGGAGCTCTTAGCCCCGCTCCCTCCAGCCCCTCAAAGAAACATGCCTAGCTGTGAACTGGGAGCTGCTGCACCAGTCCCTCCTCCTCCACCTCATCCCTCCCCTGATAAGGGTTCCTGGCAGCAGTCGATACCATGGTTCTTGTCCAAGGGCAGTGCTCGCCCTGCCCTCCAGGGATCATGACACCCCGAGCATGAGCCTCCAGGCTCAGCACCAAGGTAAGGCGCAAAGCAACTCACGTGAAGCACCTCCAGCTTGTTCCCTCCACTTTGTCACGCTGTGGAAGAGTCATGCGAGTTTTCTGTACTGTTTCCAGTCCTCATTTGTCTTCTCTCTTGGCAGCTGGCTTACAGCTTGCTGTTGTGCCTCTAGTGCTGCTAACCTTTCAGTGAAGCTGGAAGCTGTGAACACTACTGCACTGCTCTGTGGTTCCTGTCGCCGGTAACGTGAACAATTTTTTCCTGGAGGTGAACACAGAAAATGCAAATTTGAGCAAATCAAATAATTTAGCAATTTCCCCCCCTAATATGCACATAATATGAAATAGATTTCATTTAGCAAAAAAGTATCCAAGTACATGCAAGTACCCAAGTTACACTCCCAAATTTACCTTTTTCACTTACCTCAAATACATTGTCAGTAACCTTCAGTTTTTTATATTTGCCCTATTTTGCCACTGGGGATTGTTAACTTTTTTCCCTTGGTTTGGGTTATTTTTGGCGGGAAGGCAGGGCGGGGGGGGACAGTAGAGGGAAGGAAGTAAATTTGGGGGGAATTTTGGGTTCTTTTTTTTAGATTTCTACCTGATGGACAAGACACTCCCCAAATTCAAGATGAGATATTGAGAATATAAGGAATAACTATTTTCCAAATACTTGCAAGGTAAACAAGTAACATTTCACTCCCCACAGGCTTAAGTAAGAACCCTCAGTTTTCTCCTAAGTGTCTCAGTGAAAGCCAGTAAAGCATTAAAGCATAGAAGAAGCTTCTGTGAGAAGCCTAAGGCACTGTATTAAATCCAAATAACACATCAGGCTTTGATTGCTGCTTAGGAATAGTCACAATATGTAGATATAAATTATTTAACATAACTGTTTACTCAGTAATTTCAGGTGCCAGCATCAGATAAAGACAGATGTGTCTGACCCAAATGATCCTAAAATATCATGGCTACTGGAAGCTATTTACAATAGTGCTTTCATGTGAATTATGAATGCTCTGGAGTTGGAGCACTTCTTAAGGAGGTCAGAATCAGCATGGACAGTGCTGTCTCCTTCACATTTCCTTACTGCCTTGTTACAGTGTTGTACCTAATCAGTCAGTTGGCTTTGAGTAAATTTGTGGCTGGATCTAGTTGATGCCAACTTCATGTCAATGTCCCAATTCCATCACACATCTGAAATTCCCCATCTGGAAAAAAAGCTAGCAAGAATATACCAGGAACATCTAGTGCTTCCCCTCCCTACAAATGGCATAATGCCAATCAACTGTGAACTAAACTAAGAAATTGGCATGAATTATGCAGGATTTCTCAACTGAACAATTTTTCCCCCTCACCTTATCCCTGCTTTACCTAATGTAAAAAAATTATATCAGAAAGCTGGTTTGTTGCTTGGGTTTTTTTTTTTTTTTGCTTCTTTCAAACCTCACCAGGAACACCTCCCACTGGATTGCTCAGGAGATTGCTAAAATAATATAGTATTCTATCATTAGTCATCAAGATGCAGATCATTCTGGCTTTGTCTGCCTCTCTTCGTGATTTCCTTTGCTGGATCAGTACAGCCCTTTGTTCCCTGTGAACACACTCGTCATTTTTCCATCCTCATAGTACTCATGTGACAAGTTATTACTCTCAAAGCCTTATTATGGGCAGAAGGGGAACCACCTCTTTTGGGAAGCCAAGAATTCTATGTTAGACTAACTAAAATCTTAACAGCCTAACTAAAATATAATAAACTGTTATTACAGCGCAGTTACAATTATATCAACCTTAGGAGTCCCAATTATCTAAACAATACAATGCACAGCTCAGCAACACAGTCAAAGATTGCTACACAAATGTGTTCTCTGATGTTATGGTCTCCCTTCCCCTTCCTCTCAGGCTATCAAATGTGACAAAGTCAGCCTCAAAAGTCAGTTTGGGGGAAGGGACAAGGGACCAAGATTGAAATAGGTTTTTTGCATCCCCAGTCCTTTGCTAGAAGGAGAATCACGTTCATTATGAGGTTTCTTCCTCTCTTTTGTTGAGGAGTGTACCATCAATGGTTTCTTCCTTCTTGCTCCAGGGAAATATTTTTTTTTTTGAGTAATTTAATACATTTTCTAGNACTTGGCAGGTAATTAAATGATGATTTAGGGGAAAAAAAGCCAAACCCCAAACCCCTACTACTTTAGATCCAGCTATAAACAGATGCAAACATACCAAGTTCTTTAACTAGCAGCATTTTCTCCAGACAGTCACGGGGTTTGCTTTTGCTTCTACAAGTCTAGATCAGATTGGGATGCATGGAGATCATGATTTCAGCAACCAGAAAGGAGGAAACTGTGCATCTCCTCATCAGAAGGTGTACCACACACACCAAGTACAAGTCAGTCTGTTGTATGTTATCCCTGACTGCGGACCCATCACACTTGTTAGTCAGCCAATTATGCTTTTCCTTTTCTGTTGGATTCAAGATCTTGGAAGTTTATTGATGTGTTTATCATTTGTCCTCATTCTGACAAAGGTTTCATCTATGTAAGTCGTCACCTTGTTGTAGCCTCACTTTACACAAGCTTGCTGCCAAATTTCAGTCAAAATTGTCACCAGTTCTGCTGAAAATATACCATGAGGAAACAAACTGCTGCTTTAACAGAGCACAAAACAAGACTATGTCACTTTTCAGTATCTCCTCAATATCCAGCTACAAGAAGGAGTGGGAGGGGAAGTTGCTGGTCCACTTTCTTCTGCTGAATACAGTGTTTCATGGACAATATCTGAAGTCTGGGAAGTACTTGCAGATCTTCTTCTCATTTGCCTAGACTAACTGGCTTCCACAGAGACTAAATATAGTGGATCTTAATCTATAAGGCTGTGAAAAAGTCCTGACAGTGTAAGCCAAATGAAATAGGCTTTTTTTCTCCAAGTATAATGTAGCTTAGAAAACCAGATGTTACCACCTTCTGACAGAGAAAAAAAGCCACATTTTCCAGCAAACCAGCCCCATAATACATATTGAAGAATTTGCACAGTGGAATATTTGGTGCAATCCAGAAAAGTCCAACTTGTAACAAGCAATTGCCTACAGCAATTTTTTTGAAGACCTTGAAGGGAAGAAGAAAGCCATTGAAGTACATACCCTTCTATGCTCAGCAGCCTCTGCAGTGCTACACCCTCATTATGCCAGGCACCACATGGAGCACAGCTTGTGGAAGACTGAAGACTGGAAGGAGATCCTCTACTGTTGCATACATCCACAAAATGAGAACAACCACTCTGCTTTGAGCTAAGCCTATTCACCTTATTCCAGTTTATACTCAAATGAAGTTGTCCTTATTCAAGCTTCCATGTTAGATCAATACAACTCTGTTTTCATAGTATTGTTGAGGTGGGAAAGAGACTCTTGAGATCCTCTGGTTCAACCACTGCTCAAGCAGGGTCTGTGGGAGCAGGTTGCAAGAGAATGTGTCCAGTCCAGCTTTGAATATCTCCAAGAACAGTGACTCCAAAACCTCTGTGCACCATCTGTGACAGCACTCAGTCACCCACATGGTAAAAAAGTGTTTTCTTATTGAATTGGATGGAATTTTCTGTGTTTCAGTTGTGCCCACTGCCTCTTGTCCTGCCACCAGGTACTACTGAGAACAGTTTGGCTGTTTTTTTTACTCTCCCATCATATACCTCTATCCATTGAAGGATCTCCACAAGCTCCCTTTTCTCCTGGCTCTCTTACAACCTTTTCTCATGCAAAAAATGATCCATGCCCTTAGTGAACTCTGTGGCCCTTTGCTGGATTCTCTCCAGTACATCCCTCTCTTTGGTCCAGCGGAAAGCCCAGCACTGGACACATCTCTCAAGACTTAGCCTTGCCATCCCTGAGCAGAGGGGAAGGATCACTTCTGTCAGCCTGCTGGCAGCTTCCCTAATGCAGTCTAGAATGCTGATCAGGGTGCACTGCTGATTGACCATCACTTTGCTGTCCACCTGGACTCCCAGACCATTGTCCTCAAAACTGCTTTCCACATGATCTGTGATTCGAGCCTATGAACACACACAGATACAGGAGAGAGGGTCCTTGTTTCTTGCAGTGAACACCTGTGTCCAGAAGGTGTGCAAATGTCACCATGGGATAATGTCACAAGGTGGCTGGACTAGCATTATGCTGCACTGGCATTCATTCATCATCCTTGAGATGTCTGGTATCTTTTACTTTCCTCCAGAAAATGGCAGAGAATTCTTAGAAAGTTTTTCAACACAATTAACTGGTTGATCCTCGCTTAAAACTAACATACTATTCCAATTGTCTTCTGTATAAACTACTTATATTCTATATAAACTACTTCTATTCTGTATAAACTCACCTTCCAGTGAGTCTGAGAACACTTGGCTGTCCACATGCTTAGTTTATCTGCAGTAATGTGAGTTCTTGATCCAGAAGCTTACAAGATGTCTTGAAATTTCCAACAGCTATTGGAACCACCTTTAATCTCAACCTGGGAACCCTCAAAGGGCTGCATTTAAGCCAAAAACTTCCCTGTCTGATATGGCATCATTCCATGCCTATGCTGTGTTGATTTCCTGTGCTTCAGACTCAGATAGAGCACCAGCATGAAAACATCCACTGCTGACACAGGACAAAACACAGGATTAGTCACATTTGAGCATCTGCTTCCATTCCTTCTTCAACCTTAAGGGCCTTTGAGTACTTGCCAAGTTGTTTCTCCTTTCATTTTTATACAAGTCACTGCTGATCCACAGAGGTGGAAGAGGAAAATAATGAGGGAGGCACACATGTTGCAATACTAAAAAAGAGATATTAGTGTAAACAGCCCAGCTGGAAAAAGCAAACAACAGGAACATAATGAAACAGTTTGATCATGTGTTTCCAGACGAGCTATGTGGATCCCCTCACACACTCACAACTCTCACCCTCCAGGACTGCACACAGCCGAGCTGCGATCCACCACATGCCACGAGGACCCGAGTCTGCTGTGCATGTCCCATGTGCACAAATCTCAACAGTGCTCCTTTTTCCCCCAGTTTATCTGAGAGAAAAATCTGCACTTTCTCTGAGCCAGAGACAAACAAGGTGGAGCATTTTAGAGTGGCTTCCTGCTAATGAGCTAACATTTCCAAAGTGGGCTCAGGCAGATGCAGCTATAAAAGTACTGTAATTCCAATTCATTGGCCTCTAGTGGAAATGAAGCAATGAATAAGACAGCTGTTTAAGAGTGATCCAAGAAAGAAAATTATGATTAACATTTGTCTTATTGCCTTAACATCTTTCTTTTTTCTTCTACAACGCAACATGTGTGTTCAATGCAACATTAAAAGAAACTTCATTACTCATTTTTCTTCCATCTACAAAGCTAAATATCATCTACATCAAACAAATGTGTTTCTGACCTACTGAGGCATATGACTATGCAATGAGCATGTTTCCTCTCCCTTCAATATAATTCTGGTGTTATAATGATCAAACTTTCCACCCACAAGTCCTTCAAATCTTTAACTTCATACGACATCCAAAGTAATGGATCTAAACCATGATCTAAAACAAATTTGTAAAAGCTGTCACCATTTCTCATCCCCCTCATATAACCGAGTTGTTTGATCAACACACCATGAAATAGCTACAGGAAACCATCGACCCACTTGGCATGTAACCACTGGGCTGAGCAAGGAAGCCGCCCATTGCTTTAGTGCCAAGGGATGTACTTCATCTGCTATTCACAGTAGAATACAGCATTTTTTTTCAATATATCAGTCATAGTCTATAGTAGGGGCACAAGTTCTTTGGAGAATTGGCTCTGCCTTTCAGGAGCAGCAACCTCTGAGAACCAACCAGCTCCATATCCTTGAGAGCACCCGCATTCGTGTAACTGAGGCAGGCTCCTGTGCAGCAGTCAGGCCACAGAGACACACTCTTTCTGGCCACAGGCTCACTTCAGCCTTCTGATTCATCTGGGATCCTGCCCAAATTCTTCAGCTGCTATAGCTGAGGGAAGAAAGGCATGGAAACGCTGCTCTCCAGTAGTAAAAATGGAGAGTCATACTCAGGCAAGTCCCAGTCTGAGAGGGATATGACCCTTTCTTATAAAAGAGTATCTACTCTGTCAAAGACTTGTCTTATTTTCTTCAGGCAGAGAGGCTTCTCTGGGCCCTCTGAGACAAGCTGCACAAAGCCTGGGGACATATTAGATAACCTGAGCTAACACATGGTCACAGCAAAGTTTTTACTGTAGCCACATATTTCTCTTGTAGCCATGTAATCAAAAGTATAAGTCTACTGATATATTTTATGATTTAAAAAAATATTTTCTCTCCTGCACCAGCATCAAAAGCCTCATCTGGATCCAGAAAACTCCTTCACTTAAAATATCAGTACATAAAACAAAGCAACTAGATGCAACATTTTTACACATATAGATTCCACTAATGTTTGGTCTTGCACCCACCAGTATTCCTTTAGCACTGGTTACAGTCCTTCCAGACTCTCCTTACCCTCTGTGTCTACCTGATGGCTCAGCAGCTCACTTGCTCTTCCTCTCTTAACCAAGTTACATTTGGATTTTGTTTCTTCTAGGCTTCTTGCTTGAATTTTTGCACCTGGCACTCCACTCTTCATCTATGGCTAGAGGTCATATCTCAGGTGGCATGTGACAGATCAATCAGCAGTCTCCAACATCTCACTGTGATGTACGAGAGCTGACTAAGACATCTGTATGCCTGGGCCATGTCTTCTGCTCCTCCAGAGAGCTTCTGTCCAGTTGCAGTCCCCATTTTGAACATGTAAGCAAAGCCAAAGCCAGTGAGTCCTCCTACAAACTGCTCATGGCTCTACACCAGATTGCATGAGGTTGGAAAATCTCGGGAAGAAGTCTTCCAGTAATGGAAAAAAGTAAATGGAAAAGGGAAATGGAATGGAAGGGGGGAAAGGGGAAATGGAAATTAAAGGAAAAGGGGAAAGGAGAAGTGGAAATAAAATGGAAAGCAGAAGATGGTGAAATATTTTGAAGAGTTCAATCTGATAATCTGAAGCAAAAATTAAAACTTTATGTGCAATAAGCCCCCAGGCATCAGTGTGCTTTGCACAGGTAAAATCAGGCTTGAATTAGAAGTTTCTGAATTGTCAGATCAATCCCTGTAAAAGACAACAGGTTTTCACTGACATTTTCATATTGCAAACAATTTTTATTATATGTATTCCTTCATGTATTCCAACAGCTGTGCTAGCAATGCCCTTGGTAATAGACTTCAGACTCTTCAGTTTGTTTGTGTCTGCTATATTTAGGTTTGTTGTTCAGACCTCTCGATCTGACTATTGGCATGACTCACCAATTGTTGGCAGCATATTATTATAACTAATCAGCATCTTACAATTAGAGACAATGCCTTCTGAATGAAATTCATTGACTGGAATCCTTTTTGAGCCAGTCAGCAGCAGCCATTAGAGAAAAAGCTTTACCATTTGTAATTTCGTGCTATTGATCCAAAAATGCTAGAGATAAAACACTGCTGGAAAACTTCCTGGAGATTATGTCAATACACACTGAGTATTAATACAATAATTTTTAAGAAGCCAGACACAATGATTCATCCCTTTTAACACGTCTGGAATTACCTGTTATGATTTCCGTATCATTGCTTCCACTAACTGAAAATCTTACTTTTCTCCCCAAAATATTAAGGTTTCATGGGAAAATAAATCCCAGCTGGAGCAACAGTTCTCTTGAGCAGTTTCTTTAAGTGTCCGTATTTATTTAACTTTGCAACCACACAGGCAACTACATCTATGAGCTCCAGGATTAGGATTTTTGGCAAGTTCTACTATGCTGCAATTTGTTCTTGACATAGCTTCACAACAGAGATCAGTCAATGCAATCTCTGGACTTCACTGCATCTGGCATGTCTGCCCAACATAGCCTGGATTGGAGTGACATACTACCCTGGTGGAAGCTGTGGCATTTGGGGAGAGACACAAGCTTCCAGCTTTGGGCAGGCTCTAAAGATGAGTTAGCCAGGAGCCCCGCTTTTTTTTAGGGATAACACACTGCTTAGTGGCTGCTGAGTGGCATTTTGTCACCAAGAGACAATCTTCCAGCTTCCAGCACTGTTTATAGGCATGTTTCACCTCTAATTTGGCATGGTAAATTGTTGTCTGGCACAACAAAAAGGTTGCTGACTTCAGGCAGAAGCTGTATTAAAATGCTTTTATGCCAGTAAAATTTTTCCTCATTTCTATTTCTACCAGGGAATAATTTTAAAGCTCAATGCAATGAAAAATATATCACCCTGCTATCTTTTCAGAAGAACCCAAATGGGAATTAAGCCAGCACCTTCACAAACAAATCTTTGTTTGCAAGCCCAGCATACCAAGCAGTACCTTCAGAATGCCAGTGCAGTCTAATTGATGGCATCACCTTTCCCAACAAGGCAGGAGACCTCAAAAAAAAGCTGTAGGGATTCTGAAATATTTAACAGCACTGATTATTGATGATTTTAACTCATACATATACAGAACTTGCTGTTTGCCAGCTCATGTGGTATTAATTTCATCTACAAGCACCCCTGGCACCTTGCAATACCATGATGAGCCAGGGCTGCCTACAGGCTTGACATCAGTGAGGGGTCTCTGTCTGCAGGTCACCCTCCCCAGGCCAGAGTCCTGAGCCCACGTGAGTTTTAAATGCCTTCAGTCATCCCTCACGCTCAAATGACAGCACAGACACAATAACAGAGTGCTTTTTTCTTTCTTTCCTCTCTCCCCTTCAAACTATGTCATTTCATCTCATCTCTGTTTTTCCTCTTGCCATTGATGGTAGTACAGAACTCAGCAGCAGAGTGAAGAAAAAAAGGCACAGATCAATCCTGGTCCTACCTTTCTGCAAATCACAGGAGTACAGATTATGACACTCTTCTCAATAGACCTTCAGAGCATCTTCCTGAAGGTCTCACATTGCAATGTTACTTCTGTGAGAGTCTGAATATCTTATTCTGAGAGACTCACACTGTCCTCTGGGATATATCTATACACCACAGAAAATTGGTCTCTCCTTTCCACATGCTGATTTAGGGAAAGGAAACAGAATGGACATGGCTGATGTGCAGGGAAAATACATAATACCAGTCCTCAAAAATGGCAGATTCTGGGACAGACACTTGGGTTATTAAAACAGTGTTTTAAAACAACAAACAAAAATACAGCCAGCATGGCAGTAAATGGACTTGAATTAAGTCATAAACAAGCAAAAAAGTAGTAAACAGGTTCAGACTTCAGTCCAAAAATTGTTGGGACAAGTAGTAATACTACACTGGATAGCAGGACTCAAACCAGCAGCATCAATTTTATCCTGAAAGGCTTTTGCAGGATTTACTACCACTCTCAGACAAACCCTAGCCATGATTTCAAGAGTGACACAAGAGTGAGTTTTTGTGTCAGACTTTACCTTTTATAGATATTTCTCCCTTGACATTTCTGTGCAACCATCATAAGCACTTTATGAGAACAGACACACATGGATTTATCAGTTCCTCAGCCTTTTGNTCCTTTCATCATCCTTGTCGCCCTTCTCTGGACCCTCTCAAACAGCTCAACATCCTTCTTAAACTGGGGAGTCCAGAACTGCACACAGTACTCAAGGATCCAACACTTGTACCGTTATTATTTCCATTCTGAGCTCAAGTTCATAATTTTTCCACACAATATTTTCCTCTTGCTTTACTCATCAGTTCCAAAAGAGGTGGGTGGGAGGAAGACCACCTCTTCCAAAACATCCTCTTTCCAAGGGTGAGCAAGCTGCTTGGATATGGGCCACCTGAGCTGTTCCTCAGACAGCACAGGGTTTTAAATGAGTAACTAAGTGCTGGAAGTGATAAATAATTCAGTAGGCAAGATAGCAAGTGTGCCATTCAGTAAGATTAGTTCTATTATGACAGAAAAATGTCCACTGGAGATTGTGGGAAAACTTTTTGGAGGACAGGATTTTTGCTAGTCAATGATTTGTGCAAGGACTGCATTGGTTGACTTGTATTTTACAATTGTTGACAACAAATGGCTCTTCAACATGCATTGTTCCATTTTCACATTTTTAAAATGCTCCACGGCTGCCATGAGCACCACTTGTGGGGTTCACCATGTCCCGTACAGCATCAATCACATACCAGGTTGTTTTGAGCTCAGAGATCATTTTGCTCAGCTTTGGTAGAGATAATAACTGTTACAGATTCAAGCCTAAACAAATCAAGTTAATAGATTTGTTTCACTGGTAGGAAAGAAGATTTTAAAGCAAGCTTTTTCAGGTAGCAGGCTTATGTTCAAACCCAACACCCATGCAGCAGAATACATCACCTCTTGACACTATTGTCCTCCAAAGAGCTTTTCTGTAATTTCCAGTGAATTCCTTTGATCCAGCAAAAAACCTCCACATCCCTTAACTAACCACGATTGCATTGGCGCCGACTCATCCGTCAGTTTCATGACAAGCAGACAAGATGAATTGTTGGATTTGATGCACAATGGAATCAAGCAGCTGGAAGATTGGTACAGACTCTTCCAAAAATCAGTCACTATACAGTTGAGTCAAAACTATTGTTTCATATTGTGGTAAGGGAGGTATTGGGCAGGGAGTAGTAGGGCAGGAGGATGAAAGAATCTATGGTGAGCTGGTTAGCTCAGGGAAAGATGAACCTGTTGACTTGCTTTGTAAAAACATGTTTCAGAGATCGGTCTTTGCTGAAGGTGGAGCAAGGCAAGCAAACTGAGTAACAAGACATGGGCAAAGTCATTTCTTCTCAGCAAGCTTTACCTCACTGTTTCTTTTGGTCTAAGCAATTTATATGAAATAAAAAAGATCTGAGAATGCACGTGTGTCCTGAGTCTTCCCATGGATTTGATCACAATTGCACTTCATATATCAGACATTCTAAATTAGAAAAAAAATAGCATTTTTAAAATGAAAAAAATCAGCAACTTGTGTATCACACAGTCAAATGAGATGAGGTTGTCTTGTCATAAATATGCAGAACTGGAAATAAGAGAGAACTCAGAAACCACCACTTTGTCACAGACACAAAGAGTCCAATGTTTCAGACTCAGGCTTATTCACATACCACCTGAGTATCTTTTTCCTCTTGGTTGAAAAAGTTTTTTTTTTTGCTTTTCATTAAAAGGGGTGAGGAGAGATCGATTACAAGTGAATTAAAGATGTTACTTGAGTATGAAAATTATACCAAGAACCAAAAAAAATCATCTCTTAACAGGAGAAAAAACCACCACCACCACATCTGTAGTTCAATGTCACACCTTTATGACTCCAGCTGTTCTATGAACAATTTTCTTCTGCTAATACAGAGTAGCCCAGAACTCTCTTCAGGTTTTCTTACCTGGTGGTACAAATATACTCTGTGTAGAGAACAGTCTCTGGAAAGTATATGTGATGCAAGGCCAGATCTAAAACATACTGCAGTACTTCCAGTTCCTTTGGAAGATTTTTGTGAGCATGTCAGCTGCCTGAACTGCCTTAAGATATGGTGTGACACAAGATAGGAGAGAAAAAGTCTCCAAGAGATCACTCTGGCATTTAGCAAGGCAGTGATGAACTTGTTTTAGCCTCCAGAAGTCAGTGTGATGCAAATATTTCAGTCTTACAGGGCAAGACAACAGCAGTGACTGATACCTCCCTTTGTTACTGTATTACCATGTGGCACTGTATGACTTTTGAATTCAGCATTTCTGTCGCTGTTCTCTATAAGGAGCTCAGCTTGGGTGGCTAATTCCTGGCTTTGAATCCAACAGAGCTATTCTGGCAGCACAAAGGCTGTATTAGCCTCTAGGTAAGTGCTTTCCAACACAACCTTAGTTGGAACTCCTGTTTATTTATTTCACAGTCAATAGAAACACTCTATCCTACCAGTTTAGTACAGATGCAACTTTAGTTTCCCCATTTCCTTGTATCTGTGTTTCCATTTCTATGCTAATTTGACTTTTCACTGTTCCTTAACCACAAGCAGCAGGCTTTCACAAATTTCTTGTTCTGTTATTTACTCATCTGCATTCAAGCATTGTCTTGTGACCAAAATACCCTCAAAGTGTTTCAATGACTACAAATTTTTCCATTCCCTTCCAAGCAGTATCCTTCTCAGAGCTGTACCAGGAATGGATTCTCTAATTACCTGAGCTCATTGCTACAGAAGATAAGGAACGGGAATCCTGTGTAAATGCATTTCATTGACAGTTTTTGATCACCACTACTGCAATAACTGGGCAAAAAGAACAGATAACAGTGAGAAAGAAGCATCTGCTGGTTTGTTGTTTTGTTTGGGTTTGGGGTTTTTTTTAAAATGGTAGAGCAATTTATTAGAATTAAGATGGTCTATAAATACGCAAACAAACACCTGGTCTCTTCACATACGCTCTTACCTCTACTTCACTTTGAATCAACATTGTTTTCAAGCACTGGTATGACACTCGGTCTTGAGGAAGTAGCATTTGCCTCACCAGTTCAAACCATTGGTTAATCCAGCCCAGTAACTTCACTGCAACAACAGCCAGGTCTTCCCACTGCAGATGCAGAAGCAGAACAGGTTTACCACCTGATGTCAGCCAGTCCTCATGAATTCAACCCTGGGCTCACAGCTGCACATCACAGAATCACCCTCCCTGTGGAATATACTTTCCCAACATCAATGCTCTAATCAAGGCACCTGCCAGAGATGTTTGTCAGGAGAACATCTTATTCCCCACAATCCAATGTTTACCCACAGCACCATTCTCTATATGCCTTACGGAAACACCAACCCACAGCACCCAGCACTCCTCCTTGCATGGCCAGGCTGTCCTCTAATTATGGAAGGGGGGGGCAGGAAACACAGCCAAACCCCCTCATTAGTGCATGCTTTCCTCCTTACAGCCATCAGAGAACTGAGACAGCCCAGCACTGTTTGTAACAGCACACGCAGCTGGAAATCAGACAGATCTCATTAGGCACTGACAAATCTGCCTTTAGAACCCAAAGTGAAGCTCAAACACTAAAGCAGCTGCAGAAATGCATCTTCAGCCAGTCTGGGCAAATTTTCAATTTACCTAGCACTTGAAAGAGTCTTACAAGCATCCTGCTCAACATGCCATGGCGTGTGAAGGATTTCTCACAGGCTTTCCAATTAATAGAAATTTTCTTTATTATTCAGTAATAGGTCTAGATACTTGCTTTCCAGATTTTTCCATGATTTGGGCTTCACTGTAACTACAGATTGACATTGCTTCCTGAGGTGCAGGAGTAGACACGTAGAAGGTAAAACTGGAGCTGGAGATGCACAATGTGCTACTTTAGATTTGTATCCAGAAAGGACCCGTCCCAGCATCCTTCTAAAAAAGCCCAGGTCTTCACAAAAAAGGTACTTCCGAACAGTAGGTAAGGAAATGCTCTCTGGCCTTTTCTGCAGTGACTGAGGAGCCTGTATACTCTGAGCTGCAGAGAACAGGGAAAGGGCATCCCAGCTCCCTTCTGACACACTAGCCTGTACACTCTTTGTGGTCTTTCCCCTTTTCCTTTTCACTGAGCTGTCACAGAGTACGGCAGGGTGCCTCCCATGCCTAAATGCTTTCCTTAACAATTAAAATTGCTTTTCAAGATGCAAACAACTTGATCTTCTACCTCTTTCTCCAGGCTTTTCACATTTTTGATGTGGCCTTAATATGGAACTGATCAATGTTTTCACACTAGAAAGATTTAAAATCCTTACAATTTTTCCTTTAGGTCCAGTTTCACAAACTAACTTAATGTCTTTATGTATTTTGTCAGCTATCTATTTTCCAACACATCTAGTAATGTAATGCTTCTACTTAAACAAGTAACAGTCTGCTCTTCAATAATGCTCCTCAGCAAGTAGCTTAGGACAGGAGAACTAAGGACTTTCCCAGCCAAAACCAAAAAGGGTAAACAAAAAAAAAGAGGGAGAACAGTCACATAGAAATTCCATGGCAATCAGTGAGTTCCTGTCATCAGAGTACTGTGTTTACCAATAATAAAATGACCAAGAAAAATAATAAATCTTTACATATCCTGAGTTTGTGATCCAAGAATCTGCGTATTTTTGGGCATAAAAGGACCTTTCCCTCATTTTCCTATACCTATATCTATACAAAAGAAGGCACAAATCAGATGTGTTTATTCACTCATAAGTAGCTGAGCGTTCACATCCTTGGTTACACATCCATCAGTGCCTAAATTTCCGTATCATAGTTGATGAGGCAGCACTACACTACAGTGAAGGAAGTACTGCTTCCCTGAAAATGGCTATTTGAATTTAATGGTAACTGTTCTATGTCCCAGGGGTATTATCACTGTTGCAGTCAGATTTCTACAATTAATTAGTTCATCGTCTGCCCTTGATGATTAGGTGGCGCTTCTCCATGGCAACATTGATTTGTGAAGTTTAGTTTCAAAAAGAGAAGAAAGCCACAAGCCCTCAGATTTCAGCATAGCTGGCTACACCAGCCGTGAGAGCACTCAGGCTGCAAATCCTGTGAGACAGGAGCTGTTTATCTAACTTCTGCTGTGCTTCAGTGATTGGCAGCCTCAACACTGCCCAGTACTTTGCTGGCCCTCTGCTATGGGGCTTGCAGCTGATTAGTCATGTGTTGACTCATTATTTCAGACATGCTAGAAAACCAGCCAAAAGGAAGCTCCATAATATATCAGGTTCTATCCTCATGTAAACAGAGCTGGGCTACTGGGGAAGTGCCATTTATTCTTTGCCACATTACAGCAGGACTTGTTTTAAAATGTTCCCATTGCCTAGCTCGACCGTGCCTCTGACACTTTTGCTGTATTAAGAAGAAATAGCACTTAGTCTTTCGGCTGTTTTCCATGTTGGAAGATGCTAAGAGAGTCTGTACATTTGGTGAAACACCCTCAAGACATCTGATAACTTACCCAGCAGTTAAATCCTCTGAGTTGCAGAACAATACAAGCTTAGCGGACATCAAAGCTGCCACAAAGCATTAAACTCACATAGCAAAATCACACAGAATTACCATGACCCTACCTGGGTTGCAAAGAGTTATTGATGTCGAAGAAGTTTCAAGTTGTCAGTAATATCTCATTCTTCAATGAACTGGGGATGTGCTACTATTTTCTAAGGTGACACAAGATCTCATAAGAGTTAATAAGTAAGATAAGAATACTTACTACAGAGTCAAAAAAGCAAATCTCAAATTTTCATCTTTAAGCAACTTTAACCCATTGTACAGGGTTGGTAACCATGAGGATTAATAATGGTTACTCAGTCTGTTCTAGTCTGCCTCTGAATATCCCCTGCTGAAGATTTCCTGTTTTGACAAATTAACTGGAGCAGGGATAAAAATCTTGCTTTCTGCCCACCAGGAAGCTTAATGAGACTGGTTAGATTCTCCTGCCCGTATAGCAAACACCTCATTATTGGTACAAAGTAACACATGCCCACCAGAAGAAACCTTCACATTTCAGAGTGGTCCTTGTGGCTCTTCTCCTGTCCCTGCCAAGGGGGGCCACAGGAGCCCTGCAGCCCCTCCAAGTGCAGGCTGACCCACCCTGGGCACTTCACTGGATGTACCTCTACTGAGCACAATGCTTGGACCTTGGGGTGGGTCACTTAGACCCTCTGTGCACTGTTAATAGCAGATTTGTGTAAATGAGTTGCAGTAAACCAACAAGGTTTCAGTTTTTGCAGCATGCTGTTGAAGTAAAGTCTCCTCCAAGGATATCATTGCTGTCTGAACCACCAGCTCCCACCCCTGTTGTTGGTTTATAATATCTATGTAGGTCTGTGATCTATTTCAAATACAAAACCAATCAGGCTTTAAAAGCAGCACAAATCACTGACTAAGCCCCTGACAGCAGGTCCCTTGCAGGCCACAGAAGAATGCTGGGTGAGAGCAAACAGGCAATTACAGTTCCAGCTATGCCTGACTTATTTAAGGTGCTCTACTGAGCCAGCAGCTTAAGCAGCCAGTGACACGAGCAATGCCCAAAGAGCCCAGGGTACTAATTGGTAGGATTTTCAAGTGCACTAGAAGTCTGCTCTACAGGACTTCCTGGCCACTCTGATGGAATTAATTTCATCCTAATGCTTCATTGTTCATATTACGTATCCTCTTCCTCTCCACATATAGCATTTCAAGTAATTAAAGCCAGGTTAATTACTCTGCCAGCCAGTGGGAACACTTACAATGCCCCACATGTGGCAAAGGAACCACATGCGGCTAAAGAACCCCATGCTGTTTGTTTCCCATGTGTCTGAATGGTTAACCCCCACACACACCCCCTTCTGCATTTTAATAAATATTACTAACTAAAATAGAGATGTTACATGGGGTACTTGGTATAAGATTTGAAAGTTGAAGTTACAAGTGCTCGCAACAAAGCAGGCCAGCTGAAGGCTCAGGAACTCATAATATTCTATGTGTGATTCTGTGTGTGTGTGTCTTTCATCCAATAGTCAGGCATTACCAACAGAGAGCTCAACTTCCTTAACCCATCCCAGTGAAGGGCAAGGCGAAAATACAGCTGCTGGGTACAGAGGCACTAAGAGGCCATACCACCAGAAAGGACAAAATCAAACTGGAGACAATTAATTGTAAGAGTAAATAGTATCAATTTACCAAACACACCTGTAAGCTGGAAACCAGAATGTTCCTAGCTAGCAGAGACATTACATGTTCAGATAGTCTTCCACAAAACAACAGCTTCACACATGAAGCAACGACAGTCAGGTAAAGTCAGGTAAAATAAGAGCAACTGGAAGGGACAGTGGGGAAGCTTACTTGCACAGGTAGAGGTATCCTTCTAAGTCTTATATTTAAGTTCTTAAGTTCTCCATCTGTCCCAGAAGATTTATTGGGACATTTTTCACACATACCAATGTCTCAAAGGTTGAGTGTTTAACAACAGCAGAACAGTTCACCTTCTAGGCTTTTGATCTACCCATCATCTAAAACAGGGAGATGAAAGGATTTCAGCTCTCTGGGAAGCATGGCCATTACTTACTTGGGTTTTCTACAGATAAAACATCAGGAACTACACAAAAACATTCAAAGTTGCAGTAAGTGCGTGGTAAGACGGCAGAGGTACATAGTGCAAGGTTTGTTACACCTAAAGCAACATGTAGCCCATGTTCTCTCTGATTTCCTTCATAGCTTGGGTAATTCAACAGGCATGGTTTCATTTGCTGCTCTCAATTCAGACAGAAGTTGTCCCCGGTTTCATAAATGTTGCCTAAGTAAGTTTCCCTAAGTGAGGACCGATTGGACACTAGGATGTTTAACTAGCAATCTAAAAGGGATCCTAGTCCCTCTTTCACTGTTCATCACATCGCTCACAAGCTTGTTTGCACTGTCAGTTTCAGGCAGCTTCAGTAAAGTCTGGGAACAGCCATCTTACACTGCTAGCATGATAAATGGGATGAAAACATCTTCTTAGACTGAGCCTCAAACCACAAGCAGCAAACTACACTTTTTACTCTTTCCTTGCTGGTCAAAACTTATGTTTTCAGAAAGTGCAGAGTGGATCAGCAGCTAAGAAAAGAATAAAAAACAGAGTTGAAAATTATACAGTTCTGCAGTGGACCATTCCTTCCCCTTTAATTGATTATTTATGAAGCCAAATAACAAACAATGTGTTCCCAAGCCCCACCACACTTTTCTGGGGTTGTTTTCTGGGAATTGGAGTTTTAGTGTGTATAAAGCACATTGCTGCATTTTTTTTTTAGCACACACAAAGAAGCACATCACTCTTAATTCTGACAAATAGCAAGCCATGTCCTTTTTCTCTCATAACCCTTGACCCTCAACAGGATTTCCTTTTTCATAAACCCTGAATCTGGGTGCTCCAGTAACTCTGAGAGCAAAATCCACCTGTGACTTAACCTAAACCAGATTACGTTCAAGTTCTGACCATACGGAAGGACAGCAGAGTTCACTGTGTCAGGCTGCTTTACTTTTCAAGCACCTCTGCCTTCCAGATCTGAGCACAATAACCAAGCAGATTCATGAAAGATGTACATGGAGTTTAATATGCCTACCAAATTAGAGACAGCTTGCTGAAAACTGGGAAAAGTTCTGTAAAATGTCTGTGTTAAAAATTAACTAACCAAAACATTTGAGAACATAAAAAGATCAGTTAGATGCTTCAATTTATTTTTTTTTTTACTAGAAATTATACTGTCAGGAAGCTTCTTGTTACAGTAAGCCAAGCTGTGTGAGCACTCACTAGACTGATTCTGTCCTTACAACAGAATTTATGAAGAAACAGGAGCAATAAATGACAGCATTATTGCCCCTTTTTCTACTTACCAATAATTATTTATTTTTATTGTTTTGAAATAGAGTATTTTAGCTGGAGCAGGTCTCTGGAGATCATTCCGGAGAGTTAAAGGTACTACACAAGACTGAGCTTGTACTGCATTCTGGTTTGTTGATAACCTTTAATTCATTACCATGGCAGCAAAGAGTGAACCATGCCCCTGCAGTGTGACAACAAGGAAACCACAAACCCACACCATGGCCAAACACACAAAGGAAATTTTCACTTTAGAAATAGAGAGTCAAAATTTTTATCAAGGTCAGTTTAATGACCATTACCCATCACAACTATATGTGCAGCACACATATGTATCAACCCAAGTACATAAGCAGGATTCAGTTCCTCAGTTACAGAAGCTCAACTCGATCCTTATGTTAAAAAATGCAGGAAATGAGAAAGCAGAGAACAAGTGCTGACCTCTGCAGAAAAATATCGGGGTGCCCTGGTGAATACCAGCTTTGCAGCAGTGTGCTCTCACAGCTACAACGGCCAGCAGGCCAAGGGAAATGACTGAATACTCTCCCGTGTTTGTGAAACCCCACATGGACCATCCTGTCTATCCTGGCCCTCCCAATGCAAGGCAGCAGTGACTAAGGATGACAAAAAATTCCAGACTTCCAAAATGAAGCAAGTATACTGTCGAAGTTGAAGTAGGATGCCTTTTTTTATCAGATAACCTTCTCGTGTGTGGGTTCAGACCACCAGTTCAGTCTCCAGAGGCTATTCTGACACCATACATAATTCCATCTGAGAAAATCATCCCACCAGTTTTTCCTGTGTTCACTGAGATGATCTTCACTATATTTTAAGCAATTCCTTAAGTACTCCAGGCATTTTCAGTCACTTGGAACTGCAAGCAACTGCAGAAGTAGTCCTTTAATTGCACTCACACCCCATATGGTTAGCTTCAAAGGCACAGGAGCAGCCTGACAGGACTGACAGCCCAGCTCTGTGTTCAGCAGGCACTTGGGGGATGCACAGTCTGCATTCAGCACGGCTCACACTGGTGACACACTAACCAAAATCACCTGCTAAGCTCTCAGCTTCACACAGAAGCTTCACTGTGCTGTCTCGCAGCTACTGTACCTGTGGCAGACTATAACACAGGGATAAGCGTGTTTCAATGCACAAGGAGTTCCTCGCAATACCATTTGCAGCTTCTGCAAGTTTTTCATCCTGATATAAAAAGATTTTCTTTCCTCAGGTCACTCTTGCACCCTGAGGTGCACTAACACAAATGGAGAGAAGAGGCATTATCAAAAAATATATAACTAAAAAGAAATCTATTCTATGTCTGGACTATAATTTTCATCTACCAGAAAAAAATCCAAGGAAAATTTCAGAAAAAAAATCTGAATTACATATCAGGAAATATCACAGCTGAATAAATTTCTGAGACACAGCTAAGAGGGGCAAAGACATTAAGAGCCAGAGGATACCAACGAAGAATGCAAACTTGACACAGTACAGAAATAAAACTGAAACTTATTCCTCTTCCAAGACACTTTTTTCCTTGCAATCTGATATGCAGAATTTGTGCAAGACCCAAAAATGCAACTAGGTTTCACTTCACAATATAACTGTATAACTTCAGATTTCTCAAAGGCTAAATGGAAGTCTAAGTTCTCCTGAAAATTTTAACATCAGCTCAGATTAAAATTTCATCTGTGTTTTTCCAAAGTTCACAATTTGGGAAACAAAAGTATGTTTCAGTCTGGTCCAAGCAGCTTCATTGTACATACAGTGCTCTCTCAGATAGGAAAAAGCAGGGGAAAGCTATGGTCCAAGAGAGAAAATTCACTTGAAGTGGCACAGCACCATTGCATCATGAGGGAAAGATCATTTTATATTCCTCTATATAACTCGCTGTACAAATGTTAAACTGAGCAGTAGTTACACCAGGCAATCACAAAGCAGCATTGACCACATGCCTGGCAGCAGCCACCACCTTTTTCTGCAACTCCCAGTACAGGCCTATGGGGAAAGACATCATCACGTCATCCTGATACAGCAATCCCTCAGTTCTTTGTGGCTCAAATTTTGCAGCTTCAAAACATTTCTTTTTCCCCGTGAAGACTGCCCTTCATCAATTGCAGGATTTTTTCGTGTCATGCGACCACAGGACGGCTGCACAGGCGCTTGTGCTGTGCCGGGGGGCAGGACTGCCACGCCATGTGGGGCAGTGGGGTGGCACTTCTTACTCACACAGAAACCACCCAGAGTTGGCTCCCTTATGAGTGTTGGTGAGCTTACATGCTGGGGAAGCTTTACAACACATCATCAATGGTTTATAACAGCTGCTCACCCCGGGGCCCCTCGGAGTGCCATGCTGGAGTCCCGGGGCGTACCCACTGTGCTGGAGGAGGGCACGGACAGACAGGACCCTCCCGCGTTGGGGCGCGGCGGCGACACTTCCCCCCTAACCATAACCCTGTCCCTGCTGGGCTGGGGCAGAAATGACCCTCTTCGCTCTCTTGTCCCGTCACATGGTGCGGGGAGCTGCCAGGAACACCCCCAGCGCTCCAGGGCTGAGGAGGCATGTTGATGGGAGCGGCTCATTTGCATATGTATGAACTGCTTCTCTTTGTGGATTTCAGCTATTGCGGGACTCTTCCGACCCCAGACACCCATGGAATTTGATGATTACTGTAGATATTGTTTTAATTGAAGGGAAATAGAACATAATGCAGGTAGTCACAGCAATCACCCCCATGTGCCCACTTAACAAATCTCGTGAATAAGAAGCATTTCAGTAACAGCCCAGCAATTCACTAAGGTGAATTCACTGAGACTAGGGACTAACCCAAGGCAGGGGAAATACAAATAGCTCCCAATACAAGCAGCTCACATGTAATAAGTTACCAATTGCTCAGAGTTAAACAGATTTTACATTTAGGTTGAATTCCATCCCTAAAGTATCTGAGAGACCATATTAATCTGTTGCTCTATTTATAGGAGCATTCACTACTGAAGATATGTATTTGACAGTTTTCAAAGGATTCAAGAACACTTCTAATGAAGAGTCATATTGTATTTTAATTACTTCCTGGAACTAATCAGGGTGAGATGCAAGTTCTTTAATACAACGGAAGCTAATCTTGAGATAGGGTGAGTGCTATCCAGCTGTAAAATGCTCCTCAACAATCACTATTCCCTTTAGCCTTATTTGTTTAGTGCTCCAGTAAAAAAAACCGAACTCCAGTGGCAGTCCTTAAAACAGACTTTTGGTACTTGGGTAGAAGCACATAACAGCATCCAATTTGATAATTTTATTGGTGTGGGTTTTTTTTTTCTCCTTTTCTTTTCAGTTTATCTTTGAAACTATCAGCACGCCAGTAAATCTAAATCAACTGTAATCCAAAATAAATATGCTTGTTAAATGTACAAGCATCCAGAAAATACAAAGCTCAGCAAAAAGACTTAAGACTCCAAGTCACAAAGGGAAGGCAAGGGTTACTTGAAAGCCCTAAACAGAGGGCTCTTGTAGAGAACTTGTTCATTATGTCAAGCATGGACAAAAATACTCTGATCTTTCAGAGTGAAATTTCCATCTCCAAGGAAAGAAAACAATGCTTAGTGAAATCCAGAGGAGCAGCAAGCCTATCTTTTTAAGTGGAAGTAGTAAATAGTCTTCAGAAGAAATATGAAAAATATTTACATTTTCTAGAGGATTCCAAAATTCCAGTTATAAAACCAACAAACATTTGCTGTTGGAATGTGCTACTACTGATAGAATTAAATTTATGAGAAATGCCAAGACGGAGTCTGTGACAGGGAACAGATGGTTTCCTGAACTACATCAATCAACATACATCCTGTCACATGCATATTGTATGTAGGAAGGTTACAAAAATTTTCTTTTGTTTATTAAAAAAGAAAAAAAGAAGTATTACTGTGTGGTATCAATGGATGCTATGAAATATTTTTATTTGCATTAACAGGAATTTGTGCAACTAGAGTTAGGTCAACTTCAAGGTACATAATTTTAAAGTGTCCTTATTTTTTTGCAAAACTTGGTATCTCTATGCCTGTGCACATAACAGTTAAGTGCCCAGCTTCCTAGACTTTTGTCTGAGGTACCAGTGAGTTCTCACATAAACTGCATTAAGCATAGCCCTTAATGTGACCATTTCAGATTCAAGTTTACTTGCATATCACCTAAGTTGTGGTGTGGGGTTTTGTTCAGCTGTTTACTGAATGTTTTCTCAGGAACCAAAGACATGAATTATATGTATTCAAATTAAGATCCTATCTGCCTTTTAACATTATGCTGTGAGCTGTGATAAAACATCAACAGCAGGAAAAAAGCGCTACCAATTCTGTGACTCCAGCGTGGCTTCATACGGAAGCTCTTCCTTTCAATGCATGTCAGGACTGTTTCAGACAGCACTTGTCAAACGGTGCTGGACTAGATCCAAAGCAGTTCCAAACATACTCAGGGCATCCATTAAAGTGCTAGCACATAATCATACTGTGGTCTGCTATAATTTCTTTAAAGCAACATCTCAGAAGTACACTGACACTGGTTCAACTCTAGAACATTGTATGAACTTAATTAAAAACATTTCCCAAATGACTGCTAAAAGTATCAGCAGATGATGGTGTGGGGAAAGGGTCAAGGGGACAGGCAGAAAACTCCAGAGTTAAATTTGGTCCAGCTGCAACTGTTGATGTCAAGAGGAGCTGAATTGCAGCAGAAGCCTTGCTGCTCTGGTTCCCAGGCAGTCTAGCAGAGGAGGGGGATTCAGCAAGAGCGAGAAGTCAGAACAGCAGTGAGCAACATTCAGCCATCTCCCTCATCCATCTCCCCAGCTTTGTCTGACACAAAAGGCTGATGGTTTATTTCGAACAGAGGCTGGTAAATTTGCATCATTTTCAGGTCAGCTCGTTCATATTCTTGCAAGAGAGACTTACCTGAAGGCTGAAGCTCCCATCACAAGAGAAGTCAAAGTCACTACTTGCTGTGGTTATCCAGTTATAGTTGAAGTTGTTTTCTACGTAAAGCAGCCATTTTGTGTCTTGACAGCAGCTTCTTCCACCCACCTCCTCAGTCTTCTTAAAGAGAACAGATTTCCTTAGTTAATTCAAAAAGACTAAATTATTTCCCAATACAGTAACTCAAAGTACTTACTGTATAATCAATGCTTTTAGATAGAAGTATCCACTGGGCATTTTATTTCACATAGAGATTCATGGGGTCAATTTGCACTTGCTGTGCAAATCATGCACTCGAGTCTCATCAGTGACACTAGAAATTCAATTATCTTTGGCTTTCTAGATGAATGTTTTGATGGACTAGGGCAGAGCTATGCAGCTATTTAATTTCATAAAGCTATTTAGATCCATGCTAAGCAGATGGTGAAACTTGGATGTGATTTCATAGTAACACATTTGAAAGTGACAATTCTAAATCTCTCACTTTGTCTCAAAACTGACTTTGGGATAACCTACTACAATCTACAATAATCAGCTAAGTAGTATCAACATACAAATTAAGTAGATTCCTCCTGCTTTTAGGACGCATCTGAGACTGAGGAGTTTTCTAGACACTCGTGAGCCTTGGCTTATTTAAAATGATTTCAGAAAACTATGTCACTGCTTCGGCAGAGAATAATATTTTTCTGTTTGTTTGCTTATTCGTAGCTCTACTATTAGGATGCTATGCTTTATTATGGTTTATTATCAATGGCTGTCCTGCATCAAGAAGGCAATAGGAAAGTAGTCTAAATAACTCTAAATAAATCAAGTCTTCTTGTATAAGCAGGAGCATTTCCTCCAAGCATCATTACATTTTCTTGCTTACTCTGCGTCATGTATCACCTGAAAGGTGATTTAACCATTTGCAATGCCACACCATCTTCATTTTTCAGCTATAAAGAGGATAGCTGATGTTGACAAGTTACCCATTTTCCACTTTGAAAATGTCTCAGAATTAAACACGCACACACCACACATCCCTCATGCTTTTACAGAACATGAAAGAGGAGGGGAAAAAAACCACACTGAAGCTCAACCATTTCTATATAGAGTCAAAAAATAATTGCCACTGTCTGCTCTGTAATAGCAGAATGGTAAAAGCCAAATAGAGAACAAAATAGTACCTATTCTCCTTCTTTCAAGTGCACTAGGCAATTTTTTGTTAACAAACTCCTAACTAGATGTATCACTGAGAAACAAATTTCTTATGAAAAAATGGAAATTCCAGGGAAGAGACTGTTAAATCTGTTGGAATAAAAAGAGATACAAGAGGACTGAGCAAAGAAAAACCCTAAGGATGTAGTAGGTGCAAAGGCATAGGGAAGGGCTAGGAGACAGATAACAATCGAAATAACAGAAACAAGTAGGGATTTTAAGATGCCTGACACCTTTTCAATCTGAATTAATCACTAACCCAGAACAGAACTGAATGAAACATGCTGTGGCTCTGTAAACCTCCCTTTTAAAAAGTAGAAATGAGGCCAACGGAAGTTGCGAAGGGCACGAGAACCTGCAAGTTCTTGTTTATGAAAAGTCTAGTCAATCTAGGGTACAAGCCAGAGGACACCAGGGGCTTTGCGGGTGGATCAAGTAACAATCCTTCACAGAAAGATTCTGGAACACCACATTTCTGTCCAGACACAAGCCTTGGTAATGGCCACAGTAACTCTGGAAAATTAGAGACCGCTCAACTTTGTTGTATGCAGACACATCTGTGCCATATGGCTTAAGGCAGCGCGTCCACCCAGGAAGAATTCCTGATCTTCAAGACAGGGGGAAGTGTAAAGCAGATGGCTGGATTTTTTTAGTTAAAAGTAGTAGGGCTTTTAAGAACCCATATTTTAGTAGCCAATTTTAAAGCTGCTTGAAGAGCCAACATAAAACACATCTAAGCAGATGAGACTTTTTGCCTTACTCAATATTTGAGGGTTTTGCTACTAATCCAGCAGTATTCCTGGCCACAGGAAATGGATCCAGCTGACAATAAGCATCACATTGAATCATCACAAGCTTTAGTAGGAAAGCACTGTACTCTGAAACTGTGTGTCTTCCTCTGTCCAACTTAAGCCTTTTGCCCATTTGCTTAGCCTACCTGGATAAACCCGTGTACAGCTGATGCTATCAATCAATCTGGATTTTCAAGCTACTACAAAGACATTTTATTTGCCCATAGCCATTCTTCACCTTCCTCTCAATTCACGTCAAACAAGGAAAGAACTTTGTTAGTTGGGGGATTAAAGTCAGGCTGCTTCAGGTTTCAAACTTAATAGCAGCAGTCACATCAGTAGCCGAAGTCTGGCCTTAAAGAGACGGTTCAGTCAAACAAAAGACAGGAGTATAATTGCTCTATGTTTCATCTACCAGACTTGACAAGGAATTCAGGTTTTGCCACCAATAGTGCCTGAAAGTAATTATTCCCAAATCACAATGGCAGTTCACAGAAGTTAAAGATCTGTGGACTCTTTTTCTTAGGAGTGCAGCACACTATGGTGACAACAGAGACCACACCTAGACAGGTGTCTGTCTCTCCCCTGACTAGCCAGCAGTTCTGAAGGGCTGAAACATCTTTTGTGGTTGCACTGCTGCATTGTGCACAACCTAATACTGCCCATAGCCATAAATCAGCAGGAAAAACATAATTTTCTGGAGTTTGTTACAAGCTGAATTGTGCAAACAAATACTGACCCCAAATATTTTGCTGTCAATTAAAGGAACTGTTCACAGGTTATTCGGAGTTGGAAGGGACCCACAAGGATCATCTAGTCCAACTCCCAAGCGAATGCCCACACAAGCACAGAATACCTGACGCCATACAGACACACTACAACACACTTCTTAATAAGACAGGCAAGATGAAGCATCAGGGAGACTGAAACTGCAGGCACACCTCCCTAGGGACAGGATCTAATGCAGCAAGACTAGTAGGAGCAAGAATTCAGAGATCCAAGACGGTAATAAACAATTAAAATTGAACATTGGGAAAAGGACAAAGGGGAAAAAACCTGCAAAATAGTGGAATGTTTTATAGCATGCCTTAAACGTTTCACTTGCAATCCTCATAAAATACAGCCAAATCACTGTTATCACATAGATGGAAAAATGAAGCTACTTTCCAGTATTTAGGCTGAAGTCATGCGGCACTGGACTGGAACCAGAGACAGTGGCAGACAAGGATTTAGTCAGACATCTAATTTACCAAGTTACACTAAGAACAGTTTGTGATATACTGTCTCAGGCATCATCAAAATTCAGAACCCTGCAGAGTTTTACTGGAAAAAGAAACAAACTTATGTGTATTTCAACAGCAAATATTCAAACTTCTTCCTCTGGCAATGAGAATTTTAAAAGTTATTTTCTGTAAATCTCTGTTGGATTATAATTTTAATTTATCCTAGTGGAAAAGTACATTTCAAGTTGGAATAGAATAAATTCATAGCTAAACTCAGTCAAATTGAAATGATATTTTAATGTATTTAGCATGATCTAAGCATTCTGTGCGTAGCCTGCACAGAAATTCATTCATCTCAGCTGGTGAGGAAACTGGACTCCAACTTGGTCTCAAAATAGTGAGGTAAATTCCAATTTAGTCTTGATTACTTGCCATACAAAAGGTAGAGGAGCCACAGTTTGACTTGCAGGCTCCCAAACAGAATTTATTTTCTACTGGTGATTGAAGGATCTAGATTTAGATACGGCATAAAATCAACTCACGGCTAGAAGTTTCACTCAAGGGTTGTCAGTCCAGATTAAAATGACCAACACATCTTTACTTGGGTTTCACATGTTTTGTGTAATTATTACTAAGATTCACAATCTATCTTTTTTGCATTTTCATTCAGTATAATTCAGCTAAAGGTATCAAGCTAATCACCAAGAACAACACCTTTTAATAAATCTTTACTTTCTGTCAAAAAGATACTCTGAGGTTGTTAGAACTGGAGGTGTTCAAGAGAAGCCTCGATGAGGAGCTCAGTGACACGGTCTAGTTGGTGGGAGGCTTGGATGGATGGAGTGTGGTGCCCGTGGTTCCATGCTTGTGCGCCTGATCCATGAGTGGGCTTTCGCTTGGGAGGTGGACAAGATGATCCTGTGGGTGCCTTCCAACTCAGAATAACCTGTGAACTCTGAACAAGTACTTTTCCCAGGCAGGCTCTTTTACAAGTGCAGGTTTTGGTCAGGGATAAAATCACAGGCCTCTAGTTCTCAAAGCAGATAGTAATACGTACATACTAGGAGTAGAATGCTGAACAGTAATATCCAGAAGTTGCCTAAACTTCAAAAGTCAAAGTTCTTTCAGAAGGCACTCTACACAATTAGCACGCTCTCACACATGGGTTTATTAGTGAAAACACTCCCAGCTACTAATTCTTTGCTACTTAATCTATTTTGAAAAATATTTGTATCTCAGTTACACATCAAGACCCCCACACAATGAAAAAAGAATGAATGCTGATGGGTTTTAATGTCACTGAATTTTCTAAGAAATCTACCAAATACACCAAAAATTTTATTACGTGTTACCCTGTTGAGATTCAACCAGCTTTCTGCTTTGGCTTTTTACTAGCTGTCACTGTCTACCATAATTTTGACACATCTTTTTAGCACATTGTTAGAACATAATTATATTTAAACACCTTCAGAACCCACCAAGCAAGTTCTTCTAAATTCCCACAGTATCCCAGACATCTACCCCACCAGTGGCACTAGCCCAGGCAACGTAGTTTTAGAACAGCAATAAAAACACAGGCTAGCTTGATTAATTTCAAGCCTAACATTTTAATCGAACTGGTAAGATACATTATCCATGTAAGCTGCAGTGAAGCATTAGCTTTGCTATTGGAAAGAAATACATTTCCAAAAGCCAAATCCAGTTTTCCAATACTCCTGGCATGCACCATAGGTAGATAAAATACCCCAGGCCACCTACCACAGGGCACCTGAATTTGTGTCACTGAGAGAAGGAAACAGCAGAGCAGAAAGAAGCTAAAGCTAAGAACTTTGAAGGTGAAAATCTTCTTTCTACTCTTCACAAATTATCACACCTTCATTGGGCTTTCCTTGAGCTGGTGACATAACATATTAAACCATTTTGTGACTGAACAGCAATAGTCCTATATGTTGCTAAGTGTTTCCCTTCTTCTAGTAGTACATTTTCTTAATTTTCATTTGTATGGCATAAATCTTATACTTTCTATAATTAGACTAGCTTGTAGCATTTAAAAATACAGAGGACAAATTACATTTATGAAAGCTAGAGAGGTGAAAAGAAGGGGCAAAAATCAAACCTCCATGCTCGACTTTCGGAGGGCTGACTTTGGGCTGTTTAGGAACTTGATTGAGAGGGTACCATGGGAAAAAGCCCTTAATGGCAGAGGGGTCCAGGAG
>WEKX01010915.1:131320-156175 GCA_013390025.1 Pitta sordida | reverse complement strand
GACCTCTTCTTCCAGGCTGACGACACCAGAACGAGAGGGCACGGCCTCAAGCTACGCCAGGGGAGGTTCAATCTTAACATTAGGAAGCGGTTTTTCACAGAGAGAGTAATCGCATATTGGAATGGGCTGCCCAGAGAGGTGGTGGAGTCACCATCCCTGGAGGTGTTTAAGAGAAGACTGGACGAGGAGCTTAGTGACATGGTCTAGCAGGGCGGTGTAGGGCTGGATGACGTTGGGCCCCTTCCGGCTCGGAGTGGCCTGCTAGACTGTGAGGGATCCAGGTTGGTGTTATGCTCTGCGATGTGCTCTCGGTCTCCTTACGGGTGTTAGATGGTGAGTTGGACTAGATGATCCTTGTGGGTCCCTTCCAACTCATAACATTCTGTGATTCTGTGATTCTGTGAATTACTACCCTTTCCCTCCTTTCCTACCTCCTTCAACAGTGATTTTGGGTGTTCAGTTTACCGAAGTGCTGGATTTCCACAAAGTATTACATATATGCTTCCTGTTATGTAAAACAATTGTTGAAAGGATTTCAGAAGGCAATGCCACAGATATTCAAAAGTGGTACTGTTAGGAAAAAACACATGTTCTGCATATGCAACCAGAGAGGAGGAAACATATCATCAAAAAAGCAGATGTATTCTCCCATACCTTAGGCAATCTTAAATCTAAACAACAGAAGAAAATGTGATATTTTGAATGTTTTTATTCCAATCGAAATACAAATACAAGCATTTGAAAATGTACAAAAATAAAGAGGACATTTTCTACATCTTAAAAAAGCAGATCAAACATAATTCTATATGTACAATCCTTTCTGTGGGAAATCCTAATCACCAGACTGTTTTCTGTTCTCTTCTGAGCATTCTATGCCAAATCCCCTCCCCCAAAATCCAGCCACACTTAAGACTACAAGCAACATTTCAAAAACCTAACACACTAAATGTCTCTGAACAGATTAAAGAGAAACTATTTCTGAGAGGAAACAAACCTGTAGCTGACAATTTATTTCCCTAGTGACTTTAAGCCAAACTACATCCCGATGGGTAGGTTGGAGTTCAAGTTTCCTGTAGTTTGTTGATACGCAACTTGGGCCATGCAGTCGGACTACATTTTTCTTTTTTTGAGTTATTTTTACAAATTCAGAAAACCAATTATAGCTTTGTTGATAGCATTCTTCCTTCCTCCTCCTTCCCCCACAGTTTTAACACTTCAAACAAAAATATATCTGCATATAAGAACAAAAAGCAGTAGAACGGATCTGAACTCAAAATACCCTTTTTTAACATCACATGCCAACGTAACAGGGACTGAAATGACAACCCACTCAATACCACATTGTACTAACAAATGCAGAGAAACCAATGTTACAACAGTCTTGAACCACTATAATATATATCTGAATATTTTTGGTATGAAGTTTTGCTCAGCAACATTGATCAAATTATCTCAAGCAGTAGGGTTCATCTCAATGTTCTGTCATTCCATGTGCTTTAATGTTTGGCCAAGACGGGTTTTTTTTTCATGTTCTGNCAGAGAAACACACTAATACCACAGAAGTCGTGTTCTATTCTGTACAATACCTAGTTCAGTATGACATAGCCATTCTTCTCAATGTTTTGTCTTCAGGTCATCTGACCAAAAATCATTACTCTGTACTTATGTGTATATGTACTTAGAGAACACACGAGTCATTTAAGTTTCTCCAGCAAATTTGAGACACTGACTTACTTTCTGCTGCCTTAAAATACTTAAAGACTGTTTTGTGAGCTCATTTCACTACTGACACATTATAAACATTTTCCACTTGGTAAATATTTATTTTTTAGTCCACAGGAAAACTTATTTTTCTAGAAAGATCCTGAGGACATTTTTTAACCACTGCCTCACACTCACAAAATTTCATGTGGGATACTGTTAGCACTGGTAACATCAGGACATTGTCCAGTTACTTCACACTACTGGTTGAGGTTAAAGGACAGTGCTGAAAAGTACTTGAAGTTGGCTGAAGCTCTTCTTTTCTTTCTAAGACATAAGAATACATTACAGGTAGTTTTACAGCAAAACGGAGAAGAAACTAAGAAATGTATTTATTACCAAGCAAGATAAACTCTGCAACATTTAAAATAGGAGTCATACTTGGAAAAATGGCTAAATAGCAATCGATAGGTATGATGCAGCTTCACACAAAACACTTACCCAAAGTTCTGTCTAGTCATGTACTTCCTCCAACTAAGTTTCATATAGACCTCACTGTAAACCCAAACCAGCAAGTACATTAACAGGCAGGTTCAATAGAAAATAAACAGGTTTTGATGTAAGGTAATTGTTTCACTTTTGACAGGGTGGGAAGACACGCAGCATACTTTGTGAAACCGCCAGTCAGCATTTGAGAGGTAGTCTAGTTGCTTATTTGACTGGGAGAGGTAGAGCTAGTTGAGAAATCAATAGCTAAGGCCAGTCAAAATGATAATTATCCCAAGTTTTCTAAGATGCAAAATAATGACTGTCAGCCTGAGATGGTTAATGTCACAAGGGATTCAGTGTTTGCCCATATTTACTCACTTTTACATAAGTTATTGTAAAATATTCACCAAGGGAGAGTGCTCCAAGGAACAGCCAGGGAAAAAGCTTAGTTACATTCTGGCATGCATTGATCTAGTTAATGCATCTTACGACTATGGAGGTTAATAAGGCTAAATGGCTCTCCTCTTTTGGCAGAGTAATATAACTACAAAATCAAACACATATCAAAGACTAGAAGCAAGTTAGGTCTCCAATTCCATGTGATTTAACTATATACAATTCTCCATGCAATTTCTTCCCACAGGAAAAAAACACCAACTATTTGAGAGATGAAAACCAACAAGACATATGGGTCATATAGTCAACAGGTAACAAGACCCTTGCTAAAGACACCTGGGTACAGAATCACACATAATGCTCCCTTGGGTTGATGTAGACTCTTCCAGGTCCTGAGTTTTGTGGGTGTCTGCTGCTCCAATTTTTATAGTAAGTTTGTTGATAAACAGGATACATAGGCTGAAGACCTTCTTGTTCCTCTGGCTCTTCAGCCTCACAAGTAAGTTGCCTTCCATTCACAGCTTTCTAAACACACACAAGAAGTAATGAGTTTCATACCTCATGTATAGAACCTGCAAGTCCTATTTTCGTTAAAGGCATAAGCAAAATAAAGGTGCATGATCTCCAAAACAGTCCTATGAGTAAACATGAACTTGAAAATTCTAATCACTAACAGACATGACAGAAGCATTAGTAACTACTCAGAGTTAAGCTCAAGCTTTTGTTTCAAAGGAAGTTAGATTTCAAAGCTCAATAAATTTGAAGAGCAAATCGCCAACCATGAAAATGGTCTGTCAGTGCCCCTGTGCTTTGTTATGTTACTCAACAAACAAAATTAAAGTTGCAGTGTTTAAGTGTTTAAATTAGTCAGCAAAACTACTACAGGATATTAAAATGGTATCATCACTTTGCACTTCATGGAGAGTAAGCCCACACATCCAATAGTTATTGACCAGGATGGATAAATAACTTTTTTTGTTAATGAAAAACATCTTTATAAGCTTATTTAAAGAAACAAAATTAAGGCTACAAATGGGAATTCAAGCCATCTTATTTACCATGTGCTGCAAGTTTCCAGCATCTTTCTCTCTGTACTGGCTTTGCAAAGCAAAATGTTCTTTCTGAAAGAAGAAAAGTTACAGTGGAAACAAGTAAGATTCAAGACAGGTTTTTTTAATACAAAAATGCTTGTTATCACAAATTACACTCTGTCTTGGGAAGTGTCTTAACCAACAAACATTTAGAATCCTTTTTGCAAACGAATGGCTGGTGGAAAAATGATCAGGGTCAGTCAGGGTCACCTATCCCAACTGTATCCCTTCCTCCAACTTCTTGTCCCCCTCCCAGCCTCCCATGGATGCCCCCAGTCCACTCATTGGCAGGGCAGTACACAGAGCAGAAGAGTCCCTGAGGCTGTGCAAACATTGCTCAGCAAATCCAAACATCCCTGAATTATGAACACTGTTTTCTGCACAAATCCAAAACACCATACCAGAAAGAGATAAATTCCACCCCAGCCAAACCACAGCTGTAGATGAGACTTGAGACCATCTAAGGAATCTGGAGATACACAGATTCATGGGACTTGATGAGATACATCTGCAGGTTTTGAGGAAACTGGCTCAGGAAGCGACCAAGACATTATCCATCATATCTGAGACTCTTTTCCCAACAGTCTCACAGTGGTAGCAACAACCCAAAGATGTAGTCTTCCAGCAGAACCTCCCTGCATCAAGTGTTCATACGGGGAGGTACCATTTGCAGTGGTCATACATCTGTGTTCTCACCTTCAAACATGGTTTTGAAAAGAACCCAATCTCAGAAAAGTTTCATTCTGTTCTCCTCATTCCCTTTAACATTTTACTTCTCCACATTTGTTTAGTTCAAGTTCTGAAGCAATTCTGAGTTATTTAACTTTTAGTGTTATCCCCAAATGTATTGTAAAATGACTTAAAATCATCTAGTATTTTTGGTCTTCTCCACTCCACCAATAGTTATTTTTTACCATCTTCACAAGTCTGTTTTTTCAAACTTTGTACTTTCATTTCAAACAGTTCCCTCCTGCCCTTAAAGTCACATTGCTTTTGCTTCCCAAGTCTCCTAAACTGCAACCTGCAGACCAATTCTGAGAATATGTGATCTGCCACCTATCAGGAAGCATTGCACCTTCACACCTGAGCTAAGAGCATGAATTCACCACACAAGTAGGCAAAACACATCAGAGGAAGAAGAACCTCCCTTTCTTCACTGAAGGTTCCTGTCCTGTGAGAAAAAAAAATCTACCTGGTCAGGAAATTCTACTAACAGTGGATCTAGACATGATTTAGACAAACCCTGGAAACCAGAATGACAAATTCCAGTCAGTTCATTTATTCAATTTAAACTAGAGATAAAGGAAATCATCTCACATGCTATGAAAAGACAACACCCTTTGCTAGAGAAAGGAGTTGTACATTTTACTGCCATGGAGCAAGTGATAGAACCAAAATCATCAGGTTCTCTCAAAACCCTAGTGCTGAACAACACTGTTTCTCTGCAGGAGGACACTGTATCTGGAGTTCTGTGCTTTGATATTTAACAGTAGTTCACATTGTCTTACCTTCACATTTCATAGAGTTTCATAAAGCCACTGTTTTACTCTATGCATGCTCCTTCTTAAACAGTCCTTCAAAAGCCTAAACCAATTATCTCACCAACAACTTCCTCTTGGATTTTGTCATCCTTTCCAATTGAGAAATCCCATTACAAAAGCACCCACTAACAAAAAAAGCTTATGCCTCATTCTAACCCCTTATCTGGTTAAGGGTTTTGGTTGGTTTTTTTGTTAGTATCCCTCTATTGTAAGACTCATTGTAAGACTCTTCATCAATATTGATGATTTTATCTATGCACATTTTGTGCTTATTTCCATTCAATCCTGTTTGGCTAAACAGTTCTTCAGTCAAACAACAATGCTTTCTTTTCATCAAGGAAGAGATATTCCCATCTCCATGAAGAACATGAGGAAAAGAACTCCAAAAGTGCAAGAGAGCCATAATCTCTAACTGAATCAATATTATGCTAGGTTTAAGAGTACTGTGGGTGATGTTTTCAAATTTGACTCACAAATATTGTCACATTTGGTAAATGGTGTTATATGCTTTTAAGTGTGCTAAGACAATTTCACCATTTTCTTTCCTGTTTTGAATAAACACAAATTTTACTGTTAAAGAACTTTAGCATTTAACAGTTTTGCTTGACTGAATATGTGAGGCATTCTTCCAAGCTGCCAGTTGAAAGCTAGTCTTCTCAAGGCCAGAGCTACCCACTGGGTTTTATTTCCCTTTATCCACTCTTATTTCTGTTGCTACAGAAGAGCCCTGTTAAATTCTGAATCCTCCAGGAACTCCGAGTGTTGCACTGTATTATGCAAAATAACATTTCTTTCTCTTTCCTTCAGAAGCACCTGTCAAGCTGGTAATAGCTCCAGTTCTTTCACACTGTCAAAGACTGCCCATCTCCTCATGTTCCAAGACAAGTAAAGAAGTTTTGCTTCTTAGCAATATATTCTTTGAATCAGTGAATCTAATGATTCTGAGGATTACTCGAATCAGTGCACCCTCTCCCACTCCTTTTTTAAATATTACACAACAGAAAAATTCCTCTTTAAGCCACTGGAATTCTTGCATTGCTCAACTTCTTGATTTGCCTCAAAAACTCAGTTGCCAAGCAGAGATTCCTCTCTCACCAAAGACGTAACCTTCAGGCTGCTCACTGCTCTTTCACATTACATGCAATAAATAGTTCTGAGTAACAGAACAGCATTTCCATGACAATGATTATTAAAAGAACACCAAGACAAAAGAAATAGTTTTGTTGCTATAAAAACTGACAAAGATGAACTTTTACAGTCTTCACAGTAAATAAAAGTATTTATATTTTTTTCCATGTTCTATTTAATATTCCTATATTTTGCACTTTTTCCTCACTCTTTTAGGACCGTAAGTGAAAAATCTTTTCTCAAATCTTAAGCGATTCACATGGACGCATGAATTGGTATTTCAAATACCAGGACAGAGAAACTACAAGCACTCAGGGACACAGTACTTTTATATATATGTAGCTCATTATTAACATTTACATGTAAATGATAGTTTACACCCATGAAAGACACTTGCCATCCAGTATTATCACAAGACTACTTAGGTACACTAACAATGTTATGCCAACAGCCATTACTTTAAATAAAACATAGTTAATATCTAGCCTGAAGAACTAGATCTTTCTTTTTCCTCTCCCCAAACAACTTAAAACTGTATTTAGGTAGCTTGATGTTATGGTTTATGGGTTTTTTGCTGCTCTGGCAGTGAGGGGGTTAATAGCTCAGTTCTTGCCTGGGCCTCCGTGCTGCCATGGCCTTCAAGGTTATAGAGATAGAGACGTCTCTGTGAATAACCTATTTGGGAGAGAAGAAAAAAAACTCAGTAGCAAGGGCCAGTTACTCAGATGTAAGGGCCGGTTCAGAACCTGCGTCGGGAGGCTGAGAGATCGAGGGCTCCCAGGCCCACGAGAGAAGGGGTAGAGATGTTCTTCCAGGCATCCCGCTGCTGTTCGTGAACAGGACTGACCATGGTGAAAAACCTATGGACTAGAGAGACCGGAACCAGAATGCAGAATCCATCTAAGCCACGACTGAAGATGGAGAGGTAAAGCTGGAAAAAAACGCCGATGTTCTTTGGAGCCCAGAAACACAAGACAAGCCTAGAGCTAGCTGACAGCTCAGCAGAGATCCTTTGGACAGACTTTTTGTGCATTGTGGTAGGATATGAACTATGTACTTTGGGTGGGCTCATTATGATGCTGTAAGAAGCCAGTACTTAAAAGCAGCATTCTGTGATGTGACACTTGGACCACAGAGAATTTCAGAAGAGCTGTCGCCTTGGGTCGAGATCTCACTTGGGAGGGGCCATGAAAGACCTTTTCCTCTCGTGAGAGAGAGAGAACTTTATGGAAGGGCAGAGAGATGGTTCCTACCCTGGATCTGGTCAGAAATACCAACTTGCCTGGTTTACCCCTACCCTATGTTCCCCCTTTGTCTCCTGGTGAAAAAGGGAATATGACATCTGTTGTAAGAGGAGGGGTGGGGGGAAAAGGTTGCCTTTAAAATGATGTTTCCTTCGCAGTTCTGATCTTGTTAGTAAATAAATCCTTTATATTCTTTACTTGTAGTTGCCTTGCTTTTTACCTGTGACTAGTTTTATTTTCTAGTTTTTCTCCTCCAGGAGAGGTTGTAGGTGAGTCTCTGGCATCCAGCCAGGGTCAAACCACGACACTTGAGGAAAATAAATATACAATTCAGTCTGTTTAGGGTCTTTTAGCTATCTTTTAGCTATTTACAAAATACAGTTACATAAAACATTTACTCTACATTTCAAGATTACAGTCAGCTTCAGCCTTTTTAAGTTCTTAAGTATTCACTAACAGAAGCCACAATAACCTCAAACAAAAGAGAATTCAAAGGCTGCAGAGCTCCAAAGAGGAAAACAATAAGGCACACCCTTTGTGAGTAGCTCTGTAAAAGGTAAATAATTGCTTTTCCTGTTGTCATTTTGTCATTTAGCAGCACTGCTGATGCAGAAATAACACAACAGTCTGTATCTTTTGATTCTATAAGCAAGACAATCTTTTACAAATGCTTACAGCACAGGAATATGTTAGCAGAGGCATGATTCATCAAAAATTGCATTTGTCACATATGGTACCAATAGAAGAAACAGTCACTGCATAGTTAGCCTGAGGTGCCCAACCTGAGCACAGAAGAGCATTGGTTCTTTTGTGTCACCTCAGGTGCTGTACCACCCTCACAGTGAGATGACAAAAACTTATTATGCTTTATGACAACAAAACGTTTTGTACCTTCATAATGTTATAATCACCAGGATGCCACTAAAAGTAGCAATGGATATCAGAAGTTTCTTGCTTCACTCAGCAACGATATACACAAGTATTACTTGCATCACACAGTACTGATTTTGTGATTTCCTTTCATGAGAAAGGGGAAACCTTTTATCAGTAACTGGTATTTGGTGAACTTTACTAACCATCAATCACATAAAAAAAAATCTACAGGAATATTTTCAACATTAAGAACTCCATCAAAATCCTTCTTGAAGGTAGGAGATTTTTTCCTTCTACTAGAAAATACTTCTATGGGTCCTTAAAACTGCAAAGATATACCAGAATATTGGAAAAATAGTATTTGTTATTAACAAAGGATTGCATTAATTACCTCAGTCTTATAAGTCAGTACATCAGTGGTTGGAATCACATTATTTATACAAAGTTCTGAGGATGGAACAAAAATCCCATTAAAAACAACTACAATCCAATTCCTACAAATACTAATGCATGATGGAAGTTTTCATTAGTGTAAGCAGAAATCTAAAAAATCAGACTAACTGATTTTCTATATGTATAAAAATGATACATTAGAGGCTATGGTCAGGATTCATGAGTTTTCATGAACAGACTAGTTTATTATATAATAATCAATGAGGTTAGCTAAAGCCATCTCCTATGAACAGATCTCTTCTATGCTGCCTGGTACAAGGAATTTACATTCTAAATTCACCTGGAGATTGACAAGCAGTCTAATCCAGCTCTAGCCATGCTGTAACAAAGAAGGGCAAGTCCTACCCTTCCTTGTTCCCCACTTATTTTAACTGTCTCATTTGCCAGATGTAGCTTTCCAGTGTATCACCTCTACAATCCTGCTTGCTCAGACTACACCCACACAAAAACTAAATGCTGGTGAGAAACGTTTTTTGCCCTATTGCTGTCTTGGTTGGACAGCATTACTACAGATGACAAGAAGCTATCCCTGAAAGCATACTAAAAATTCAAGTACTTGTCACAGATTTAGTACAGGGTCTTTTGTTCCTGAGAAAGACAAAAAGAAGGGAAAAAAAAATTAAAAGTAACATAAATGCAAGCATTTCATAGTGATCTATTGACTTTCCTTGGAAATCAAACCTGTAATTTTGTAAATTAGCTTTGCCAATCCCCAAATTCCAACAGAGTAAAGCCTCGGTACTTCGCGCTTTAAATCTTGCGGCTTCAGTACCTGGGGATTCTTTTCCTCAAAGAAGCCTCGATTCTTCACTGTGTTTTCCCCTCTGCACATGTGCACAGTCTTCCTGCCGCCCTGTGGGGCAGCACTGGTCTGTGCCGGGAGACAGTAGTGCCACTCCCTGTGGGGTGGGGTGGCTCTCATGGTGGTGGGCCAGACTCCATCCCCTTGGATTGGATGCTTTATACACACTCTGTCAACCTTGCCCGAGGGGTAGGGGGCAGCCCGCTGCATGGGCCTAAGCCACGCTCCTGGATGAACAGTGTGTGCACCAAGTGCCCCAAGGCTAACCCGGCTTTAAGCAAATCCAGCAAGCATCTCACGCTCCGCCAGGAGCCCGGCTCACTGGGACCGGCCGCTGTGCTGCTCCCAGCGGCAGCGCTGCCCAGGGCTCAGTCCCAGTGGAGGCGGGGCGGAGGGACCTTTACAGCCCTGGTATGGGTGCTCCAGGGAATAAACACAGTGTCCTAGCTGTCCTGGTGGCTCCTGGCAGTTCCTGGCTCCACGCCAGCTCCAGAGGATTCCTCTGAACACGGCCCCTGCCACCCCCCAGACATGTTTAAGAACACACACACACCACCACCAGCATCAACCCCAATAGTCCTGGCCTGGCCACTCTAGGGAATAAACACTGGTGGGATACTCAGCCCCGCTGTGTTTAAACCCTGAGGGGAGTGGTCACCATCTCTGGCTCTCCCGGCAGCACCGGCTCACGTGGATTTTCTGGGCTTGGAACAGGTGCGGCTGCGGCGAAAGCTGGGAATCCCCTCAGGCCGTCTTCAGGAAGGTGGGGAACGACGGGCCAGGAGCTCAGGCCCTCTGCAGGAGGAAGGGAGCCCTCCCTGGTTGTGGGCAGAGCGGCGATGCTGCTAACGGAGCAGCACCACAGGTAAGGGGGCACCACTGCCCCTGAGCTCACTTGCCCTGCCACTGGGACGGCACAGAGGTGGTACTGGCTGCCCACAGCTGCTTGGCATGCCCTGAAGTGGCTGTGGTTGCTGGGGCTGAGGGGGCGGGGCAACAGGCAGGACCTATTTACATATTCATGAGCTGCATATCTTTGTGGATCATGGGCTTCACAGGACTTTGGAATCAAAGTCCTGCAACATTTGAGGGTTCACTGTATATCCCACCCATTCAAATCTTAACATCTTAAAACAATGGCAGTCGTTACAAGCAAGGAAGGTGATAATGAAGTCACTTTTAAAGTTTACCAAGTCTATTTTTTCCGTTATATGAAGGCTGTATTATAAAGCTATGTCCATTCTCTTAATTATGACAGAATTTCAACTGTGGGTTTTTCTGCTTCTAAAGGAGCCGTGTTTGTCAAAATGCTGTTTGAGATACAAAAATGATCTGTCTACCAGTTTCCTGACCTTTAAGGATGACTTTGACACCAAGGATAAGAAATTCAGACATGACATATGTAAGGAAACAGCTTGGTTGTGAAACAACAATTGAATGCCTCTATACAATACTGGGAAAGAAAAATCAGACTAAATTAACATAATAAAGCAGAGTTAACACTTTTCCTGCCTCAGCTTAAGAGCTATATAACCGCTTACTCACCTGAAGCATAGCTTCTTTCTGGGGTACTGGGAATGCTCTCTCCTCACATGAGGATGGTTTGTGAGTGGGTGGAAGATCAATCCTGCAGTAAAGAACGAAATATGATGTCATGTTCGTGAAGTCCAATTGAATAGTCAGACACTGTTTATTTAACTGTCAAATCACTCAATGCAATATTCAGGGACACATACCTTTCAGTCAGGAATGACAAACATATGAAATACGTATTGCAATGTAGCACATCCACCACTGGTAATAATTCAGCCACACACTTTTTTAAGAAAAACACTGCTTATAATTTGTTATTGACCCTATAAGTTGTTACATAGACTGAACTTCACCCCATACACTCCAGCTAACTAGGATTAGGGACTACTGTTTCCTATCTCGTTTTCTAGGTTATGAGATACAGCTTGAACAATGTTTTTATATACAGCCTTTTTAGAAAGCTTTTCAGAAAGTCTTACTATCAATTATCACATGCAAGATTTTCTCTATTGTAACTTCGTTAGTGAAAGCACATGCTTATAAAAGAATTTAGATCTTTCAGACTACCCATACAAATATGCTTCAGCTAAAGAATTTAAGAGAAACAACCAAGAAAACCTTCTCATTTATTTTTCAGAAATACAGGGGGATTCACATTTGTCTACTTTGAAAATACAGCCCTAAAATGACAACTGCTGAACAGCTATTCAATAAACTTAGACATTTACATTCCTGTGTAGAACAAATGCTTTCCACATATTGCTTTCATTGGAACAAAAAAAAAAATAAAAATAACCCAACATATACTCACACTTTGTCAAGATAGGATGGCCTTTTTTTCCTCGGGGTCAGCAGCACTGTCACAAAGATGGTAATGATAAAAAGAGCAAGGACTGCTCCAATCACAGCCCCTGCTACAGCAACAGAAGATGTCTGCTTAAATGGCTCATCTGCAATGTGATAGCATAGATTACACCTTTAAGAAGTTCACTTGTTTTCAATACTCAGATAAGCTACTTCAGCTTTCTTCTGAGAAATGTTTCTTCCTTCCACCACCAAACAGAAAGCCTTGTCCTGCACAAGCACTCTTGCAGCTCTGGCTCCACTCATCCAATTAAAAACTGTTCGAATTAAGACTGTTCATGAACTTATAACCTGATTTCAAAAGTGTCATTGACTATTTCTGATAAATAATAGCTGCATGTTTTTGTTCTCGATTTCAAGGCAAGGTACGGGTATTAGATGGTGAGTTGGACTAGATGATCCTTGTGGGTCCCTTCCAACTCATAATTTTCTGTGATTCTGTGATGTTACAGAACACATGCTTTGCACTTGCATGAGCTACCAAGGCGTTAATTCAGAAACCTAGACAACTAGAGCTTTATTTGCAATCTTTCTTAAAGACACTGCAGAAAGCAAAAAGGAAAACTTAAAATCAGGGAGAAAAAAAATATACTACTAGGAGCAAAGAACATGCAGCCTTGCTAAATACTTAGCTTATACACTTGATAATACACTTATCAAACCAAGCCCTAAGATCCCCTCTCATCCCTAGGACTTCACACTTCCAAACTACAAGAAAATAGTTTTCATAAATAAATTTTAATTGGGGAGGGAGGGGGGAGAAAACTGGTGGGTTTTTTTCCTTTTAAAGTATTTTTCATTTGCCCTTGGTATTAACAAATCTGACGTTTAAAAACTCTTACACTGAATTAACATGCTTGTCAGTCTTTAAAGGTCATTCCTTTCACTGTGCTTGGAATTCAATGTTTTAAGTCTCAAAACTGAAAAACCTGCCAGCATACTTTAATTTAAAACCATCAGTCTCAGTGTTTCAAACTTACACCAACAGGTTCATAAAAGTTGCACAATTGGAATAGCTCATGTTAGCTGCACTAAAACTCTTACATCTAAAATGTAGGTGGCATACATTAAGTAATACCCTGACCTAAATTGATTGCTGAATCAGAAAGATTAACAGCAAAGAACTTGAAAATTAACACAGTTTCACATCTGTAAAATATTTCTAAATCAGTCTACTTCAGCTATTTTCCAAACAAGACACAGCCATTGCCTATTTAATCTCTTACCACAGAAAATTTCAAGAGCACCTTGAGCTATATATTCTATTCACAGGTAAAACCCCTGAAACTATTCAAGATATTCTATCAAGGACTCATTTCTAATGTTGTTCTGCCTGCATATTGCAGAGTTGGATTAAATACTCCCGCATTAAAAAAACAAACAACTTGACTTGGAAACTATTAAAGAGGTTCCCATCTTCTCACTGCATATCAAATACATGACAGGAACACTACCCTAGGATCACACAAATAAAACTATGTTTAAGTAGCTTGAATAAAACTGAAATAAGTTTTTTTTTTCTTTTGTGAGGTGCTTAAAGTTAAGGAATAAAATCATAGAGTAAAAATTTGGAGAAGCTAATTCACTCCACAAGATTAATATAACATATCACCTTCACTGCCCATTGTTCTAGTTTACAGAACTTGACAGAAACTCCATTTGTCCGTCAGATACGAGCCTGTACCCTATGGAACAGTCCTGGTTTGGGCTGGGATAGAGTCAATTTCTTCTCAGTAGCTGGTACAGTGCTGTGTTTTGGAATGAGTGTGAGAATTATGCCGACAACACACTGATGTTTTGCTTTTTGCTGAATTGTGTTTATCCTCAGTCAAGGACTGTTGGGGGTATTTTTGAGGGAGAGGGGGAGGTTCTTTGTGTCTCATGCTCTGCCAAGAGAGGAGTCACAAAAGAAAACTGGGAGGGAGTGTAGCCAGGACAGGTGACCCAAGGTGCCTGAAGGGATATCCCAAACCACAGATCCCCTCCAACTCAGAAGAACCTGTGAACATGATGCCCAGTATGTAAACTGGTGAAGTTACCCAGAAGGGAGGTCAGTCTGGGGTTAGGGACAGCAGCTGGTTAGCAATTGTATTGTGTACCACTTATTTGTGCTTCTTTACCCTTTTTCATTATCATGACTATTTACTATTACATTTGAGTTTGTTTTCAAAGAGTAAATCATTCTTATCTGAACCTACAACTTCACTTTTGCTTATTCTCCCCATTCCATCATGGTGAAGGGGAGAGATGGGATCTGAGTGGGCACCACATGGCGCTTATTTGGCCCCTGGGCTTAAACCATGACAAGCATAATTCCTAGTTTCTTCCAAAGAATGGGCACATGAACAAGCAGAAGGCCCAACCTACCACTACATTTTAACTGGCTTAGGTTTAGCTTACACTGCAGATTCTCTTCTTTAGGTGAGAAAGTCTCACCTAACTAATATACACACACTGCTTATACATATAAATCTATATTATATATATATGAATTGTACATAAAGAATTAATGAAGATGCTTTGGTCTTGGGATTACAACAGAAGAGTTTCTTGGCTGTTCCATACTAACTTCACTGTGCCTTTTTTCTCTCTAGTGAATTCTTCTATAATGTTGAAACATCATCAAGTACTATGCTTTCAATCCAAGTCCAATCATTGTATCCCATTTTGGGTGAGAAGACAATAACCACCCTTTTGCCCAGGAAAATAGTGATATGTACCCCACAGCAAGAGTAGCAACACACAGGAACTGAAGTGCAGTTACCACAGAGCACACATAATTTGCTTTGACAGAAACATAGGCACAAAATTTTTTTCAGTCCAACCAGAAGAATGATCAGAAATCCAGGCCACCATGCCATGGTGAAGGAGCCATAGAGCACCTAAGAACGTACGGGGACAGCTACACAGCATCTTAACCATGAGCAGGTCATAAATAGATGGGAATTGATTCACTCCAGGAAATACGGTCAAAGCAGAGCTATAGCAACCAAATCCAAAAGAATGAAAAAACAGACTTTTTTTAAAGCATGCAATTCCTAGATAGTCTATGAGCTGCAGTTTCAGTAAAATTATTTGGACAGCAACTGTCCCCATTTATGCATTATTCTTTTATCTTCTTAAAATAGTTCCTGCAGATGCTTGTTCTATGAGCTTAGGGTCTACAAGGGGAAACACTGAAAATCCCATCTTAAACAGCTTGAACACTTCATTCTATCCAGCCTCTGGGTTTATTGTGCTTTTCCATCTTCAGTTTTTAAGAGCACACCTTTGAAACATTTCTGAACACTGCCTATGTTCCAGAATGTAACAAAAAGTTTATTCACACAACAGCCATTTGTACTTACAATCAATTCATTTTACAGCAGACATAGTGTACAAAACATTGCAACACGCATAATCCCTATCCCTATTATCAACTTCAATTCCAGAACATTTCAACTTCTTAACCCATAGGAATTAAATATATATATATATTTTAAAAATCAAAGCAAAAAAATCCACAGAGACAAAAGCAAGATATCCCATGTGGAAAACTGGTTTATGGTTATGTTTATTTCAAAGTAACACCATCTTTTAAAGATGATATATCAAGTATTTTTATTTGAAGAGAGGTATAATCTCTTTATTCCAGAAATTTGGATCAGAACCTTCTGCTAGAAATTTAAGTCCTTTCCTTGTGTCTGCTCTCAAGCTACAGATAACCACAACATCACTTGCTATTGTTCTTGAGACTTGGGTCAACCACGTATCAGTACTCCATTAATCCAAACACAAACTTGAGTTGGTTAGGGATGCTTTTTCATTTGAATTTCAAATAAAGCTGTTGTCCTAATCTTTTTTTTTTTAAGACATGCAGTCATATGCAATCACAGTGTATTGTCTACAATTCTCAATACAACTATTTTCTTGAAGCTCTAAATGCTGTAAAGCTACCAAACATCATGGGGACAGAAAAGAATTTTCAGAATGAATACTCATGAAGCAGCTGTAATTACGCAGCCTATTTCATGTCAAAGGTAGCAGAGACGTTCCCCTTTTCAGGTTTCAAATATGAGAAGCCTTATCAGCTTAAATTTCCTCAGGCTAAACAATTAAAAATGGCACTTCCAAAGATCTACTATTCTAATTATGAATTTATTGTTGTTCTGCAATTCCTCTAAAGTTATTTCATTCCTCCCTATATTATCAGCAGATTCAGTCTGGCAAATCTGCTCAAGACAAAGTAGAACTACCTCAGATGTCAAACGAGATGTCCTACATAGAATGGATACAATGTCATTTGAAAGAACAAGAACATGTTGTTAAATCAGTATTGACTATTTGCAGGGCAAACAAAACCACTGCGGTACAAAGACTGCACAAGTCACCAGAATCTGTTTCACAGATCCTGTAGTTGCATCACTGAAGAGTGTGTTTTCAAAATATGAAGCAGCAGTGCAAGTGTCCGTTTCCTGACTAATAATCTGAAATCAGTTACCCTCTTCAAAGCAAGCATTGGAACTCATGCGGAAGCAGCGTAAAACCGCTGTTTTAACTTCCGCTCATAAAAACTCTTAACGTTTTTTGGCACCTGGGAAAAGCCAACTCATGTTAGCCTCCAGCTTCGGAATCTATGTTATTCTCCTTACTCGTGTCCAATTCTCCAGCTTTCAAATTCAATGGCAAGATTCCCACAAAGCCTCCAAAACAGGTCTCAAAAATTGCACCCCGTGTACTTGCGAAGAGCATCTTGTATGCATTAATGAGTTTTGACATCCTGCCAATCACAGGCCTAACAAAATACCTCACTGTATGTATATATACAGACACTAGAATAAGCTTTAGAAATCAATGACTATAAAAAAATAACTTCATCTTATTCAAATACAAACAAGCCTTTGGGACCTGTTTACAATTACTCCTCAAAATTTTGTTCATAAGTTAGTTTCAGTGCAATGACTTAACTTTTAAGTATATAGTTACATGAAGGCTCATTAAAATGCTAAGAGGTATTCATTTTTATGCAGAAAAAACCCTAAAAAATAAAGCTTCAATTCTGCTGTAATTCATTTTAATTGGTAAAGTATTCCCTACATAGAAGCATTTAGTTCACCATGGATAGTACCTACACTGGAGTAATTCAAAGCCCCAAGAGATTATATTTCATCATTGCCTTAGGTAAACTTATTTTTAAATTAGAGAACCAAGACAGCCATTTTTTATTCTTGCACAATATTGAATGGGAACTTTAATTTAGCCTTTTTTTTTTACCTCTGACATAGACCAATATAAGCACTCTGCGTTAAAACTCAAATCTTAAACAGTAGTACAGCATTGGGAAAAAAAAGCAGCTCAAATACATTTTCCCCAGATTCAGTATTTTCATTGTGTCAAGTCACCATATAAAAACCTTCAAAAAAAATCAGTTTCAAAAAGTTTATTCCTCCTCTTGTGTAAGTATAAACAATCTGAAAGTGACCAGCCAATGAAATGAACTGTAGATACACGTTTAGTTTTCAGTGGTTACTACACATACCACTCCTTCCGAGATATTACCGCGCCATCTAACTGAGCAACAAAGTCCCCGTCATCGTATAAATCACCACCCATAAAATTCAATCCATATGTTCCACCTTCATAGTAATCCATTCGTCTTTCATAACGTTCCTGGTACCTGTTAGTATTGTCTATATTGTTCAACTCAGGTTGTTCAGGGTCTTGTAAATAATCTTTAGATATTATGTTCATTGGATGCTTTATTTCTTTTTTTATACTGTCAGGATAAGGATCCACATCATCTGACTGAAGAACATCTATTTGAGACTCTTTTTGCATATCTGACGGTGGAATGTAGCTCTTAGCAAAGTAGTCACCACGGAACGTTTTTCTTCTCCTATAGCAGAGAACTCCAGCCAGAACACTGAGAAGTGAGAGTAAAAGAAGCCCACCCACCACAGAACCGATGATGGTACCCAAAGAGTCGTCCTGCATTGTTGGCAAGGTTGATGTTGGGAAATTTATTACTCTAGGTTGTGTTGCTAAACCTGTGACGCCATCAGTCGAAGGATGCCAGGGAACCGTGGGCAGTCGAGTGGTAGTAGTAGGAGGATCTAATGGAAAGAGCAAAGAAGTAGACAAGACACAGAAAAGGCACAGAATGTCAATGCAAGCTAAATCAGTTAAGGGTTTATAAGAAAGCAAAAGTTGATGGGTATGTTCTACAAGAATAGTTTTTCATTCTCAAGTTCACAGCAGTACAAGTCTTATGTTTCCCACAGGCTTTGAATGAGCTTCATAAAATGTGGTTTTGAGCTATGTTGCAGCAGGATAGGAAGTGTGTGGAGGACAAAAAATAAAAATCATCTTGAAATAGACACTGTGGCCTTCCTCAAGGTGAGGAGGTGCAGCTTTTCTGCTCAGGTGTTCATTGTTCATCATTCATTATTTACCCCCTTCATGGAGGAAAATCTCAAGCAATCCTCTATATTTCCATGCATCAGTTACGAATGCTGGATCAAATTAATTATGCCACAAAGTCAATTATTTCACACTAAATGCCAACTTCAGAAATTGTTCAGGGCACTGGAGCACAAGAATGAAAAACTATGAGTTTTACGCTCAGTCAGCAGCACATGAACGACTGATTTTTAAGCCATTCTCTCCAAAACCACTCATTTCATTAATACAACTTACTCATCCTCCCCTTAGGATTAGTGAAAGAAGCATAGTTAAAAATGGCATGTATTAATCTCAAAGTAACCCTTATGTTGAGCAAGGAGCCTTCAAATTTTAAAAATAATAGTAATATAAAAAATGGAACATTTCAAGTAAAAATTATTTCTCTGTATTCCTCTTAAAAGCAATTTGATCCCACCAAGAAATTTCCATATTCATTTCTCAAAATAAAATATCAACTGATTTCATTTCGGGTTATGCATGTAAACAAGGAACTGTCAAATACCATGTTCCTCCAGCATACAGCTTTTTCCTTTGTTCTTTAGGTCTGCTGGAGATGTACACAGTTGTATTGCTGACAAACTTCCAAGTGATGGGCTGATGACACTGAGAAAGTCTGCTGAGACTTTACCCATCAATCACAATGTTTTACGCAACTCTAGTTCTTATTTCCATGCCACACTGAAAAAAATTAGGTTTTGCCTTGCCCAATGCAAACTAATTATTTTTAGATCAATAAGGCAACACTAAACATGTTGTTATAGCTTGAACCTTTCAGAGAGAATATTACATGGACAGCCAAGTAGCTCATTGTACCACGTTATTTAGTTAAATGCCCATAAGCAAGATTTATGGAACTACTACTACTACCATCATATTACAGAGGCACCCTAAATTTACCACCACAAGTAAACCAGATAAAACTATAGATCTGCCAGGCTTCCAGTTACTTGACAATTCACAACTAAATAGCTGTAAATATGATTTTTCATCTTACTGCTCAGAGGCAATCATACAATTCTCTCATTGTAGATAGAATTGTCACATTTGTCATGATCACTGCACATCTGCATCTCACTGCTGAATGCTGTTCTTTAAGCTTGACATAATAATTAACGTTTCACACAGATTTTCAAAGCGCATAATTATATTACTTGACTATGTAAAAGTAATGATTTGTTAGGGAGCTATACATAAATGAAATTAATTTGACAGAAGACAGAAAATTGAATGAGAAAGACGCGCTACCAAAATGAACAAGATGAATTCAGGCTATGATTTTAGTAAAAACTGATTTAAAGGAAGCTGGATAATTTAACGAAGTAGAGGTTAAGGAAGCCAAGTTTACAGGGTTCCATGTCCCACACATCCATAAGCCAAAAAGACAAATCCCACTTCCTTGAAAAGGTTTTTGCTTCAGACACAAGATTTGTTAGCTTAAAAAACAATTTCAAACAGTCCCAGCAAAATCAACTTCCAGGCTACATCTTTATACACTTGGTCTGCCGGGGATTTTGTGTTCAGCTTTTTTAAAAATTAGTTTTGCAATGGTTCCTTTATTTCCCTCTGATACAGATGTCTTAAGTTCCACCCTCCTGGTCCACCAATATATGGTACAGTCATACCTCGCTCATTCACGCCTTCTCATTCGCCTCTTCACTGACTGGCGTAACATTTCTCTGTGAATCTTATTCAGTGACTCATGGAAGCAGTGTATACTCCTGCAGCATGGTGTGCTCCTGTTCTGCTGTGGCAGGCAGCCTGGACTACCAGCCTGCCCGTGCCAGGAGTGGGGAAGTCTATTGTGAAATGCCGCATGGTGTAGTCTTGGACTGCCAGCCCACCCATGCCAGGAGCCTGCAGGGGTGTTTGTGTTGTCTGTGTTACTGTTTCCAAAACTACAGTCAGGGGAGGTAATGCCAATGGTAACTGCAGGAGAATGCAAGCACTAATCACTGTGTTTTCTCTAGGGGCTGCTTGCTCGACACCCCTGGTGATATGCACAGTCCCAGGGGAAGCGCTCCTGCAGTGCAGTGCCTGTGGAACGCAACCAGGGACTTCCTGTCCCCAGGGATCAGCATAGCTGCCACAGTTAAAGGGAAACAGCTCCAACTCCGATGCCCCCCACGCAAACGTAAAGGGCCCCGGGGTGTTGCAGTGTTACCAACTTGCCATATTCATGGCAATAATTGCCATATTAATGGTCCGTTTGAGGATTGAACGATTTGCAGGAACTCAGAGACCCACAACCCATGAATCTGGATGTATGACTGTATTTACATATTGGCAAAATTAATCATATATGTGAAATAAGCACAGTGGCAACTACACTCTTAACAATTTTAAACCCCAGTGTTTTACAAAAGCTTTTCCTTAACTTCTAATTCATCTGCCCATTGTCAGGTTGTCCAGCTGTATTACCTACAAGAACTAATTAAGACACTAATCTTAAGTTAATTGCAAATGCAGGACAATTAAACATTTGTCTTTATGTATTCCTAGGATACATAACCATAATTCCTGTACTGCCTATTTGTGTCAGAACATCTTACTGTTGATGAATGACAAAATTAAAATTGTCCCTTCTTGTTTATAAGGTAAATTACAACTAAGAACACCTGAAGTTCACTTCTCATGTTACCCAGAGCTTTTTAAAAGTAAAACACTCAGCTTGTTTTAATTTCCTACACCAAGCAAGTTTCCCAAATAGAAAACAAGATGAAGATCATGAACATCATAGTTTTTACATCTACAAACTCCATAATATTTTGCTCGCAAATCACATCTCAGATGCCATCTCCAAATTAAGAAAATGCCACTCATGTCTCTTGGTATCAAAGACCATATTCTTCCATATCAGCAAGTTGTTTCATTGTAGTATTTGACATCATCACTGGTACCTGTTTGAATTCTTAGTGCTTTCTACAAAAGCACTATTAATTTCAAATCTAATTCTTTCATATGGCACTTTATTCAAAAGCAACAATTACTTACATTTTACTTGGGACATATCTCATCTCTTTCATTGATGTAGGCTTGTTGTTTGATGTAGTTTGCTGCATGAACTCCAACATAACAATACCCATGTAGGTTCTGGAGCTAAAAGTGGCATAAATTCTAAAAAAATACTTGGGGTTAGTTTAAATGCATCTTGATTTCATTTTTTATTTGTCATGTTCTGTGCCCTGTTTAAATCCTTATTACATATGCTCTACAGTAACAATGAGGACAACTGAAGATCCCCACAAAATTTGTTCTACTTTTACATAGCTACCACCCCAATTAAGAGACGTAAGTGAAGAAAGCAAAAAATAATTAATTTTTTAGTATGAATATACTACGTCAACCAGCCTACTTCAAACACAAAGAAGCCAAGATTTCTTTTGCTTTTGACATAGCCTTCTGCCAAGTAAAGCAAGACTTGCTCTTGACTTTCATTTGAAGCTCTAATAACACCTCAAACTAAAGCATCATGGTCCTTGGACAGTGCTTAGTTTTCCCTCGATTCATTATTTTCCAGATGTTTCCCATGAAAGTCAGTACCAACTTTCAATAGCATCAGCCTGATATTTTTATTTTTCCCTTAAATAACTATTCTTCAGTTTTCTCAGGTGTTACAATTCAAACAGCTTTGTTTGAGCAGGTGAGTTTCTAAACTTAAGTTTAGTAGAGACATGCAACTGATGTGACCTGTCCCATGTCCCAAACACATCTTCCCCCTTCATTCCCCCTACACTACGTCATCCCTCAAGTGTCTGGGACCCACCTTTGCTTCTGTGGCAATTCTGAGGCAACAATAAGCCAAGTGTCAGCAAGCTCAATGTGGAAAGAGATCAATGGATCGTGCTTAGAAACGAACCATTAGCTTCAAAATCTTAGGTCCTGGCTTGGTATCAATGTCAACAAGTATGACATCACAAAAAAACCAACTAGAGAACACAGCATTTTTCAACGATAAACCATTTTGGATTTAGCCTACTATGAAGTAATTCAGAGGTAAGGTGACTAGTCTATAACAGGTAAGATAATTCAATACTCATACACATCTCCTTTGGTTAAAACATGGCATTTAAACATTACAGAAGTAGTTTTGGAAGGCAAGGTTCCTTTCCTAGTTGTTGTTTATTAATATAGACAGTCTAAGTCTGTCCAGTTCCAAAAGCCACAATAAAGGGGCTAAAAATAGTTGTACCTATTTAAAAAAACTAAAACACAATCCCCACATGATTCAAGATGCAAACATCCCTTTCTTTGCCTTCTATGAGACAAGGACCTACTATCAATTACTTATAATCCAAAAGTGAGTTGGCATTGCATAAATTACAAGATGTCTGCACTTATTTTACTGAGTGGCACCTACCTCTATGTGGAGGTCATGTCTGGACATCAAAAAATTTACATCTGCTTCTCAGCCTGCTGTTATTGCTAAATTTTACTTCGATATTAAATACTTAAAAATTAAATAATAATTCTATGTACCTGGCTGTTATTAAAACAGCCCTTTCTTTCAACTGCTGAAAAGCTTTTGTAGCAACTCCTGTATTACAGCAGGGGAAGTTGCCTTTCCACAAGAGAAAGCTTTCTTAATATTTGAGACTAGATTTCTCCAACTATTTCCACTCTAAAGTCAAGAAGTAAGTGAGGATTCTGTACACAAGACACTGGAGAGAGGTACATCAAGTCTCCAAAGTGGAGCTAAACATTTAAATTCAGATTATTTTCAGTGTGCTCCCCCCCTCCCCGCCCCGGGTCCCCTGATGTTGGCAGCATGATTTGAAGACTGGTACCAATGATTTCTTTCAGAAGTCAATCATCCACTTTCAAAGTTTAGAGTACTTTTGCAGTTGCTAGCTGGGATTTCCATGCACTAAATGAAAGACTTTGGTATTTCTTTGGGATACAAGAGAATCATAAATCATAGAAGATTATCATGAACATAAGCTTGAGCAAGAAGGAATATTTAGGAAGATGATTAAAATTTCAAAGCCTGCTATAACAGGGAAGAAAGTTAACAGTTAGGATATTTAACAGTCAGGATATCCTAGGAAGCCCTTTGCTACACAATAGAAAAAAACCCAGCAGTTTGTACTTTAGAAAACCAGTGTCTGAATTGACAATGCTTTCTCAGAACAGGTGTATATCTGAAGAAACAAACAAAACCAATTATCAGCCTCTGCTATGTTAATTCTGACCAAGCTCACTCTACAAAGTGAGCCTGTGCTTACAAACCACACCTTCCTAGGACTGCTGACTAACAAAGGCTGGCTTGGCTTATAACAAAAGTAGTCTCTTCCAAAGGCAGTCATGACAGTGTATTATCCTGTCTGAATTCAAAGTTTTACCTCTCCCTTGCAAGTAGAGAAACGGAAAGTCTCAGCATACGGGATGAAGGTGGAGAACACAGAGACAAGAAAACAAAGTTCAATTCCTTGTGTAAGAAAACTGCGTAAATCAATATTGCAAGAGGAAGTGCTTTACATAACAAGCTGACAGCTTCTCTTGGAAAACAAGTTGCTATAGGACCAAGTCACGAACTTCAACACTTGAACCTCACAAGAAGTATGACGTGGTTTTGTTGAACAGCTGTAAAAAGTTTATCTTCACATCACTGAATGAGTGAAAAATACCACAGATATCTGTGCCTTAAAAGCAATATAAAGTCTGTCTTCAAATACCATGCGAGTATTTACCACTACGAAGATGTGTCATCTCCCATAACTAAAAATTGATCAATTTATTATTTAGTCCCTGTCAAGTACTTGTACTTCCCTATTCCACTTCAAGAGCACTAACAAAAATTAGGAGCAAAAAAGAATTAAAAAAAATAATTTTATTTTTGAACAACGAATATTAGGACCAAAATCAATTTCTTAGCTCAGCTTACATTGAAATTCTACAATGCATTTCAACTTAATATTTTTTCGAGTAGTTAAAAAGTTTACCAACTACCAGAATTGTGACTGTTCAGAAACATTAACTTGATAAATACTTTCTGACAGCTTCATAACTAAAATTTGAAAGACGGTGTGATCATACAGCTTTGTCTGTTACCATCAAACTTTCACTTGGTGTTTTATGCCAGGTTTTATACAGTGGATAAGACCAAAGACAGAAAAATAAGTTAATTGCTTCTTTCAGCTTATTGTTGATGGCTCTACAGTACAGCAGTGTCATATCTGCCATTACAAGATACCTGGGCAGTTAAGTCAATTGAATTGAAGGTGGTAAGTGGTTTAATTATTGCAGTCACTTGCCCATCCTGAATAATTTTAAGGGCACCTCAGTTATTTAAATACGCAATC
>WEKX01010915.1:115933-131296 GCA_013390025.1 Pitta sordida | reverse complement strand
GCAATCACACTGAAAAGTTCTTCTTAAAGAGTTACAATAAAACCTGCATTGTTTTCAGAAGGGAACATCAAGCACGTGTTATGATTGCTTCACCTCTCTCATTTCTATCAAGTGTCCTGCATACAGAAAGTTAATACATAGTGTTTCAATCAGTTTGGAAGCATGATCAACATGAATTTTAAAAATCTGAAGTTAATTTCACGTCAACTAAAGGATTTATTGCTATGGATACACCCAACTAGCAGAACCATGACACTGATTTCTAGTCAGTTGAGGTTCAGTTTTGACCATATTTAAAAACAGCTAAGGTTTGCTAATTGCAATTAAATTACTGCAGCAAACCAAAGTTCCCGAACAAAGCTGAAAAGCAGCACACATGCAAACAATATCCATCACTTCACACCAAAGAGCCACTACTGCAGTTTTACTACTTACTCCATCTCTGGAGTAAGTTTGTTTAAGATACGTTACATTTGCCATAGTCCAGAACATGAGCTGTGACCACAGCCTAAGCAGCCTCCACAGCTATTCTGCTTTTCAAGCACGAGTCATTATTTCTGAATGCATTTGCATGTTACATTCCAGACAAATACTTCACACTGTTTAATGACAACATTCGAAATGTTTTACTTGATGTTTCTTACAGTGTGGCACTCTGCATAATTGTTTGGAAACTGCTATGCAGCCATGAATCTTCTCTTTAAAAGCAGCATTAGAACCAAGTATCCAAAAGTAACTTCTCACAGACCTAATTTTCATACCAATTTGCAGCACTTGAAGTCTTGCAAGTTATAGAAAATTCTAAGTATTGTAACTAAACCATTCTGTTACCACTGTCTCAAGCTACTTAGACGTTTCCTGTTAAGTAGCTCATTAACTAGGCAGTTAGTTAGAACTTACTGGCTTTCCAGGATGGCCTGCAGCATAGTTATGCGTGTCTGATGCAAAACCATCATTTGTTCTAAAGATGCAGACAACTACCAAAAAATGAACTCTGGCAGATGTGGCTTCAAATACCCTCAATCTTAAGCTTCAGTTTCAAGTTCTTGTTCTCATCTCAGCCCTTAAGTGTTCATAATTTCTTCCTACGGAGTCATCTACGTTTGTATCCTGTAACTGGCCAACATTCCCTCTGACATTTAATTCCCTTAATGAAATAACGAATGTCAGTAAATGACTGTAAATATTTCAGTTTTCCATGTCTGTATTATCTTCCTTTAAAAAATGATAACATTAGCACTTATTGATCAAGCGAGGTATTAGGTAATTTACCTAATTCATTATGGAACCCCAGAGGGGTTTTTCACACTTGCACAGCACCATTCACAAACACCCTATGTCATGCTGTTCTTGCACAAAGAAGGTGTCAGAGTAAAACATTAATTACATTGTGTTAACAGATACAAGGCTGTGTGTTCCCATGGCAGTGATACTAAACAGTCACACACATTTGCTATATGATACTAAGCACATCAGCAAGAGTTCTGCATGAGGTACTGAATTTCATGATTAGTGGATATTGGCTTTCTGAGAAAGAGGGACATAACTGGAGTACAATGAGCACATTCAGAACATAACCCTGACTTCCTTAAGAGGAGCATCTTCAGCTTTTCCAAATGTAGGTGTTCCATTTCCACCAGCATCTGCTTTTTCAATTTATTGCAGACCAGGTACTGTTTATTGCAGTCAGTATGTCTTGTCAAACAGCTTAACACTGTAAAACACCTCAGTTCACCCACCAAGATAAAGTAATAACCTCACAAGCACCTCAACCTTAAGAATTATGTTGTAGCTATATGTTGTAGCTATTAAGGAGTCAGTTTAATCTCAAATGACATTACAGCTCTCAAATATACACTTCCTATAGCTTTTCACGCAAAAGGCATAAGTATTTCATGCATCAACTGGCTCTTGAGTTTGCTGATTCCATCCCTGACCAAAAGTTCACATACTGTCTTTGCTGAGAATGAAGACTTACCTAATATGTAGATAGTCTTCTGATCACTCCTCTGACCAAGGGAATTCGTCACCTTACAGATATAAGTCCCACTGTAGTTGTAGGTCAAGGGGCTGCTGAACTGCAGAGTGTTGTTGACAGACACCAATCCTTCAGGCCATTGTCCATCCAACCTAGGAGGACACACATTTCAAATGTGAACTTTGACAACTAGTTGAAATAGAACTAGTTTAAAATAGTATTTGCAATAGTCTATAAAGTCTATAAAGTGAACCTGTCACTGCCCTCTGACATTGTGAGGAGACTTTTCTCGGTGAACACATGATCTTGTATATAGTATTCAATTTCTGTGCCAAATCCTTTAATGGTCAAATCCACTGGCAATAGCAAGCTGTCTCCAACTGATCACTACTACAGCTAAAAAACCCTATTACCTCAAAAGAACCTGGAGGAACAAGCCAGCTCAAGCTCTAGAAACTAAGTCTAAGCAAGAAGCACTTATACTGCTTGTATCAATCTGCATGTTCTTTTGCGTGCAGTTAAGTCATCACAACAAATATTTGTGCCCATACATGATTAAATTCAGAGGACATCTCGACTAGGATTTCCTAACGAGAGTCCAAGTAGCTTCCACTCGACCTATCTTTTCACATCCCCCGCCCCTTTTCCATCTAAATTATAGCACTGAAACAACGGCACCTGGTAAACACACTTAGGGAAAAAACGGGTTAATAAAATTGTTTCTCTTCCCCTGGCTTTTTCAAATTGATCATTTCCTTGTACCATTCTGCCTGAGATTGCAGTAACAACTGTGTAAACACAATAAGAAAGGGGAAAGGGCAAAGGCACTGGAACTATTTTAACAGAGCTGCAACTGTTCATGTCTGTTTCTCATGCCATTGCATCCCATTTTGCTTTTACCTAAGTATCTATTAACAGCTAGGCCAGCCTAAATCCACGTTCAAATACACACTAACCAGATCACAGTATACTGAAAGCATTTACAAAGTGTGATTTTATAAGCAGCATCGAAAAAAAAAAACCCACCTAACACTTTAAAATAGGTACTCGAACACCTCACAGTTAACAGTAAAGACCATCTCTAAAAATTGCAGGTTTCATGACAACATTCCTACTCCTCTGCTGTGATTATTGCCCAGAATTGCCTCAGGAACATAGAGCTGATAAAAGTCATCAAGAACATACTTCATAATTCATTGTACCAGAAATATTTATTTCAAAAAACATAAAGCAGTCAGTGGGTTTGAAAGCCTTATTAGAATATAATTATCACACATGCAACATTCCAAAATATTGCTGACCATGAAAACATCACTATCCCAGCAAATACAGTATCATCTTTGATTCCAAAAAAGAATTTTTTGTATGGTAGCTCTAGAAGCTACAATAATTTGACACCAGTAAGACAGCACACGATTCAACTCAGACACTTCCCACTTCCTTCAGTACTCAAGCCACCCTTCTTTTACATGGATTTCCCCAACACACACATCTGAAACTCATGATTGAGCAGTATTACAGCTTCTGGGATAGGTTTTGCTGTTCCTCAGAAACGTACACTAGGTTTCATTCTAGAAAATTTAGTTTTTACACAAGTTGCTTGCATTTTAGCCTTAGGAAGTCTAAAAGAGACCCCTGAAATTCAAAGTGCTTTATATGTATTTAATCACATTTATTTCTTCTGGAATTGCAACAGATTAGTTCTTACATACACCTCAGATTCAGAGAACTGAGAACTTGGTGCATCTGAAGACACATGTGTTACTGCTCTAAAAGCCTGGCAAGATTTTTTTAAGCACAGGAATTTTTATGTGTTGAAATTTCTCACCGCACTGATTTTAAGCTAAGCTTGGGATGGGGATGGCAGTCTACTGCAGCAGTAGGTAAAGCATGCATCTTCTAAACTTAGTTCTAGCTAGAACTACTTGATTTGTATTTATTTTGTGTTTTTTTTTTCTTCTTCACAAGGCAGATTTTCATCTATGTTCATCTATTTTCATCTATGTTCATCTATTGTCCTTCTCTGTCTCTTGCACAAAGTACAGCCACAGCTGCAAAAGCCAAGCAGTACATTCCACAGCAGGGCTCACTCAATCCACATATTCATGAAATGTGGCTGCTATGGAAGATTTTTTTTTACTAGACATGTATGTTCAAGACCTCGTTTCCATCACTATGCATTCATCTGACTTGGCAACAACTTGAGCACTTTTGAAGAACATGACAAATTCTCTAATTCAGTAAGCCATCTCAACTGGAATATTCAGATTTTAAAATGCAGATAGAGAAAAGTCTGCTTAAGTGTTTACCATGTACTTTCAGTAATAATAAAAACAAAACTAATGAAATAATGGTTGGGTCCCTACCAGACTTCTTGATCACTGTTCTACATGGCACAACACACACAGTTTGGTCAACTTTGAATAACTAAAGAGGCTTTACCCTGAGAGTAGCGACACACTATTCAGGCATGTAAATGTACAAGATTTCCACCCCCCCATATTCATACACGCACCTTGTGTTCTCATTTTAAAAGGCAAGATAAGACCATTACAACCCCATACAAGTCATACTCTTTTGTTTCCAAAACATGTATTTACTCTAAGCTAAGCAATTATACCACTTGCATCATGCAGCAAGTCCCTTTTTATAAATATTTACCTGGTCCACATAAATTCCATAGGTAATGGATTTGCATCAGCATTACATTTGAGCTGAACATTTCCTCTTCCAATGAACCAGTTTCCATCATAGCCAGTTACTGAAACCTCTGGGGCATCTGACAAAAGAAGATTTCATCTATCAATTTTTTTTGTTAAGAGTGAACTACATGTGATGGTCAGATCAGTGGAGCAGAAGGGGACCTTTTTTTTTGGGTGTTTCGGTTTGGTTTTTGTTTGTGGACTTTGGTTTTTATTTTGTGTATTGTGTTTTTTGGGTTTTTTTTTACCAGAAGTGGGCTGTGTGCTTTGGTGGTTGTTTGCCTGATTTTAATTTAAATTTGAATTTAAAGACACCACCAAAACACAGAAAACACAATGCAATTCCAAGCTGTAGCCTAATATACAGCAGTGAACAAGTGGTTTTCTTCAGTGCAGCTTTCCCAATCTTTTCAGCAACCATAAAACACCTTGGGGAAGTGAGAGGATTTCAGAAGAACCTGTTTCATGTTTTTGGGAAGTGAGAAACGGTAATTTAGAGAAACTTGTCGCTAAGACGAGAAACAGCTTTTGGAAAAACCAGCTAATTCAGAAACCATCCAAAAGTTCACAGACACCACCTATAACCATTTTTATCTACCAGCATCAAAATGTAGAATTATGTTATGGCTCTAAAAAGCGAGAAGGGGATTTCGAATAAGCCAGAGCCCCTCAGCTGAAATATTCAGAGGCCACAGAACAGAGGATTTGGTATAAGCTCCTACAGCAGTGAGGGAGCAGCAGTAGCAGAAGTTGTCAGGGAAGACTGAAGAACACACACGGCTTGCCACTTGCTGCTGTGTTGTGAACTAGACAATTTCGTCAAATTCTAAAAGATTTCTGAAATATTTTCTTCTGAAATTAGTCTTAAGATCAACAGGTATCCTCATTTCACTTTCAATAGGAAACTTTATTCTCTTACACACTGTTTGAAACAATACACATTTAGTTCTATTTCTGCATCAATGGCCCCTCAATCTACAACTTCAAGACTGAAAATGGAGCAGCATTAACCACTTTTTTATGCCAAAATAAGTGATTCTTTACCAAGCAGAATAAAATCAGACTCAAAACAGACCTAGACAAACTAAAGTAGCAAAGTCTACTTTTTCCGGCCAGTTTTCTTGTAATTGAACTGACAGACTTCCATGATTTAGGAACTGTAATGCAGCCCACAGCTGAGACAGGATATCAAAGGAACAACTAGAAAATTGTTGGGTTTGGTCACACATACATTGTGAAACAAAACCAAAAAATAGGATCACATGCCTGAAGATTATTTGTATTAACTGGTTTCAGCTAGGCAGCATTGTAAGCCATCCCATTACTTATTCATGTATTTTAACATTTGTTAAGGAAGATTAGCACATGTTTGAGTTATATGAGCAACCTGAAGATCAAATGTTAAGAACGTATGTATTATGTTCTTCCTTCCCTGTGCTAATTAGAGTGGGCAGAGCTTTGTGATTCATCTCAAAATAACTTACTGACCCTTGTAAGACCTACTTTAAACTCATCATCTCAAACATCCATCTTCATTAGAGTTCTTTTTAATATTGCTGAAATTGTAAGACACCAGAAGCTGTTTACAGATCAACAAAGTTCGTTATTTAGTTGGTAATCACTTCCATTTTATTTATAAACACAAATAATAATAATGTTTACCCATGATTCAGTACCCAAAACAAACAATAGAAACATAACAATATTTTGGCTTTATGACTTTATTTTCAAAACAGAGAGCCTGGGTTTCTACCCCTGCCTGATCTGCCTCTTATCGCAGCTTTTCTCTACAGTTTTCACTTCCTTTTTTGCTTGCAGCAGCAAGTGCTCAAGTCCTTCCTGTGGAATGATTATACCAATAAAGAGAGTGGTTACAGGATAAATCCCAAGCAGCCATTACCTTACAGAATACTTACACTGTATGTCCAACACATAAGGGTACCGTATCTCCTTTTCCAGAGCAGGGTGTCTCACAACACACGTTATGTGTCTTCCTCTTGCAAACCGTGTGGGGATAATCACATACTGACTTACAACTGTCACTGTTTCATTGGGAAACAAGGTAGAGGTGGATTCCATTTCACCAAGGCCTCCTTCCCAGTCAATCTGTGCAGCAGGTTTCCCAGTGGCTGCTGTACAAATGGCTGCTATTGTCCTGTTTGCACCATCTATTAGAGGGTTTGGTCCTTTCGTTAAGCTCACAACAGGTTCAACTAGGGAGGGGAAAACAAAGTAAATTTAGACAAGGAAGACTCCACATCTTTGAAGCTGTCACTTATGTAAAAGAGTTAAAACCTAATCCATTTGCAAGAGCCCATGCAAATCAGGCATCCTAGAAATAAGATCACAGCACATCTCAGAGGTGTGAAGCTTTTGCCTGCTGACACGATTCACCTTTGTCCACTCATTCAATTTCAGTGTTGTTCATTCAATACATTTAATGCACTGACAGGGAATTCCAGTGTGGTTCGGTCCAGAATGCCAACTACAGTGCTCCAGTTGTACTGCCTGACAACAGACAGCTTAAGGTATTAGGCTACAACTACACTGCATTTTTTTTTCCAAAAGCTTAGGTTCTGCTGCATTTTCAAGCACTCAGGTATTAAATGTATACTGTCAGTTTATGCAATTTCAAAGCTACCTCACTGTTTTAACATACAACATGAAGAGTTTAAGCTTCTGTTGATCAGTACAAATGACTTCCATGATGCAAAGGATACTTAACCTCTCAAAAGGTATTTTTATTATACGTATATACACATCACACATTAAACCCCCACAAAAAATTAATTTTATAGAAAATATACCTATGTTTGATATACAAAGAAATTGTTTCCATATATGAATAAAATTCTGTCTGCACATATAATCCTGGGAATTAATTCCTACAAATGTAAAAAAATTACCTATGTACTATGTCCAAGACTCAAGAAATCTGCATATGGAAGGACGTGACCTTGTAAAGCCACTACTACCTCAAAATTTTAGGTACTTAGAGAATACACCTCCTTTCAAAGGAAAGCTGAGCTCTTTATGTGTAAGACTACTGCTGAGGGTTGTACACGAAAAATCTTAAAAAAACTCTTTCTTGTTATTTAACAAATCTGTTCCAACCCTGTACAAGCCTTCCATCAGTTGCAGCCTAAGTCAAAAATACTATCTGGCGCTTCAGCTACAAACCAAGGCCATGCTTTTCATGATGGCCTATTTCTGTCACCAGTACTGTAACGTACAAGTTTTGCAGTAGAGAACCAGCCAATTACATATTCCTTTTTTTTGCCCTCTATTGGGGCCACAGGAGTCCTCCAAGGCAGGTTATCACTACAGACCACAATGCTCCAGCATCCACTTCAGTGGACCGGCCCTCACCAATCACAAAGCAGAGACAGGTTCGCAGGTTGTTCTGAGTTGGAAGGGACCCACAGGATCATCTAGTCCAACTCCCAAGCAAACGCCCACCCAGGGATCAGGCCCACAAGCGTGGAACCACGGGCACCACGCTCCGTACATCCAAGCCTCCCACCATCTTGACCATGTCACTGAGCTCCTCATCGAGTCTTCTCTTAAACACCTCCAGGGATGGCGACTCCACCACCTCCCTGGGCAGGCCATTCCAAAGAGCAATCACTCCCTCTTCCTAACATTGTCTAAACCTCTCCTGGCGTAGCTTAAGGCCATGTCCTCTCATTCTGGTGTTGGCAGTCTGCGAGAAGAGGTCCACACCCACCTGGCGGCAACCTCCCCTCAGCTAGTTGTAAACAGCAATCAGGTCACCTCTGAGCCTCCTCTTCTCCAGACTGAACAACCCCAGTTCCCATCGCCGCTCCCCATAGGGCTTGTCCTCCAGTCCTTCCACCATCCTTGTCGCCCCTCTCTGGACCCTCTCAAGCAGCTCAACATCCTTCTTAAACCAGGGAGACCAGAACTGCACACAGTACTCAAGATGTGGTCTGACCAGAGCCAAGTACAGGGGAAGGATAACTTCCCTAGTCTGACTGACCACACTGTTCCCGATACAGGCCAGGATGCCATTGGCCTTCTTAGCCACCTGGGCACACTGCTCACTCATACTGAGTTTCCTGTCAATCATTACTCCTAAATCCCTCTCCATTTCACCACTCTCCAGCCACTCATCCCCCAGCCAATAGTGATGCATGGGGTTATTATGTCCAAAGTGAAGTCTTCCAACTTCCATGCCTGCCAGTACAAGGAGGAGAAATTTAGTTCGTGGACATACTTGTCAAGAAGTTGAAGCTGACCCACACACATAACTTGGAATGAAATAGAGCAGAGTTCACAATACCCAGTAAAATACTTCACCAGCTCCCTATGCCTTCCAAAGATAACTGGGTAACATACCTTCAGCCTGAGTGAATTCAGTGCCAGGATGAGTTTTTGACTGATTTCTGTTCAACACTGCTCATTGTCTGAAGGTCATTCATTATTTGCTCAATTACACTAAAGAAGAAGGCAACTGCTAAATGGATAACCACAGAAAAATGTGTTCTCTGTTCTATGCCTAGAAGTGCTTAAAGAACGTAAGTCACTATGAAACTGAAGGTTGTTCAGGCCAATACTGAGAGCAAATTATTTTCTACTTTGTTTCTCTGAACGCCTCCCCTCTGTGACTTGTTAGTGACCCTACAGTAAATAAACCAACAGCAGGGTTTTTCTGCCAAGTTCTACACTCACTCTCTTATATCGAAAGCACCCCTAATGAAGCTTCTTCCAAATCTGATTCCCTGCTCTCCAACACCAGCAACAACAAGGGCTTCCTGCAATAATCTTGGATATCTGAACTGACACACGTACATACAAAGTATTCCATCATCTGGATAAAAAGCCTTTAAAACCTAATAGGGAGAACTTGATGTAACTCTGTTATTTGACCAACAAATACTGAACATAAACACTACTGCTCTGATCTCCCCAAATCATTGCTACAAACTTTTCCAATAGCTTCTGCAGTATGTATTACTAAGATGCAGAAGCACCCAAACTTACACTTAGAATTTTATAAGCATGAAGATGTTAACTTTTGCTGTATCCCTCCCTGCTCAAGATCTCCATCACAGCAAAATAAACTAAATTAGCAGCTATTATTAGGATTTCATGCCAGAACTATGGACTGAAATATTTTCAGTTGGAAATAGAGTCTCAAACACTCTATTTCTTAGACTTTCCTTTAAAAAAAAATACTCAACTGCAGAAATCTTCCTTCACCTCTTTGTGAAGGGATACATAAGTAAACATGAATTTTTAACTGAGGTAGCAGAGATCTCCAGACTTAAAGCAGACTATAAAGTACTGTGCTTTTAGAAAATAAATGTCTGGAAGTATTAAGTGCAAGTAGTCAGAAAGCGGGATAGACCAATTTAACAAGCCTACTTTCTCCTAAGATTATCATTATTAGGGAAAAGCCTGCTTTGCTTTCTGAAGCGATGGCAGAAATTCGTGCGATTTGACGGTTTGAGCTCATTCTGTAATTCTTAGTTTTGCACTTGTCAAAAAGACAAAGCTGAACTATTCAAAACTACTTGACTTCATAAAAAATACTTATTCCCAGTTCAGTGTGTTCCAGTGCTTTGGGTTTTTTTATACTTGACAAAACTTCAGGTTTCTACTGTCACATCTTCCCATGACTCACAATTCTTGGACTACGCACCAACGACAAGATGACTAAACAGCCACACAGTAAAAAACAGAAATTACTGCTGTTAGGACACTTATTCCTGTAGTTTATCAATCAGGATTACTTTGTCCCAGGAACTGAAGCAAAAGCAGCAGAAAGTCAGCTGGTTATTCTATAGCCTTTCTATCTGTTTCATTCACGGATTAAGAGAAGTATCTGATGGATGAATCCATAATTGACAGGGGCCACTGGCACCTCACCTCTCTCAGTAAGAAACAGTTATCCCATTTTCCATTTGGAAAAAAATTATTATGCCAAGTAAGGGGTTCGGAAGGGTTTTCTGTGGTCATTTTTTTGTTAACTTGGTTTTTTTCTTTCGAGTATAACTTGTATATGCAGCAACTTTTGCAACAGTCCTCTTGCATCCCAGGAATATTCAGTGGGCCACATGAGTCACACTGGAATGTGGCCTACAGACTCATTGCTCCCAGTGGTGGCAGACACACAAAGGCAGCTGGGAGAGCATTAGAGAAGCTGCTTCATCCCTTCAGCAGCAATATTACACTCTAGGCAACTCGAATGAAAAAGGCGGTGAAACGCTTTGTTGTGGAAGGGAAGACACCTATCCCCCAAAGCCTCAAATGCAGAAGAGTCCTGCTTCCACAGTGTACGAGTTCAAGGGCACTGGCGGTTCACCACACCCTCTTTAAATCATCGACTGAGTAGACACACTGATTCAATGGACAGAGGTTATCAAAAGGTCAATGCCCACAGATCATCTCAAATCTAAAGCAGCATTATGGCATGAATTATATTTCAGTAATAAAGAAATAGTGGCCTAAGTATGGAAGTTAGATGTGCAGTTGTTTAAAGTCTCAATTTACACATCTGCGCTTGCCTTTCCATTGACTCATGACAACTATCTAATTTAACCCTATATCCTCCACCTTATGTTCACCACAGGCCATCAGAAACCTCTCACTGCTGAAGTCCTTACACTTCTCCATAGAAAACCAATGTAATAAAGCATTCAAACATCAAAGAGCCTTAAATCCTATTGCATTAAGCTTCCAGGCCTCAAAGTTTCTTCTTGGTTCTAAGTATTTCATAAGCACTTTTCAGCTGTTTCTTTTAGTTTCAAAACTTTTCTTCTGCCACTACGCACAGGAGGTCTGGACAAAACTGGCATGATTACAACACAAACAAGATAATTTCCTCTTGACATTAAGTTCACCAATTCCTTGGCAACAGCATGACACTGGGAATTGTTAGTTGCAATGAAGAACTGCAGGACATTTACTTGAATAACTTCTTTCCAAAACAGTATTTCTAGTCTTTATTTTGTCTCCCCACAAAACCAGCAGCTTTTACATTTCTGTGTACCTCTTGCAGTTTGCTACTTAATCCTCAACGCTAGACTTAAGGTGGTTTTGTCACTTTTGTCAGTCAGTTCACTAACTGGTTATCTACTTGATACTCTTTTTCAGCCCAGAATACGGTGTAGTACTTCAGAGGAAGGTGTACGTCTCATGAGCTTTTCAAACACTACTGCTTTATTAGAACTGCCTGAGAGGATGTAGTTTCTATACTGTCCAGCATGACCCTTCCTCTGATTCCAAATTGTAAGGATTTCTCCATTAGAGTGTCTGGGATCTATTCCTGGTGACAGACCTGCATCTTTGACACTCGTCTGCACAGCTCATTCTTCACTTGTAGCATCGGTAGGAGAATTCTAACTTAGCAAGACAGTAGGGTCAAGCTAAACAAAGTATTTAAAATAGTCCTGTACAATGCTCAAGTTGGCAACACAAAAATCACATCAGGTCTGCAAGTTACGCTGTCACAAACCATCTTTTCTGTCTTGAGACACCAGTTTGCCTTGTTTGGTCAGCACCCTGACGAAGAAACAGCTTGCCACAAAACTACGTATTTTAGTTTAATATAACTGCTTGACACTAAAAACATTTCCATATTTTCACTGTCTTAACCTCTTCCTTTACAGAGGATTTTCTTAAGACAACATGGATCACCAAACAAAGCAAACTGGGAGCAAGCAGCCACCAAACATAGCAAGTTTTTCAAGCTTAAGGAGTATAAAAGGTTCTAAAAATGGCCTTAAGTGATTAGTACACTGTGGCAAAACACAGGGCATTTTATCTTGCAGCAATTTTTTTCCTTCCATTTTTTCCTTCAGTGTCTCTGCCTGACTGTGTACAAGCGTCTCCTGCATGATTAAGTATGCCCACTACATATGAGAAGGAAAGTAATTCTCTACTAAACAGGACCAGACAGGGGCCAGGAAAAAAGGCAGTGCTGGTTGGACTGGCAACAGCTTCAGCCCTAGGACAGGAACTTGTCTCTCCTCACTGAAAGGAGAGTTTTTTCAATCAGGTGGTGATTGTAGAAACTCTCAGTCAGACCAAAGCTGATTTTAAGTTACACCAACTTTAAAGTTTTGATTACAGCTATTCCATCCCTTATGACCACTGAGCTTGGAATTGCTGAGCTCAGGCTAGCAAAACTCACAAGTTATTCATTTATGTGCATATTCTGAAAATCATTACTTCCCCAGTATTTTTACTGTTTTAAGTCTATATGTCAGGGTAGCAAAAGCTTTCCAGAAGGACAGAAAATACCCAAGTTACATGACCTTAGCAGTCCAAGCCCAGCAGAGGGAGGGCTACCCAGTTTTACAGGCAAGTCAAGCTGCTGCAAACTAGGATGGAAAGGCATTTTTTGCAACTAATAGCTGGGTTTTGCAATTCAGAGGTTGATAAGAAGTCACTGAGAGGCTTAACAGTGATTGGTAACCACCTACATCAACTACGAAAAACAACCTATGATCAGAAGTACTGTATTCCTGACAAATACTTGTTTACCTGTTCTATTACAACTGCAGGTTTTGATAATACACATCTATCTAATCAAGCAAACTGTGCTTCTGCCACATTTTCAAATGTAGGACAATAAATAGGACATACATTTGCTTTCAAAGTTCCTCCTCAAGTTCTCCACACACCTAAAATTTCACGGGCAAAACAGACACAGACACTAACAAAACAGACACTAACGTGATGTGAAAAACAATCTCAGGAGCTGACTGGAAGAGATGAGGCAAAGCAGTAAGAACCTCCCAATGCACACTGGAAAGCACAACAGCTGACAGCTAGGGTCAAAAAAACCGCTACAAACCCCACTTTCAGTACAGATGGAAGACAGTCAGAAACAAGAGTGATAAGACTCCATGCACACACAATTTTGGTCAAGTTACTTGTTTCAAATTGGATGAAGCCAGTTGCTTTGATGTGTTTATTTTGCCCCACCTTGTGGTGAAAACCATTTACATACTGTGCTACAGTCATCTGATCAACCTCATGGAGTGTTCTACTACCTCCTTACAAAAACAGTCACCAAGGACCACCTCAGCTTAGAACATACCAGAACTACTGGCAGAAGATGCAGAATTCCTTCTCTATTACAACAAAATACTACTATAAAAAGAGGGCAAGTCAACAAGAGTCTGCCAAGTTTCAGGGTCACCATTTACCTGCATCATTTACACTGCACTACCACCTAAGTCTACCTGAGCTTCACACCCATGCCTTATGACAGCACCACTGAACACTCAATAAAAATCAGCACAAGCTTATAAAAGTTTCACATTATGACTATCCACAACCAGTCAAGAGCTTAAATTGCCTCTTTCCTCCCACAACTCCCAGTAGTCATGCAGGCAGTTTTGCTTTGCATTTATACTCTGCAAAGAACAGTTTACATCACCAGCCCCAAGCAGCTACATTAATTTATCATGTCAGCAACTCCTTTATAGAATCATTTTAGGTGGAAGGGACATTTAAAGGCCATCTAGTCCAACTCCCCTGCAATAAGAAGGGACATCATCAACCAGATAAGTTGCCTGGAGTCCCATCCAACCTGACCCTGAACGTTTCCAGGAATGGAACATTTACCACCTCTCTGGGAACACTGACCTCAGAGATTTAGGAATTTAGGAGGACATTTAGCCAAGGTGGTAGATAAAGCCGTGTTCAGCAGCTTCTCAGTACACACACACATCCCTACTACCAGCATTGCCCAGCCAAATGTCTGCATTAGCACAGTGCCTGAATAGCAACCAGTTATTTATTTTTAATATCTGGGCAATCAAAGAGCAAATTGTAAATATGCAAGACCCAAAAGATGACATTAGTAAGAATAACAAGATATCTGTCATGAGAGGCCACCAAATACATATTTTGTGCTTTTTTTAGGTTAAAAGGTAAAATAAAACTTATTAGTAAGTCTGCAGAACCCCTTTCATAGAGAAGTTGACTTACCTAGTACTGTTACAGTTGTTGATGACTGTGTATTTCCAAGTGGGAATGTAACTGCTTTACAAACATATTCTCCTGCATCAGAAAAGCTTACATTTTTTAAGATGATTGTTGCATCAGTAAGTGAGTAGTTTTTAAATGCCACTCTTCCTTGGTATTCTCCTTGAACAGATATTCCATATTCAGGGTGATGAACTGCAATAGTCTGTGAACTTTTACCATATATCTTCTCCCAAGAAACTTGTGTTATTGTTTCATTTACATCAATTATGCATTTCAGTGCAACCTTCTTCCCCCAAACTGCTGTCACATGTGGATCAACAACTGGTCCAGCTAAGGCACCTAAAAACAAAACAGTTGTTAGTTGGTACACAGGAAGGTTGTGTCTCCAAGTCTTCACATTAAGTTCCTTTGGTAATAAGCTTAGCTTTTTAAAAGAGAATTCCTACTTTCTTCTGAATAACCGATGCACAGCAGTGTGGAAACACTACAGAAGTACTTCAAGCACAGACATTACAGCCAGGTGTCGATCAACCATTTTTCAGGGAGTACTCTCACTAACACACAACTTCCTCTGAAAATGACCTGGCCATTAAACCAAGTGGTTTAACAGCCTTCTGGAAGTTTAACTAGATATGAGCGTTGTGTGTTTTCAGATTTACTGAACATATATCAGGAATCAGACATGGTACTTCAACAGTTTGATGACTGATCCAGAGC
>WEKX01010915.1:96916-115852 GCA_013390025.1 Pitta sordida | reverse complement strand
AAGTTCACACAAAAGACAAGCCAAGTGTTCAGGAAAAAAGCCTCTACACGCCTTAATGTATGAGCCCATTGTTAAAAGCCTTCCATTTCCCATCAATTGATTTTTCATTGTTCAAACCATAACTGAGCCAATGAAAACACCCAGAAAAGTGATTTAAGGATTCAGCTATGGATTTCTGCAGTATAAAACTACGGACTAACATCAATAGTATGAACACCTTAAGCTCCATTAATAGGTCAAACTAAGCCAGAACTTTAGACCAAGATGGTTGATATGCCAGTCACTAAGAGGGGCTGGGGAGGGGACAAAAGTTAGCCAAAACCCCCCCAAAAACCCAAATGCATTTTGTATAGAGAATATCTGCCATGACTAAATCACAAGTAGTGCAAGAGTATTTTGTCCAGTCTCCTCATGTCTCTTCACTAATACGCTCTTGTGACAGACACTGGAAAGAGGGAGACCTTTTGCACACTATGAAATGCACAGAATTCTGCTCAGACTTGGCCTCCACTTGCCATTGTTACATTTAACCATAACATGGTGTGTTCCTTAAGAAGTATTTGACTACTGTTTTCTACCTTATTCATCAGGCTCACAAGTTGCATTTCTGAGATGTATTTCAGAATGTATAGGATGTACACATTCTGTAATACCATTCAAGTAAAGGAAAACACACTTTTGTACACTAATCAGCATTTTGCAATACCTTAAGTCTACTTAGTCTTAACCTGCACTAAACTTTAGCATAAAGATCAGTTGTATATAACTACAATAAACTTAACACAGAAAAGTCCTACAAGTAAACTTAGAAAAATTATTCAGACCTCTGGGAAGGTAACAAACTGAACTGGAAAACATCCCTTAGAAGAACACACAAACTCTGATTTCTTTTTAGTTGGGTTGTTTGGTTTTTTGGACGACTCTGCTCTCAGTACTTGCAGACTCAGCTACATAAAGATGGCCAGGCTACATTTAAAAAGTCAAAAGGCAACGTTTTTTTCACCAAGGAATACCTCTAACAGCTCATTTGTGCCACAAGAACATTGTATTCTCACACCAATTGCATGAACTTTTCCATTGCTGCTGCTTGATTTACAGGTTGAACTAAGCACACATTTTACATAAACACACTTGCAGCGATACAGTCTTGATCAGTGACACCTTTTTCATTCACCTTCTACAACAAAGGAGGTACAGCCAAGAGATCAGTATTCCCAATTTTACATATTTATCTCCTCTTTTGACACACGTTCAGATTCCAAACACACACACAAAAAATCCACTTATTTATGTAAATCATTTAACATGAACTTACGTACTGGTTTATATAACAGTACATACAGACTCCAGTTTTAGAAATAGCTTAAGGTTTAAATGCCAACAACCATATATATTTAATTTGGAACACTGTGGCTTGTTTTATTCTCCAGTTATTATTTAAGTAGCTTTCATCCAGTTATTATTTAAATAGCTTGAGCTGCAGAGCAATTGAACTAATAATTCAAACTAGCAAGCTCATTATTACAGAGCTATTCAGGGCTCAACAAGACACAGGACTCTAAGGAAAGTATTTCCTTTGATACAGAGAATTCCACTTCAGAGTCAGTATTTTGCTCAGTGATTGTACTTGAGGAATGAGCTACCTGTCTACTCCAAAACAAAGCTTTAGAGGCCTGCAATGCACAAGGTTCTGAAGATCAAGACCCTTCAAGTCCACATTCAGCTCCTTAACTGATCCAAGGTCCTGGCACACAGGACAGACATTTACTGTTTTAATAAAGCCTGGCTCTCCTGCTCCTGAAATCTAATACTAAAATCTGACCTTTGCTTCACTTACACAATATTGAAGCCCTTTCTTATCATTCACAACAAACCTTAATGATGCACTTCATAATCAAGATGTTATTCTGTAACTTCTGGCAGTAAACACTGCATCACGGAATTTTCTACATTTTTCTTTAGACTTGTCCAGGTTTTGACGGATCTTGTTTCCCTTTCCTTTTGGCTCACCTGGAAGACAAGGTTGTCCTGTACTGTTTCATGTGCAGTTTGAGGAGATTTTCATCTCAAGTACCTACACATAATTCCATTTCAGCCAAGTCCCGATGCACTGATTTGTGATCACACAGTGATCCAATCATTGTTGGCAATAAAGTCAAATAGTACTTGAAACAGCAAAGCACTGACCCTTCTCATGCAACTTGATGAAAAGAGGACGGAAGAGTAAACGAAAAAAGAAGTCCCAAAGACTCAATTCTAGCATTAAAAGCCATAAAACTAGATGCCATCAGACACTGACCATGAGAACAGAAGTCCACCAGTAATCCTTAAATCAAGCTTCTCTCACTAACTGAAAAAAAACTGAGGAATTATAGGGTCTTCAAAGTAGGACAACCTTCTTAAAACAATAAAGCATTCATGCTATGGAATGACAGAACACTTCCTGCACTTCCAGGCCCGTTATTTGTTGCAACAAAAAGTAGATTTAGATATTTTCTATACAGAGCAGCCATACACAAATCTAATTATCAAAGCAATGCATTTTGTTCCCTGATCAACAGCACACCCCCGGGAAGACAGCGAGACCACACTGACACTCTCTAGCCACTGACTTTCCACAAGGTGTCAACTAGCTCCACGAGACAATAAAACTAAATTGCAGCACAGCAGAAGAACGAAGTTTTTCCCTATATCAGCAAGTTATTCACCGTGTATTTGGCCTTAGCACACACTAATGTAAGGGAACTAAGAAGAGTTCCCATCAAGATGGGAGCAGAGGAACAAGAACGTGCCATTTTGGTGACAGCAGGCTGCTACGTCAACAGAACTTCCCACAAAAAACTCCTAAGGTCAGGCTAAGCATTACTGTTAGGTCAGTTTAATTTCAGGTGACATGAAAAAGCTTAGAATTATTACTTCAGTCCTCCTTCTCCTGGGTGAGCACTCACCAGGGACCCAAGAGGCCCCAGCCTGCAAAAACCCACTTGTTCTCTTCCCGATTTCACCTTCTGAATAACATCAGTCAATCACAGGTGGAANCAAGTTCCCTTTGTTTTGTACAGTACTTGTTTTATTTTTTAAAGAAAACTGGAGGTACATTATTTCCATCTCAGAGAGCAAATTCTTTAAACCTTATTCAGTGTTTATCACAGTAACGTAACAGGCATGCAAAATGTTTTAAAGTGAGGCACAACACTNAATGCAACACAGGCAAAGAGCACAGCTGCACAATCCAGTGGCATTTTCAGATCTGTTTAGCTGGAAGAGCAAATCACTTAACGACACTGCAAAAAAAAAAATTCAAAACCTCAACTTGAGGCTTTTTAAAAATATATTCTTGAATGACTGAGAAGTCAGTGTGTGTGTCTCTTGAGTACAAGGGCATGATCAAATTACTGCATCAAAAAAAGATCAGAACCAAGGGATGGAAGGGAGTCAAGATCAAGGAGTACAAAACGCCTCAAAACTAGCTTCCAATTAGAACTGTTAAGTAAGTACTTAGGAAAAAACTGCACTTACNACCAGAGGTCAGCTTCACCCAATACCAAGAGAAAACCGATAACACTGTGACAAATGTTTAAGTAACAACACATTCTAGATTTCTCCCATTGCATTGATATGCACCACTACTGTAGCTCATGCAAACCCATCACCTGGAAAAGGTTCCATATTAACTTCTGAATGTTATCTTTTTATTCCAGAGAATGGACCAAACTCAGTCCTAATGTGATCTAATAAGCAAGCAGTTATCCTATGCATGACTATAGCACACTTTCTCACAAAAGCTATAATAAGGGGAACACGATTTTATAATTCTCAGCTAGAAATGAAGTTGCACAAAGTTGGCTTTTTTCAAGCAACCTTAAAATCAAAGACACTGGCCAGAAATGCTGCTGGAGTTGCACAAAAGGGTCAGTCAGTCTCTTGATTTCAGTCCTGTCTCAATCGAAAGTTAACTGCTACTGAAACAGGTTTCACTCTAAGCACCAAGCTCAAGACAGACAAATTCTCACTTAAGTGTTAGCACAGATGTTCTGCAAAACTTGAGTCCTCTGAACTTCCATCTGCTGCTCCTGAGGGTACAAACGAAGACATATCACACCCTCATAGGCAAAAGGCTTGTGTTACTCTACTCCTTCATTCCCAAGAGCTAACGGAAGGGAAAGTCCCTTATCCTCCTGTTGCTGAATCAACAGATCTCTAGAGATAACAAGGAACAGCAGTATCTGTGGGGAAGGCTACAGCTACCATTCATAAGACACCGTCCACAACCCAGAGAGGACTCATACCGCCTGCTAAAAGGTCAGATAATGCAATACTGGGTGAGGACCTCTAATTCTAACACAAACGAATCAAGCTGACAAAGCAGTAAACCTCTACAGCACCACAATAACCAACTATCAGCAAGACTGAAGAAGGTACACATTTCCCTCTACTGCAACACCAAGTTAAAGAACAAGTAGTTGCACCTCAGAGTTTAACATTAAGATTGCTCAAGCCTAACTCATGCAGTCAAGAGTCGGAGCTTCAAAGAAGCTCTGCCCTTGAAGTCAGCCGTGGCTGTTATCCACAGCTCTCACTTCACAATGCCATTTTTAAGTGTCAACTGATGTTTCTGTTCTAGTTCCACTAACTCCACATGAGACAGTAACTGTGTCCCCCTGGATACTCTGCTTCCTACCATTCTGCACAGACCTTTAGTATCAAGCAGCAGGAAACTAAATACAATTCAAGACCCCAAAGGGAGTTTAAAAAGGGTATTAGGCTCATTATTTGAATTGAGTGGTGAAGGACATTCTTAGAAAACCAATTTTATAAGGTTAAAGCTTTAAATCTAACTACTCACCAACGATGTTTACAAAGACCCGTGAACTTCAAGACTTCATCTGGAATTTCAATTTAAACCATATTAACATCAATGTCCATTTTACATGTTCTTACTTTATATATATTAACACATTGCAAGACAAGATATTCATGTTTACCCTGATAGTAAGCTTTCAGATGTTTACAAAGACATGTTCAACTAATAAGTGACGCATGCTTTGAGGCAGCTGTGAGTCCTTCCATAATGAATACTTCCAAATATGTTTAACCAAATCTTCCAATCCTACCTCCTTTACAAGGAAATAAGCAAGATGAGGTGCTCCTTTTCCAGGCTCAAAAGCAGGACTGAAGGAGAACATGTCATTTCGAGTCCTACTCCCTCAAAAACAGTGGTAAGAGCAAATAACTAGTTCAAAAGTTATCCACAGAAATACAGATCACTACTCCCTAACCACCACAAATTCCTTCACATCCCCATTTGAAGAATTGAAAATCCAAGAATAGCAGAGCAATAGGTATAAATATGCTAAAAGCAGAGGAGATACAAACAAGCAGTTCTTAATGTAACCCAAACCTCTGATTAGAAAGTTTGTTAGAAAGTTCCAGATGATCTTAATCTTTTCAAACACAAAAGATTTGTCAATAGTTCTGACAAAGTCATTGGGTGGAAAAGGTTAAAGTTCTCCTATAAGGACATAATCAAAATATCTAACAGATATACTGGAAGGTCAAAAGGAGCATTGTACTTGTGAATCTTGGTGGTGCTGCCAATTAATGGCATCGTATACAGAAAAATAAGCGAAGTTATACACACAAATCTTTCCCAGGCAGTCAGAAAGAAACCTTCACGTTGTAGTGGGTTCAAATCAGAACAGCAGCCAGCAAGAACAAGTGTAAAGGTGTTAAGGAACTGGTTAGAGAGCAAAGACTACAGCAGAAAGCTACAGCAAGCATTATCCTTCAAGAACTAAACAAGACACTAGAACATGCTGACATCAGTGAGGCTCCACCTGGAGCTGTTCACCTCAAACATCAGCCACTTAGAGAGTCTGCAAGCAGTGTGTGCTCAGAGGCCTAGAAACCATCACCTATGAAGGGAACAATGGATGGAGGAACTGATAGTTATTCTCCAAGAAGGTAACCCAATAAAGGCCCTAAAGTAGTGACACTGCAAAAAGAGAATGCCTGCAACACTGAGCATGCCTCTGAAGGTCGGGAAGGAGACGAAACAAAGCAACAAGCCCACTGAAATAAAGAAAAACGTTAATGCTACAAAGTGAATTCCTCAAATGAGCACCCTGGCCAAAATGACGAGTGACGCAACCTTTAGAAAGGTTTGATATTTAGTAATTTAAAAATCAAACACCCAAACTAACCTAAGCTGATCCTGCACTGAGACAGAGACATAATCAAGGATTTCGCTGGTCTCGTTATTGTAAGATAATTAACATTTTTAGTGAAATAATAATCTGGTCTTGCTCGAAATTCTTGTTAGTCAATATAACACACATGCTGATGGACGAAAATGCAAGTTCTCCTATCAGGAACCTATTTGCAACATTCCATTCAATACACTTATACCACTTGCTCTCTCCTGACCATTTGGTCAGACCTCATTACTATGAGAAGATTTCAGAATACACTGCTTTTTTCAATCACTAAGTTTCAGTCAGCTAGTGTCTCAGCTCTTCTGACTTCGATAAATTGAGTACACAGAACTTCTCCGGCCTTTAAGGCAGCTCCACCACCTAATACCAACGTTTCATGATACAACTGCACATGTTACATAGAAATTGGCACTTTCTGGACATCAATTTATTCTCAAGAGATTTCAAATCTACTACACCCTTCAAAGCTGAGTCTAGGAACTCCAAAAAGGGCATTACTACACTTTAAGTTCAAAGCAGATGCCAACACGACATCATGACAGAGGACACTTCAGAACAGTACATGACCTCGTTCATACCTTGTACAGGCACATTCCTGAAGCAAGAGCTTCTGCAAAATTCACAGAACTGACCGCCACAAGCTTAAAGGCCTTCTCTCCAATTATATAGACATTGTACGTATATAATGATACTTACACAGTTTAATACTCCCCTCCACCAAGGATGGTTCCTGAGCTTCCCTGAACATCACCTACACTTCAGCTTGCTTAACTATTCCATCATTCAGTTTGACAAGGTCTTCAAAAACCCCATGTAACTCATCTTCATTCCAACTTGCTACTACATACCAATTAATATTTCTGTATAATTAGGGCACCTCATACTTCAGGAAATGCAATTGACAAGATCCTACTATCCTCCAGCACCTCCTAGAACTCCAGCTTCCACCATAGGAATTCTCTCCAGAAAAAGGTCCCAGAAAGACCATGGACTGCTCACTCAAGGTCTGGTCAGAAAAATACCCTCCCACTTCCTTCCAAACTCCAGACCTCCCCACTTATTTGCCAAACCAATTTAATGCTATTGAATGCTATCACAATAATCACTTGTTTCTCCTTTGAGAAGAAGAGAAAAATTGGCGATGAGGGATTGGGTACCAAACATCACAAAAATCTGATGAGTTGTTGCCCATCACACTTGTGCTTCATTTCAAAACCTGTAATTTACAACGACATAGAAGCACAGCCTCTTCCACCGAGCCACAAACTGGCAAAAATGTGGGTTCCAGATGCCACACAAGTCCAAAACCAACTTCTAATCCAAGTTCCACGCCCAATGTTTCAACACTACCATAAGAAAACCTTGTCATTTTGCATACAACAGAAATAAAAGCAAGGCAACTACAATAACAATGTACAAGTACAATACAAAGTGATCAGTAAAGGATTTTTGCCACTGCTCTTAGTTCTTTCATTATGAAGTAGCATGTTACTTTTCTGCTACACAGCAATCAATACATTCACTGCCATCCAGAGTAACTACCGAGTACAACTTGCTGGATTACCCAGAAAGCTCACATCTATCCCACAGTCTAAGTCATGAGCAGCAAAACATTCTTGAGTTAATCACTCTTACTTCATTTGTCAGACTAAAGGATTCACACTCAAGTCCCAGGAACCACTAGTCATCAGTAGCAGCTAGTAGAAATAAAAAAAGAAAAAGGGTTTCACAGAAAGCCTGTGATGTCTCCAAAGTGCTCAGCAGGTCATGTCCAACACAGGTACAAGCAGTAGCAATCATTTCCAGCCAGGTCACCGAGTGATTACCACAAACACAAGTGAATTACTACATACAGGTTTCTTCATAACATATAAGTGACTTGGAGTCAGGACTGGAGGGGATACTAAGCAAGTTTGCTGATAACACAACTGTGAGGAGCTGTTTAGTCCCTGGAAGGCTGGGAGCCCCTGCAGATAGTCCTTGACAAATCAGAGGACTGGGCAATCACCAACCATAGGAAGTTCAACAAGGGAAGTGCTGGATTCTGCAACTGGGATGTTCATACAGACTGGGAAATGAGATGCTGGAAAGCAGCACTGTGCCAAGGGCCCTGCGGGTCCTGGTCAATGGACAGTTGAGTATGAGTCAGCAGTGCCCTGCCAGCCAAGAGGGACAACCATGTCCTGGGGGGCATCAGGCAAAGCATCACCATCAGTCGAGGAGGGGATTGTCCCGCTTGGCTCTGCACTGGGGCAGCCTCACCTTGAATTGTGGCAGTTTTGGACAGCACAATATAAGAAAGATATTGAGCTATGAGACAGTGTCCAAAGGAGGGCAATGAAGAGAGAGAAGGGCCTTGAGTGGAAGCGTGTGAGGAGCAGCTGAGGTCACTTGGTCTGTTCAGCTGGAGGAGGCTGAGGGGAGACCTCACTGCAGTTACAACTTCCTCGTGAGGGGAAGAGAAGGAGCAGACACTGATCTCTTTTCTGTGGTGAACAGTGACAGGATACAAGGGAACAGCCTGAAGTTTAGGTTGGATATTAGGAAAAGGTTGTTCACCCAGAGGGTGGTTGGGCACTGGAACAGGCTCCCCAGGGAAGTGGTCACAGCACCAAGGCTGACAGAGCTCAGGGAGTGTTTGGATGATACTCTCAGGCACATGGTGTGACTCTGTGCAGGGCCAGGAGCTGGATTTGATGATCCTTGTGGGTCCCTTCCAACTTGGCATATGCTGTAATCCTGTGATTTATCATTGGCAAAAGCAAACAACCTCTAATATTGATGCAGAGGATAACGATTTCTTGTGGGTAAGAGGCAAGAGACCTCTAGAGGCCACTGAGTCCTGCTTTAAGTAGGTCTAGTTATACATATATGCTTGAAGACCCATCCCGTCAAGTTTTGAGTATCACCATAGAAAAATATGCATTCCTTAACCACTTTGGGTACCTGCTGCCTCACAGAGAAGTATTTCTTCCTTCCACAGCCTTGGGATTTCCCACACTCCAGCAGGGCTGTGAAACTCCTAACTTAACCAAGAATGAAGTCTTGAGCACAAATTTGGGATAATTTAAAAAAACTCAACTACGTATATACTGCACTTGAGTCATTTTGGGGAGAACAAGGTAAATGAAAAAATACTGTTTTAGTAACATCTTGGTCTGCAGCAGGATATTACTTTTCCATAGGAACAATAAAGCAAAACTTCAAGTCACGTGGAAAGGGACATCAGTCCAACTTGAAATGGAGAAAGGAACATGGCACAATGAGAGACTGCCCACTGCATTTAGTGGTGTGAGCATACACACTCCACACAGTGCTTACAGAAAAGCTCAAGGACAAGCAACCAAAAAAATCTGTACATGCAAAAGTTCTGAATTGCTTAAAATAAACACCAAGTTATCAGGATTTTGAGGCTTCTGGGGAGTTTGGGTTTTGTTTTGGTTTTTCCATGAAACCTGGAAAAGGACCCAGAATACTGCTAAGCACACAGCAACAGTTGTAAATACACAGGATACCCTGCCCCCAGCACTGCCTCCTACACTGAAACGAGAAAGTCGTTAAAAACTGGTCAGGAAAACTGACGTGTGTCGTGTTCTTCTCAACGACAGAAAAAGAACTTGAATCCCTAGGAAAGTCCCAGTCCATTCTTTCCCTTTTTTTATGTTGTCATTCCAAATGTCATCTACTCTCGGAAGCACTGAGGTGTGTGGGAGGAGAAGGAAGGCCGGACTTTGCACTAAGTAGTAAAGTCAAAACTCTGTAGTTCAGAGAAACAGCTAAACATTAACTTCACATTTCCAATTACCTGTAAAGGTTGAATGTTATCTGCCAATATTGAACAACTGTGGCCACACAAAGAAACAAAAAATAAACATATTTTGTCAGGAGTAGCAAATCTCAGCTGTCCATGAGAAGATCTGATGAGTTACCAGTTACACGACAAAGCTGGTGGATGCCTGCTGCCCCCCGCACTGCTGACACGGCTGGCTTTTTTTTAGCTCCTAAGGCCACCCTCCACACAAAGCTATTTCAGGAAGTTAACCCTTTTTTGTCCAGGAACTGCCTCATGACAGTAAGCCTAAGGAATGCTGTTTAATAGCTCCTTGATTTACTACTAAACTACATTTCCACAATGTCTCACACTGTTCCCCAGCTCCGTGCTGTGAGGGACTGGTCTTTCTGGCTACTTATTGAAGTAACAGAAGAAACGCAGGCAGATCTTCACCAAATCTTCTAACAGTTACAACTTAGATTAGGAAGGGCATGCAATTTTAAAGTAGGGTTTTAACAGCCAAATTGCTTCATAGGAAAACCTTGTTGCAGACTTGATTGAACATTTTAATCCAGACAAAAGACTTCCAACTACTACTTTTCTTCCAGGGATAAGCAGTATACTAGTTCCTGCCTAGCCATGCACAATATGAAGCTCATTTAGACTGAAAGGGACTGCTGGAGGTTATCCCATCTGATCCCCAGCTGAAAGCAGGGCCAACTTTGAAGTCAGATCAAGTTGCTCAGTGTCATTCCATAGCCAGGTTCTGAATATTTTCAGGGAGAGAGATCCCAAAACCTGTTCCAGTGCTTCATTCTCCGTGTGGGAAAGCACACTGCTAGCACATTGTAAAGACTTGCAGACACGGCTGTAGCTTGTGTCTGCTGCCTCTTACCCTTCCCCTGTGCAGAGCTAAGCAGAGTCTGTCTCTCACTGCCTCATCAACAGTCAGAGGCAGCAATTAGGATCCCCCACTTCAAACATTTCTCAGAGCAGAACAAACTCACTTCTCAAGCCCTCTTAATCCATCATATGCTGCTGACTCCCTATCTTAGTGGCCTTTCGCAGGCATCTCCACATCCTCCTTGTATTTGGGTGCGCAAAACCGTTCACAATACTTCTGATGCAGTCTCACAAGCTCCAAATAATAGTAAAGAATAATTGCTTATTTCAACTGGCTGACCATGCCCAGTGTGCTCTTCAGCTTTGGCACACCAAGAGACAGAGTGACCCACAAGGACCCTTATGTTCTTTCCTGCAAAGGTAAGTTTCACCAGTTGGCACCACACTTACGCTTCTGCACGGGGTCACTCTGCCCCACAGACACTTGTCTCGGCATTTGCTTTTGAATTCTGACACTCCCTTCTCCAACATGCAGGCATCCCACTCAATTAGCTCCAGTGTCTAGTAGACCAGTTGACGCACACAGTATGGCAGCACAAATTTGCTCTGGGTACATTAGTGCGAGGGGCTGGAACGCAGACAAACTGCCCCTGCACTGATGCCACCAGTAACAAGCCTCCAGGTGGACTTCACACACCTTCCAAGTTCAGCAGTACAGACAATTTGTCACCCATTTAATAACCCACTTCCCGAACCACATCTCACCAACCCAGCTCCAAAGACATTTGAGCAGCATAAATGCTTTTCTTTACTTCAGTTTTCACTTCATTTGTAGCCACATCAATTTATCAGACATAAACCATGCCTCTTGAGTACCAAATAACACACCTGTACACTAGCTCTGGAAATTCATCACCTTCCACTAACAGTTCCATCTATAGTCCTTGCAGCTTTCTGCAAGGTAGAACACCCCACAGAACCTTCCAAAGACACTATTAGATGAAGCTCACAAAACTGTTTCTCAGCTACAGATTACAATCTGATTTGCCACAAGGTAAAGTCAATTATTAAATGTTCATGTGAAAACACTGATGATAATCACACCTGTGATAATTAACCTGATTATAGTAAAAAGCTTACAGCCATTGAACTTAACACTTGTTTTATGCAGAGGATCATAGAACGAATTGGCTTGGAAGGCACCTTAAAGTTTGTCTTGTGCCAGTCTCCTGCCGTACAAGCTGTGTGCACAACCCTGAATTACCTCTCATAGCACAAACAGCTGAAACACAACTACACACAACTTAGTATCCTTCTTCCTGGATAAATTGGTAGATTGCACTTGCTATTTACCACAGGTAGACTATTTTATGCCACCTTGGCTACCAAAACCACACTGAAACTAATAACAGGATGCATTCCAACTTCCCAAGGAGGGATTAATGGTGTGGTCACAACCGTCACATTCGCAGGGCTGTTTCCTTTAAAACTACAGCATCCCTCAGTGTTGATGAGCCTTAATGAAGTCCTAACTACACTATTTCTGTTATGTTAACCTTTTAAAGGCAAAAGTGCACTGAAGTATCTAAAACATAGAAATAGCATCACTGGTGAAAGGCTGAGAAGTGGGATTTTATAATTCAATTATCAACCTTTACGAATATATTCAAAAATTATATTAAGCTTCACAGCTCTTGACTTCGCTTCACCAACCTCAAGTAATCACCTTTAGCAAAACTAAGTAGTTTTCTTCTTGTGGCAAGGGCCAACAGATTATGTTGGAGATACTGAAGGAATTCGGGGGGAAAACATTATCCCAAGTTGCTAAAAGTCAGAAGTCTGGCTCCCTTGGTTACTGTGGTATCATGAAGAAGGTACTTGCATTTGATGTACTTTAACTTAGGCTTGACTAAATTGACTAAGAAAAATTAAGGTGTAACACTAATCTGCAATCTTCTAACTCAAGGGTTAATGAAAATAAGAAATGACAAAGTAGCTAAAAAATTCATCAAGCTAAGTCAGTTGGTTTTTTCCTCTGTACACACATCCACTATTGGGTCCCATCTGACTAGTCTTCACTCACCTTCTGCAGATGATTCCCATTTCCATGATCCCAAATGTTGCACAGGCCACAGCACTACAGCAACAGCACCTGCTAAGTATTTAAAACAGTCACTTCAAGGAAAACATTCTGCTCTGTACAAACTAATCCCAGGACTAGTTTAAAAACTACCATGTCATACCAGCCTTGACTACTAGAAAAGGAGAAAACAGTGAGTCCCTGCAGACACAATAAGTTATCTTAAATGTCAGATAATGAAAATCTGATACAGAAGAGGTAGAGGAGAAACTGGCAAGAGCCATCACTGCTGCAGATTATGCTACTACACCAGTCAAGACAGGCCACACTTGACTGGCCTTCGTGATGAAAATAAGAAAACACGCTATTCTTAAGTATTACAAAAGTAAAATGGTTTATGCTTCTGTACACTACTTGAAAAATAACTGAGAAGCAGTAAAAATATTAAACAGAAGAAACCAGTTGTGAAAGATGATGAAAATCTGGACACTTGTTGCTACTTTTCACTACCCGGAATAAAAGTGACCTTCTTAATAACACGCTAAACTTGACCTACCTGAACTTTCCCCCAAACTTGGAAAAGCAGAGATAAAATGATGGAGGACAGAAACAGAAGTTGTGGGACTCAGAAATATTTTTTTTATTCTTCCTGCTAATTTTCTTCCACTGCTAACACATGGATAGGAAGACTAATTTTTGAGTTCACATTTGAAACAGTCCAAAGTATAAAAGTTAATTGCCCTAAAAGAATGAGGAGAAAAACAACTCCTGAAGCACTCGTGTCTTGCATGACACAAAACAAGCTAGTTTGGAGTGTTTACCACAACTTGGAAGTTGTGCTGTGCCTTGAAGCTCATCAGGAGCCTGTGTACCAGCAAGCAACCCCTGGCCCAGCTTTTCTAGAGCCAATGGAAATATTTTCCATGAGCTCCATCAAGAGTCTTGCTCAGATAAACCTATACCTCATTCTAACCCACTGTTTTACAGCTCTGCTGCTGTTTCACATCCAGGGGAGCAAGACAAGCTTTCACCTAACAGCTTTTTCCTCTCTCCCCATTTTAGATAGGGACACAATAATTATTTTCCCTGACAAGGTCTTCACCGCACATTTCACTCTTTACTTGCTTTTCATATGTATTTTCTTCCATTTTATGCAAATTTAGCTATTCCCATCTTTTGTTTCTTGGCTCTTCTTATGATTTCTTCCCACACTAAAATGATACTCTTTTCTAGGCAATCCATCTGCTTTCTTACTAGGAATAAAGAATCATGTTAATGACTCCTTTACCTCTAACAAGAAAGCTAATGACTAATCACATAATTCATTGTCTTCTCCATCCTCTCAATAAGAATACATTACTGCACTTCAGATAGTTATGATCTGAGGCACTAACTACAACTGCCCCTCAAGTAAATACTTGTCAAAAACCTTGTTTTAGACAGGCTAGCCCTACCAAAAAACTCCAGTTATACAGAACCACACATGGGTTTTGCTAAGAAGGTAACTTCATAGTTCATATACTCCTCCTCCTCTTCAAACAACAATCAAATGAAACAACACATGATATAACAAATGAATAATAAATAAATAATTGCACCTATACTTATTCTTCACTAAGAAAATGTGGTCACTCAGTTCATATCAAACTATCAGGTCTCTTGGAAAATTCCTCACAGGAACTTGTGCATCACTCTCCATATACCCCAATCAGTGCAGCAGCCATCACGAGAAAAGACCAATCCAAATAAGCCTGATTCAACAGAACAGTCATTCAAAGCTGGAAACAGTAAGTCCAAGTACAAACACGAAGTGCTAGAGCAACATAATCTGTCATGACACCGCTGTCCTTTCCGAGGAAAGGTCCCAGGGCTCCAGAGCAAGCAGACAGACAATCTGGGCACTCTCACTCTTGGCACACCCACCTGCACGGTCTGTAGCCACAGTCCCATAAGGAACTTAGTTTGGACAAAGTTTGTTTGGACACCTCCACAGCAGCAGTTTGGTGTCACATCCGATGGAAAAATCACACTCTTTAACGCTCTTCAACAGATAAGCAGATACTAAGGTCACTGCACATAGCTGGCACTAAGCAAGATTATCTTCTAACAGCCCATGTAACAGTTTTCTATATCCCTTACTGTTCTTTCATTCACTGCTGATTCTGTTTCTACAAACTGAGATTTAGACTTCTCATTACGGAGCTTTACTTACATCTCCTTTGAGCTTCACAAATGCTTCCCTCATTAGCCCCACGCACTGATTACAGCAGCAACACACCCGCAATTCCTTTTCCCTTTTCACATCAGAGGCAATTAACATCTGTGATTTTGCACACCTTGAAAGCTCCACCACCAGCACCTGAAGGGTAACCAGCTGCTACAGGTGTCCTGCAAAGGCAACGTGGTTTTGCTGCTTCTGCCGCAGAACCGTCCTTTGTTCCTCAATACCATCCAGGCAGCAATACTACATAAAAGGATGTGAAAGAAAACAATGTAGATTTGACCATATTTCAAACACGATACTTGACTCCCATCTTCCCAAGAAAAAAGTCCTGCTAGAACCACTTCTGTTCAGTATCAAACCATATTCCAGGACAAAATTATTTAAGGAGGCAAAAGAAGCACATGGTTCAAATCAAGTAATTCTTCAACCTTCATGAAGCACAACTGAATAAAAAAACCATCACAACCCTTTTCAGATCCTCCAAGTGCTCAGATCTGAACTCAGATAACCTCGTCCCTCATTTCCATAGGTATGGGAGTTGTCGCACAGCAGAAGCATCACAGTGTAACAGCAATCCTGAACGTGAAAGACCTGCCACAAGGAGCCAAGAACTGTTCCAAAAGATCACGCCTCCTATTCTAATGAGTTATCCTGAAGTACAGGCTGGACAAACAGCTTCCCCCCCCTCCCCCCCAATTATCCAACAACCCAGATTTAAACTCTGTTATTTGAGGTTGCTCTGTTATTTCTACAGCCGCTCTGTTTCTTCAGGCTACACAGTTCACCGCTACTTCATTCTTCCTAACTTTTTCAACACCTTCTATAGTTTTCCTATCCCTCCTCTCACTCTTGTCATACTGACTCACTTGAAATAATTTTTCAAGTGCACTGCTCTGCATCCCATTTCATTAAAAAAAATAAATGCATATTCAGACATGAATTGCTAAACTACTACCATTGACTTTGACACACAAAAATATATTCTGTCGTCTCTCCGAACAGTCTGCCACCCCTTCCCGTCTCCAAGGCAGTAAGCTGGTTTGCTCATCCACTTATTTTTGCCATGACTAAACACAAAAAATCAGTAAAAAGGTTTATAGTCAGGCTGTTTGGGTCAATAGTTCCTTGGGAATTGGTCTCTTTTTTTCTTCTTATTGTATATTATTCCACCCACATCTTTATGATCCAATCCTGCCAGCTCCACTCAAGTTCTCTACTCCAGGCTGCTTTAAGAAAAGAAATTCAGTGGAAACTTAAAAAAAAATACGCCCCACACACTTTTTCTAGACTTACTGAGAAACTTAAGCAACAATTCACACTGAAAAAAAATATTTTTTCAATGAAACCCCTGCAAAATATATCTCAAATATCTCTCCTTTCTACCCCATTATGATTTTGCTCATTTTTAATTCCCACTTAGATTCCAAAAAACTTGGCAAAAAAACCTTTTTTCCTCTGTGTAAACTAACAAGGCATTGAAGATACGAGTAACTTGTTACTTAGCAGCAAACAGGACCTCGTTCACAGCACAGCTGAAAAATATTTGTCACATTTAAGGTTATGATGAGGTTTCTTATGGATGCCATACAGCTCCCCTAGTTCAAAGCTACATCAATTTCAGCACACACATTTAGAACCTACTTCATGGAATCATGCACTGTTTGACTGAGAAGAGCAACAATTACTTGTACATGAAACCTGAACCCAATTGTCTTGCTTTGGTATTTACTAAAGCAGGTACATTTCTATTTAAAAATCCAGGGGCTACTGTTACTTCGGATTCCTGATACATTTTCTTTGCTCTTCCCTTCACTTTTCTGGTGTGAGTGTTGGGGGGGGACTGTTGGCAATTTTCCTCTGAGGGATTATAGATCAAATAAATTATCATCTCTCACTATCAGCCAAAATGATTGTATAAAAATTGGTTTGATTTTCGTAGTGACATGATTCTGCGAGTGTTTGTGATTTGTGGTACCACGCTCAAATCTCCCTTTTGCCGGCATTATCAGAATTGGCCAACCGGCAGCAGGAAAGGCAACCCAAGTCATCAGCAGTTTTGGATTCCATCAACATGTAATCATGCTCAAAACCTATTTAACAGCACTCTTTAAAGCCACAGTCATAACGAGTTTTCCTTCATATCCACGTGCTACAGTTACAATGATAACGAAAACAATCGTGGGAAATTTCAAGTGGGAAATCCCCCCTAAAATCTAAGATACGGACCAAAAAAGAAAAAATAATCTTCCCCTGCTGCTTACCCCACAGTCCAAAAGTCACCAGTAGCTTTTTTTTTAAAGTTTCCACTTTGATCCAGAGATTATATTCAAAACTTTGTGGTGGAAGAATAACATTATTTCAATACAACGTTGCTGCTTCTGGCAGATGTTCTCAAGTGTTATCAGTCAAGTCCACAGAAAGAATCCGGGAAGACTGACATCCGAATTACGCTCAGCAAAACTAAAACGGTAAATCACCGCATGGCAGGGGGCACAGAAGATCTTAACTTCGTCGTTACTATTATCTTCACATTTAGACACAAAACCAGCTCGTCAAGGTTATGTCAAGTCTGCAGCTTCACCTTTTCAATTGTAAAAGAGCAGAACTACAAAGGGAGAAAAGCGCTGGCGCAAAAAGTTTGCTAACCCCACGAAAACTAAGTCTGCGAGCCTTAAGGCTTTGAAAGGTGACGCCTTCTCAATATCTACAAAGTTAGTAACAATCATCTTTTTTGAAAGCTACATCATTGCCAGAGGGGGGAGACTATTCCATGTACGAGCACAATTCCGACAGCAGCAGCGCCCCGACTCCCTCCCTGGAAAAGCATTTCCCAGATACTACACAACCGCTCCGTGGTGGCACGGCTTGCAAGTTCCCGGGTATTTTTATCACATGAGCCTCCAGAGACTACCTCCTCTAACTCGTTCCTCCTTCATTAAAGAGGGGAAGGGACACAGTGTCTCCTACAATAAAACACCCTTGCCAACTACTCGTTACTGCATCGGGAATACAACGGGCACGATGACGGGTTTCCATTTCCTCTCGCCCCAAGTCCGCTTTTATCCCCTCTCATCTCCCACTGCTGTTGAAAATAAACAAATAAATAAATAAAAACGACGCTACGCACGCTACACTGCATGCAGCACTAAACAAAAATAAATAAATAACCGAATTCCTGCCGCTTGTTTGTTTCCCGCAGGAGGATGCACGGCAAGGGGGGTGATCGGGGGATGGCATCGTGCTCCGGGCGGTCACGCCAAGCCCCGCAGTGCCCGGGATGCGGGGGATGCACAAAGGCACCGAGACCAGCGCGGATTCCAAACCTCTCCAGCAGCCAGGGAACAACGGCACGAAACAGCAGCGCGGACCATCCCTCCCAGCGAGAGCAGCGGGGAACACCGAGACCAGGGTGGGAGGGAGAAGAGAAAGCGGAGGGGGGGAGGGAAACAGAGGAAGCACCGCCGGATTCCCGCAAACCGGCGGAACCCCGCCGCTCCTGACGGGAATTACGGCGGATAACCTGCCGCCCCGCCGGCGCTGCACAAACTTCCCCCGGTGCCCCGCCCGGGCCCGGCCTCCCGGGACACCGGCTCTCCCGGGACACACACCGGCTCTCCCGGGACACCCGCTCTCCCGGGGCAAGCGCCGATGGGTCTCCCCGGGGCGCCGCGGGCTCCGACCCCGCCTCGCATCCCGGCCCCGTCCCGCCCGGCTGCCCCCGAGCACGGAGGAAGGGAGGGAAGGAGGGAAGGAGGGAAGGAGGGAAGGAGGGAAGGAGGGAAGGAGGGAAGGAGGGAAGGAG
>WEKX01010915.1:59430-89157 GCA_013390025.1 Pitta sordida | reverse complement strand
ACGATCATTTTTATTTACTGATTTATTCGTGTATCTATATTTTGGTGTGAAAAAAAAAGTCATAACTCTTGGGCTTTAATCTGCGGAAGGAGTGGAGCAGAATGAAATGCAGTCAGTCACGCTTTGCACTTGAAAGGAGCAACGCCATTACTTCTTTGTTTTCAGCTGTAATCCTAGGTATAAAAGGCAGAATGGCACAAATAAATTGAGGTGTTTGTTGCAATTCTCCCTCAGCCAGAGCAATGCTTTCTCTCATGTACGTCATCTATTAAATGTTGTTTAAAGATCTTTTAGCACCAGCTGCTATCTTGTTTCACTTTTTTTTTTCACTTTTCACTCTTTACTTTATCCTGTTTAGCTTTTTACAGCTAAGGTCTCTAAACAGTTTGATGAGCATGAAGAAGGATGCCAACCTGACAAATCCCATTTCTCAGATTTTTCTCCCAAAGTTACTCGGCCGTGAAACACCGTGACGGTGGCTGTATTCAGTTTTGGGACACTGAGACCTGTCAACCCTGTTATCATAAAATCATAGAATCATGGAAAGGTTTGGGTTGTAAAAGAGCTTACAGATCATCTAGTTCCAATCCCCTGCCATGCGCAGAGACACCAAAAATGAAAAATCTGAGAAAAACTGTTATCTCATGGCTTTAAAGGTCATGGAGTTTCTTGGGTAGTTTTTTTGGGTTTGGGTTTGTTTTTTTTTCTGTTAGTCTCCTTATTTCTTACCTGTTTATGGTTATATGAACACAACAATTTGTTAATATTTAAAATTTGGTTGTGTAAATGACTTTATGTGGTTCAGGAAGGGTAGTTCCTGTTCATGAACTGTGTTTTCAGAGATGATTCCATGATCCCACTATAGACTACTGCCGTTAGTCTTGAGTGGGCTGGATGTTTAACTTATCCATTTCAAACTCAAATTGCCATTTTATGTTATTCCTAGAGGTTATTTATTTTTAATCAGTTGTGGTTTTTCTCTGCTTGCAACCAGTTGAATGAAACTCACAATAAATAAAACAGGAATTACTGAGAAGTAGTAGTCCTGGTCATCCTTAATCCCTGCCACTCCAAGTCTGACTCTTTTGAACATTTCAGGAATAGATGGTTTTCCAGGAGCTGTATAATGGTGCAATGCTTTTGCTAGCACAGGGTTTAAATGATCTGCATAGTTGTTATACGTATTAGTATAGTGATTCTAACAGATCTTGTTGGGGAGAGGGGGTGTTCAAGCATAAGTGCCAGCATAAAAAATAGGCCCTGAAAATACATAAGAAATTCAATGAGAGACCAATCACATATTCACCAGGACAGAAAATTTTCACATTTTGATAGCACAAAATGTGAAGGCAATTATAATAAAATTTTACAACGATCTTTGTCTAACACTGATCTAAAATACTCAGTCTAAACTCTAACTGACACTTTCAGCTGCCTTGTTTGTTGCTTGTGTCACTTCAGTTTCTTGTGAGAAGCCCCCCATCATGGTTGTAGGCTCTCAGAAAGACAAATGAATAAAAAAGCTTCTCCAAAATCAGAATAACTTGTATTACAATTGATAATATTCTTATTAATAATATTCAAAATTTGATTCTTAGAATCATACAACACCAGCTTCGAAGGGACATCAAGGATCATCTGGTCCAACCTTTCCTGGCAAAAGCACAGCCTAGAAAAGATGGTCTGATGCCCTGTTCTGCTGAATCTTAAAAGAGTCTAATGTTGGGGAATACACCACTTCCTTAGGAAGATGGCTGATTGTTCCCATTGTGAAAAACTTTTCTCTTGTATCTAACCAGAATGTACCCAGGAGTCACTTGTACCCATCAGGAGTCTTTGAGGAAGGAAGCTGACTTACATGAGACAATAATAAACAATTCCACTTGTAAGGGTATGAACCCTGTGTAAGAACTGAGGTGTTGGAAATCCGCCTACAAAGGTGATTTTGGTGCTGTTTGTGCCTGTTCAGTCAATAAACAGAAGACATTTCACTCTCCCTCATGTATGTTGGAAATAGCATAAATTATGTACTTTACAATTTTTTTCCAAGAAGAAAAAATGCTGTAGTCCTTAATTTTGATGTATTAGGAGAAGAGTTCTATGCCATGAAGTATTTATATGTTCCTGACCAATAATACATATCTTTTAAGAGTTAAGGGCACAGAGGTGGAAGACAGGCAGTAATTTATGGGTTTCTAGTTATAGGTTACCAGAGGAATATTTCTTGTGTTCCAAGCAAAATGGAATTGCGGTTGCAATCCAGTCATCATTCTCTTATGTTGCATTTATCTACCTGTATATGGATGTATTTATCTAAATAAATATATTAGATGCAACATGTTTCCAAATAACCTAATCCTGCAAAGCATTATGCATGTGCTTTATTTTATATGGCTGGTATGACCAAAAGAGTGACACTGGCACATGTAGAGTTCAGTCTGTGTGTTAACCTTAGGAATATAGAAGTCCTGATCAGACTTGTTTACAGTGAGTGGGGAAATTACACCAGAGCTACATTTTATCATCGGAAAATATAGGTGAATTTAAATCAGACTTTCTCACAAGAAAGTATACACCATTTTCAAAAAGGCTGGAATTTCTGGTGCAAGTGAGACTCTCCAAGACCAAAAGCTATCTGAAATATGTAAAACCTTATTTACTGAATTATTTTTACTACATTAAATGTCTTCAGTAGACAGAGAAGAAGGAATGGGTCCTGATAAAGAAAGAAATTGCTGAAGTATTGATGAAGGGATATGTGTTGGATACTCAAATCCAGACTTTAACTCAGGCAAGAGAGGAACCTCAGCCTGGGAGATGAAGGAATGTTTCACATGAGGTGCTAGAAGGTTTGCTTTTAGCTATAGCTATAGACTACTCAAAACTGTGGGGTGTAGACAGCTTGGAAAATGTCTACTGGATTACTTTCATGTAACAGAAATTACTGTTTCTTATTTAGCTGTTATAACTGTGTCTATTGTTCCTGCTCCATCTTATAGTGAATATTTTTACATCCCTTATTGTTATAACAGCAGGGATAGGTATTTTTTTTTCAATTACTGTAAAAGTCGCTGAAACTACAGCTTTAAAGTGACCAAAATTGTTCACACCAGTGACTGTAATTTGGCAAATAATTGCAACTGAAAAAATATGGAAACAGTATAAAAAGATCTGAAATGTTTCATTTCAGAAACGCCAACTGCTTATTTTGACATTTTTTAATGAATCATTTTGAGGTTTATTTCTTTCAAACAACATTTTTTATTGGCAAGTGTTCTATATTCTTTAAAGACAAAATAATTAGAGGTACATAATCAGAGAAAGAAATACAGAATTTCAATGAAAAATACACAGAGGAAGTCTATTTCTATTTCAGTGTAGCAGAAGAATTTCCCCTTAATTTTTATTGCAATTATTTAACTAAAAAGAATCATAATTTACTCTGCTGTATTAATAATGACTGTAGGTGTCAATAACGCCATGAAAGCGTACCAATTTAGGCTCAATTACATTTTGGAAGAAAAAAACCACCTCATAAATGTGTGACAATGCAATTAATTTGGTTTTTCAATGTTCACAGGTAACACAATGTAATAAGGGTGGCTACACCACGTGTGAATGCATGACTAGCTTAACTAGGTCCTTAGACCTGAATTATGATGGAGAAAGAAAAGAGGCCAGAACTACAGAGCCCCAGCTTAATTCAAACTCTCCCCTGAAAGATGTACAGGGTATGATGAGGCCATTGTGCAGCAAAAAACTGTCATGGTAAGAACCTCATCAAGAGCCCACAGAATTCATTGGAAAGCTTAAGGCCATCCTGTACAGACAGATGTAAGGGAAGGCATAGGCTTGCTTTATTTCCAGAAGACTTAGAGATCTGCTGAAGAAGCAGAATGGAACAGCTACAGGAGCAGAAAGTTTGTTGCACTCGGAAAAGGATATCTGGAAGACGTGTTTGGAACACACCAGAGCTCCACTTCAGAGCTTTGGCATGGAAGTGAAACACGCATGGCTCATAAAATTGGGCAGAGAAGAGTTAAGATACATGGCACAATTCCAGGGTGTACAAGTGTTAACTATTAAGGAAGCTGTGCTGATGCAAAAAAAAAAAAAAAAAAAAAAAGGATTTGGACCATGTTCTTTCACTTATTCTTTTCTGAACTGATGTAAAGCTGATCCAGTGAAACCCCACCAAGCATCTGCCAGTTCCTGGTCGCAGCGCAGAAATCCTCAGTACAAAATTCCCCTCATGAAATGATGGGGTTCAGGCCTTTGCACAGAAGACCTCTTATCTACAGTCAGTTAAGAGCCTCTGTACTACAAAGTTTAAACTTTTTCTCCTATATTACAGAAACAGTATAATGATTTTGTACTTGCTTATACACGTACCCTTGTAGGTTAAAATGGCTCCATATCCACTTGCGTTATCAGTAGTGAATTGAAGTTTGCATGTGCCAACTTCTTCACATTTGTGTGAGAGGAAAACAGAGGGGAAAGCTGAAGGGATTAGTCCTAGTACCTTAGAGCTAAATAAATATTTACTGAGTTTGATTCTGCCATCATTTCATGGCTAATGCTAAATACAAGGTGACTGTGGGACTGCTGAAAATATAGAACAACATTAATTTGCTGGTTTTCCCCTCATTTTGAAATGTACCATAGAATCCAATTTCAAGGCACGTTTTGATTTTATATGCATTCCTTCCCAGGTGAAATAGCCATTTTTTTGTCACCTGTGACACTTTCATTTCTTGTATGTGTTTCTAAAATGTAAGGGTCTGCTTCCCCATTTAGATATACGTTTATGCAAAATTATGGCAGAGATTTACTGCTGCAGCAGCTACTTTTTGAGTCTATCAGGCAGCCAGCTATTTTCTACAAAATCCTCCCTGTTATAGGGTTCCAAACTACCCATAGATCACTCCAAACACAAATATAAACATTCAAAAAATAGTTATCCTGTTAACAAAATCCCTTCTTTTCTGCTCTCATTATAAAATTCAGCCAGAAGTTAATCAGATTCATTCAGAGTAGAAAAGTAATGATATTAGAATAACCTTGTAGGTGCAAATGTGTAACTCCCTGATATTTTATATGAGTAAAATTAATGGGACTAATTAAAAAAAAAAGTATTTCTGCACTGTTCACCTCCACGTAGTGTTACTATAATTCACAGCATTTGCAGCTGTAGGTGAAGATGGCAAATGAGAGGAGTTTATGCCACTCTTCTTCTTTTGGCTCCAGACCATTTCCAGAGTCAGCTGAAGGCCTTAAACATAATCCTCACTGGAATTAATGGATGGAGCCACAGCAACACAACAGATCCAGTTTCAGCCTTTGAATGGCTGAGACAGCTCCTACTTCTGGGGAGAAGCAGAGCCCAGAGAGAGGAAAACTCCATTTGTTCACCTATAGGAAACCTTGCAAAGGTGCTTGATAATGCAACCATAGTTTAGGATTAGTTGCCTTCTGGGAAGTTATGGAAACCGCCCTCAGAAGTATGTTCTATGGCTTCATGGAAGTCATGCAACAATTGATATCTTCTTTAAAAGTTTAATAATTTGAGAAAGAGTGTCCCCCTTCCCCCAACATAACCCTCCAGGATACAAACTTCCACAGCAGAATAGGGAAAAAGTCAACTAAGGTCATTAAACTGTCACATGGATTGAACATGAAGACACTCAGGCTGACACCATGGACACCTAGAGAAAGTGTCTTGTACAAGGTGTTCTTTGAGTTAGAAAGTCTAGAGGGATTAATAGGATAAAAATTAATTAATGCGATAAAAAGTAAACTTGTTATTTTCATTCCGGACTTCCCTCACAGAGAGTGGAGAGGAAAAGGCATTTATGTGGTGCAGTGCATCTCATCTTAAAGTGGACAACAAAAATTGAGTAGATGAAGATACCATTAATAGCCTCTGCTTCTCACTTGGAACAATTAGAAAACCTGAACTAACTAGCTTGGGTGTAGGCATTGACATTATCGGCATACAAATTAGGGAAAGGGAAGTCCAGTTCCTACGAACTGAGACTCATCATAATTTCTGCAAGTCATTTACATATAAAGCTTATATTTTTTAATAATTGACCAAGTATGCACCTGAGCAGACTTTATGTAACTGGAGACAACCTTAGTGCCCTCTGCACAGGTATGAAAAGGAAATTGAGAAGCATGAGAACACATTTTACCTGAAAACCAGAGCTACAGCTTACAAGGCAAAGGAAGAGATACTGCACACTCGACTAACCCTCTGTTACAACCCTCTGTTGGTCACTGCCAAGCATTTGTGATGTTGTTGACTGTGCTATAATGCCAGTTGTAGGCACACACATGTAACCAGCACAGACTCAAACCAGCTGCAGATAGGAAGGTACAAGATTTTTTGCCATCTGTTTCCCAGTGCTGAATCTCTGAGCAGCTCCACAGTGGAGAATCAACTGCACTAATTGCCAGAAGCGACTCCTATTTTCTCAGATGCACAAGCAGTGCAGCAGCTCTACTTTTTGGAAATCCTGAATTTCCTTACTTATTTCCATTTATCTGAAGTTAGATTCCTGTCAGATTTTTTTCTTATTTTGTTGTCCTGCTAGAACATAAACACCATTAGCATACAGGGAAGCTACTGATAGCAAAAACTTCACGGACTACACGAGAAGTGACAAACAGCCTGCTGTCAAAACTTTGGAGGCTCTAATAACCACCAGTCTTCTTTCTATACTGAGGTTTTCTCTGAAATGTATCCCAAGTACGTATGATTATGCATATGCCTCTTTTGTATATACATATTTTAAAATGACGTGCCTTCAGGGGCGTCAGGCTCTAAAAACACAGAAGTTTGTTTGGATGTTGTTATAATGATGTGTGCTGTTGCTATTCTCTCCATGGGTATGAAGACATAAGCACACACGTGCACAAATTCATGTCTAAGATCACTCTTTTCTGAGATTTACCCTCGACTAATTATTAAAATGGTGCTTCAAGCCCAATATCCACGCTAAGACTTCTCCCTTCAGAGGCCTCCATCTCAAATGTGAAATCTGGATGGTGTTTTCTCTGTTTTCTGGCATCCCACTAGGGAAGTAATTTGTAAAACATACCCCTACATTTTTAATCCACATGACAAACCCTTTAGTTCCACTGGAGGATGAAATTTGCAGGAGATTAACATTTTGGAGACCTATGCGCACTGACATACAACCACAGTAAGTTTTTATTGACCTCCTACTGATTTTTTTCCCAGCTTAATGCCATACATGAAAACTTGTGGCATTGCACTGAGTTGTAACTTCTGAACCTGAGCCATGCAACACTTGTCAAATTATTATGAAAATTTCTTACGCATATCAAACAGTGGCAATTCAGTATCGAAGACTGTTTTAACATCTTTTCTGTATTTGTCAAAAAGGGAATATTTTCACCATTTTACCACAACATGATTAATATTGGTATGGCCAATGATGTCTTGACATTTTGATAGAATGCAGACATTTTCTATTGAAGAAGAGAAGCTACCTGCCAAAGAAAAATACCAGAAAGCAAAATAGCAATTAAAAAACCTTACCAAACTACTATCAAACATGGTGATGATTCCCAGGTATGTGGGTTCTCAGTAGTCTTCTTTTAAGTTATGACATCAACTTAGCTGAGTTAAGGCAAAGATGTTTGTGAGGGGTGGCATGGCTGAGATATTTTAAAGGGGTGAAAATTAAAAGCTCAATAGAAAATTTGAGAGGACTTAATGGAAACATATTTTTCTAAAATAAAGTTTGACCAGAATATTGAAATTTATGCTTGTAACTGATTCATTAGGTACTTTTATGATCATTAGTGACCAGAAGCTTGAATTCTTTGAATAAGCTTGTCCGGAAAGCTGTCTCTGCAAGTTAAGCAGAGATCTTCTGTTGCTGTGTTAAAGCGTTAATTAAATATTTTCTCAGAAAGATGTCTTGGCTGAACATCTTATTGTTACTTAAATACAATCTAAAATATTTTATCCTGTTACTATTGATGGTCACTGCTTACTCAGGAATCTAAAAGATAGACCTAAAAAACCCAAAGAGGATGCTGCTGTTTAAATAGATGCCATTGTCCCCCAGAATTCATGCTAAATCAGTATCTTGACAAGGTACATTAAAATCATTCTGTTATGTGCATCACTCCAGATGCTTGTTTTCATTATGTACATTTGAGTCATTACTTCTCATGCATAGCAGGTAAAATGTTGACTGTCTGAGTGTTATTCTTTTTAAATAAAAACATTTTTAAAAATGGTTTCTTACTGTTCAGAGTATTAATGGTACAGAATTGCAATCTTCCACACAGAGATGGTAAATGAAAATAGAAAAGCGTTCTAGTCATAAATATTATTGTGAATACCTGTGTGTAAACTCTGAGTCTAATTTATGTTCCTCATGATGAAGTAATATGTGACAAAATTACAATATGATCAGTTTGAAAATGAAATTTAGTGTCTAGTCCTGCTTAATGCTTTCATGTATGCGAGAAAGAACTGCAGTTCAAGAATGCAGTTTATGTTCCTTTTGCAATTCTTGTGCTAAAAGCCTTTGCAGTCATTAGACTTTTAAAATAAATTTTATTCAGATTGTCATTTACTCTGTCATCACTATCAATTATAACACAGTTGTGTCCAGGACTTCAGAAGAAATGTATGAAATGTAAGTGCACACTCAAGTGTTCTATAAAAAACCACTTTATTATTTTGCCTTTCACTGAGCCCCCAGAAGTGCACAAAATTACTTGTGCAGTGTGCAAAAGCAATAATAGTATTTGCTGTGGCATGGAGGCATGGGAATTCATGGCAGATCACCTCACACAGCGGTGCTGCTGGGAACGAGGGGACGCCCTACACCCAAGGGCCAGAACAGGGACAGAGCTTCAGTCTCCAGCCTTTAAAACTCTTCTAGGAGTCATAAATCTGGTAACCCAGCAAAGCATCAAAATCTAGGACATCAATGCTATAGAGGACCCTATATTTTAAGCACAAGTTAATATAGTCATAGAAGAGACAATGCCCACCACACTTTCTGATTGTCATTTGAATGATGTTTGTTGCAGACTGATGCCTACAGAAAGTAAACATCTGAGGTGAATTGTTTGCCAGATGAAAATCACTTCTGTTTGCCATTCAATTTAATGTGACTGGATTTTCCTGATGGAACCTCCTTTTCCACCTTTCTGTGGGAATCTGAGTAGAAGGGAGAATAAAGTGATCCAGCATAAGAAAAAGTACAAGAGTGCAAAAAAAAAATAATTTCTGTGTAAGCTTTTCTCTTCTAGAAATCAGGGGGAGGAAAACTGCATGTGGTGCACATACTCACATTTATTTATGCAGGTAGTGCTGATGTAATTTGAGATTTCTTTTTCACTCAGTAATATCACGTTTTCAGTATCCATGCCATTGTAACACCTTACTAATTTGTACTTGGCCTCTGTATTATGAGTCACTTCACTGTGTCTTACTAAAAAACAAGACTGACCCGTGTTTGCATTCCCATGACTAAAATAGCTTTGGAATCTGCATGCAGGCTTTTCATTGTCTTCGCTTGCTTTTGTCTTCTCAAACTCCTAGTAAAGGAGATTTTTATAAACTGCCCATGGTTGTGCCTGTACAACATTGTACCAATATCACTGGAAATTACAGACAACTTCACTGAATGTGTTTGTACAGACTGCTAGGAATTTCTGATCTTTGTCTTCTGTTGCAATTTGAGCCTGTTCAAGTTTGTGTGACATGTGAACTGTGCAAAATCTTTTCTGAGCTTTTTTTAAGCTCTAGTTTTGTCCATGGGAATGCACGGCATTTTGTACTTCAAATTTGAAGATCTTTGTTGTAACAAGGGCAGAAAAGCAGCAAGCAAAAACTTGGAGAAAGAATTTTCGTTAAGATAACTAAGCTAGCTAGGACTCTGATCGCCTTGGCTTATGCTGACTGGGAGTAGAAAAAACATAATGAGAAAATACTTTTATTAATAGAATACAAACCTTAAAATAATAAAAGCATGTTAGTAGATACACTTTAAAATTTGCTGTGTTTTACTGATATTGTATTTGTTCATTCCAGCAAACTGCATCTTGTTACCTGAAGTGATTTAGTAAATGCTGGCTATAATTTCTTTATATCTGGACAAATGCAGATTTATAGAAGTAAAGTATATACCTTCAATTGACTTCTTCTTGTGTGACTATGTTTTTGGTAGTTAGGTTGAGGTATGAAGTATTTCCAACAGGTTTGTATTTTAAGTGAATGCATGGATCCCATCATTTGGTGCTGGCAATTAGTAGAAACAAGAAGCTGATGTCATGTTCTGTGAAATCACGCATAACACTACGCAGACTGCTGTACTGTTCAGAAGATAATTGTGGGAGGAGGAAGGAATGGAGTTATTCCACAAGCTTCTTTTTATCCAGTTCTCTATAACAATTATTCTTACATTTACTTCACATTTGGCAATTTATTTTAGTACTTTATTACCTAAACTCAGAGCAAAATATCACGAATCGTCCTAATCAATCATATTATCATAGAATCATAGAATTTTGAAATAGGGAATTTTTTTGCCATGTGTGCATTTCTTGAGCAACTTTAACACTAAAACAAGGTATCTGATTCTGTAAGCTGTAGATCTTTTCCAGTGAGGAACCAACTATTGTACTTTCATGTGTCAATCAGTTAATACTGAGGGTTTAAAGTGTTTGCAGAATCTGGATCCAAGGGAAGAGGTTCATATTATTTTCCCACTTTCTACATCTTTCCTCTCATGTTAGATGATGACTGTCTCAAAGAACATTTACTGGAATATCTACTGATGAGTTATATCATTGCTGATAGCTTTCAGTGAACACTGCTGTTGTACAGTCGAAATCCTCTAAAGCTAGGATAAAAGCTTTGAAGATAAGAAAGATTACCATGGGAATGTCATTATTTGGAGAGAAAGAAGTACATACACTACCATAAAAACCTTTAATGATTGTTTTACATAAATGCATATCAAAAGAGAAAGTGGCAGGATCAGTAAGTGCTCAGTCTTTTTGTTTTTAGCTGAGTCAGGGGTTTATGTACTGATTTAGTCACTTCAATTGAGATTCTCATTCGTATAAAACAGAGTAGTTTTGGTGGAAAAAGTGGTACTACACTGAAATATATAGATAATGCTTTCTCCTCTCCCTTCCACTCATCCGCCCTGCCTTTTCCTTCCATTCCTGGTTCCCCTTCCCTTGACTTCCCTCCTCTCCCTCACACTCTCCCTTTCTCTATCTCCTTAGACCATTTTCTGGATGACTCTTTTTAGAAATGTGCTCATTGTAATATATGAGTGTCAAGAGGAATAGACTTTATAGGATACTGTAATTCTCAAATATGAAGAAACTAACTTCATACTAATAAATTATATCTCTAGTGGGAAAATGATAAGACTGAATTTGAGTTTTCTTTCAGACTTGCTGAGAATTGAAAGATTCAGTACGTTTTTAATTAAAGTAGCCTAATCTAAGTCCAGATCATGCTCTCAATTTTCGTTGTTTTCCCTGAAGTAGAGGAAATAATGGGTGTGCTAGAACTGCTGTCTTCCCTTCAAAACACAGAAGTCAGAAACCATATTCCAGCTCGCAGCTCAGATTCAGTTCCCATAACTACCTAGAAGGAGGGCAGAAAAATGTCTGAGTGATCACACTGAAAAAGTCTTTGCAAATGAGACATTCTAATGCAATTAAGTATTTATCATCAAGAGCAGGAAAATTATTCCACGCCTTCTTCCTCATACACCCAAGACAACTAAGTGTGACAAGAGCTATGGGACTTTATTTGTGAGTTACAAATTGGAAAATCAATCTTGTTCTCTATGTGTAATTGTGATGCAGCTGGGTAGCAGGGCAACAATTTTTTGGCAACAAATCATTAATTGCTTCAGTGGTTCAGGAATATCCCAACCATCTCATCATGGATGAGATAATGGACAAGCTTGAAACCAAGTGATTGACTGGATCACCATAATACACTAGTTGACTGATTGTTACAGGAGTCCACCTGGTGGGAATTTTGGACTGATCCAGAAATTGCCTCTGATGAAACTCCTGCTAATGTCTAGATTAATTTCTTAGCTTAAATGTGTTTATTGACATCCTAACTGGAGCGTACCAATGTGTCCCTCCTTCAGAGGTGGGTGGGTTGTAGGTAGACAGAACATTTGTAAATAGACAATAGAAACCATTCCTCCAGAAATGGCCATGTGGGGCTTGTCTGTAGTTCGGATATTTAAGAGATGTTTTCCATGTAATGTGTATGAGTAGCAATGATATGCTTGTGTTGTGCTGGTCATGTAGGATCATGACCTGCCAGATTATAAGAACGGAGCAAAACTGTTGGGTTTAGGGGTCTCTCCTGATCCCACAGAAGATGCCACCACAAGGACCCTTGCAGAGGACATCCCCATTGCACTGAGCAGTGACTGCTTGTTCTGACTGGAAGATATGATTCCCCATGCAGACTCAACCCTATACCACCATCCCAGTACATAACATTTTAATGAGCACTGACCATAGCTCTATTTTGCACTTTAATCAGGGACTGACTAAACAAGAAAAAAGCTAATTTCCTGAAGTCTTTTGGATGCTTATGAGTAATGAATCTCAAAAAAGCATAGTTTCCAGCCAACTGGAAAGCAAAATGAGTGATCTTAGGTCAGAGTTTCTCTACTTCTTCCCTGCTGGTTTGGCTGGTTCCCTTCTCCCTCTTCTTCCACTGCTGCTTGCTGTTTCCAGAATATGTGGAGTTTCAGTAAACCTGTCTGGCAGGTCCTCCAAGCCACCTGCTGATACGACTTTGGAACCAACTGTAAGAGACCTGATTTGATTATGCAGATCCACTGGCTTGTAAACATAAGACTTTGACCACTAAACAACTTCCTGAACTTAACCTTTTCTTAGCCACTTTGATCTTCATAGACTTAGGATCCCTTTACTTGATGTAGGTTGTCCAGAAACGAATGTCTATTTGTTAAGGAGATTAATTTTCAGTCCTCAAACTGAAAACACAAACATGGTATTTAATGCATTACAAGGCAGAATATTTTTTAATTTTTAAAAAAGGAAAAGGAGGGGAGAGAAAAAAAAAGGAAAAAGGAAGGGAAAGCTAAGCAGTGAGTGCAGAAGTGGTCAGAGGGCATAGGCTCTGTTAAACAACTTTCATCTTTTGGCAATTAACATGCACAACCTGAAGCTCCAGAGCTTGTAGCTCATACTGCCTCTCTCAGGAGCCTTACCACTGTGATTGCAGGCATTCCTAAAGAACATGTTCGTGATTTTTCACAGCCGAGGGCAGAGCAGGCCTCCCCTGTAGATGATGATTACAGGTTATGCATAACTGCATTTGTCAAGTAGTTGAGGCAATTGTGAAGTGCTATAAACTTCTATTTCAGGGTCATACTTTCCTTTCAGAAGAATCTCTAAAAACACAAAAATACCAAATAGTCAAAATCAGTAACAGGAATTGTTCTTTCCAGAAACTGCTGCTTCACAGAGATTAACTCAGTTTGGCATTTTTTTTTGTTTGTTTTGTTTGGATCACAATACTGTGGTATATTACAGTGCTGAAAATGTGACTGAAATTGAGAAGATGAATATGGTAACAACCAGACTGAATCCTGAGAAATGCCAACTATATAAATGTCTCAATTACTACCTCTAGAATAACAAATACCTGTAACACAGGTGGGTGTCACAGACTTCACATGTTGGGTCACTATTGGGAAGTTGAACTAAGGGAAAGTTAAGTGGTTTGCTTTCTGCTCTGCTGGAAACTACGGGCCATACTAGTGTTGAAGACATAGGAGTTTTGGCACTTACTTTAGGAAGAAGTAGAGCAGTCATGAATAACTTTGTGCCTAAGTCACAGGAGGGATTCAAAGGGAACCAGGAAGACTTGAAGCCAAAGAGTTCTCCACCAGTTTTAGACACTGACAACATCTGTACTGGGGGCACAGTAAAGGAGCCATGCCTACATCATGGCTCATGCGTGCTCTTTGAGAGCTGGTCTCACAGTCTTCTCTGGCCAGTTCAATAAATAGTGAAGTGCAGAATGCTTGGCATAAAATGTATCTCCATCTGTTATCAAAGCATGGATCCTTGCCTCAGCAAAGGGAGCTGCTGTTGTTTTTCACGAGAAGGTGGGTAGCTGCCTCACTGGAGGTGAGGCTGACCTGGAGTACTCAGCCTATTATGTACAGTAACAGTTTAATCATTCTCCACATTGTTCCTGGTCTGATAAGCTCCAGAAGTTACAGTTCAAATCATTCCAAGGTTTCTGGCTGTTAAAGTAAGAGAAGAGATTGTGAGGCAATGCAGATTACAATAGGGAGCAGCAAGACACTTCTCCAGGTTACTGTCCTATGGGACTACATTCGTTAAAGCAAACGTTGGACCAAAACTCCTATGGGGCAGTGGGTCATGGGCTGATTTTAATGGTGGTATAAATAAAGTAGCTGGCTTTCTTGAAGGGCATCTGCAATTATTCCACCTGAAAAAACCAATCCTTTCCTGCCACTGCCCAAGTACTTATCACTTTATGGGTACCAATACAACCATGTTATATATAAGCAGTCTTTGACTGCATGAACTTCCAACTGCTTCCTCATTTGCCTGTTTGATCTTCACAATTCTTCCTCTAACATGTCTTTCGACAGTTTGTGCTCCATAAAAGAGAGAGAAATTTTGACTCATGAATACCTCTTGAGCCTGAGACCTGTGAGCTTCCCCTTAGCCACGTGGATGGGTATGAGCCTGTCTATAACAGTCATTGCAGATTTCCTCCTCTCCTCCCATTCACACCAGGTTTGACTCCAGCACTTTCTATTCCTCACCTCAACAAGGTCATGGTCTTGGAACACACTTCATCTCCACCACTGTTAAAAATAGGCCAATTAATTTTTAGCTCTGTTTCTTACAGAAACAAGATAATGTAATTCTTCTGCATTTTTCCTTTCATCGAGGACATTTGAAGTAGCTGGCCAATTTCAATAATCTTTAACAGAGAACTACAGGCTTAAAAGATAGTTCAATTCCTACAAATGTAACAAAAGTAAGTGGTCAGAGAGGTGAAGAAGATCTTTTTTGTATCTTTTTATGGCAAATGCTACAATTTAAGCTCCCATTTTATCATGAACCTGAAAATGCACATATTAGAGTGTGATATAAATGTCTGTCCATGGCAGAAATTTTACCCTGAGCTCAGAATGAAAAAGCCGAAGACCATCAACCATGAGACAGCCCTTCATAGAAAATGAAGCTTCATCAGTCTGGTGCTTGTGGAACTTGCCATGTGATGGATTTCTCACTGGAGACCCTCTTCTACCACTATGAATTTCATCTTATTCACCAAATAACCACGAATAAATGTAAAGATTGTGACACAGCCAGCCAAATGTTATACCAACAGAATAACAACTAATGCTAGAATTTATCAATAGTTAAATGGGGTTTTTTTTTACTTTCTGTTGTTTCTTTTTTCCCCTAAACTAGTAGCCAAGTAAACAAGACTCAGTGCTGCAGTCACTCTTTACACAGCATAAGTGAGTGGGACTTGTTTTGCCACCTAGGGTATCAGAGACACTGCACACACTGTTTTTTGAAGTGTTCTTAAATGTACCAATTGCTATAGTATCAATTGCACTAGAAGATTACCGGGAGCCTTCTATCCTGAAGTGTTTAGCAAATTAATTAAAAGATCTAAACTCTCATGAGTTCAAAAATTCTTTATTGTTTAATACCGTAATCTTCTTGTTATAAATAAGGGGTCTGGTCATACAAAATAATCCAAAGCCTTTTGCAATGCATAATCCAGCGAAAAGACTGGTTTTGGTTCAAAGTTGGCTAAGCTATTTGTAGCAGGTAGGGACAATAGCAGGATTTTAAAGTGGTCAGCTGTTTGAAAGATCCTCTGACAGAAATCTGTGAGGGAGAGCAGCAGGTCACTGTCTAGGGAGGATTTTGTGAAAAGCAGGTTGTTCACATTTGTGTATTTAAAAAGAAACATCTCTGGAATGAGGGTTTTATAGGCTGCATGTCAGAAACTGCAATTCCAATTTGCACCTCTATTTACATACATTTAAATACAAATAAAATTGCAAATCATTTTAGCAGCAGCTGAAGATGAAGCACAGATAAACTAAAGAAGGGTGGACAACGGTCATTAATATTCATTTATCTATGCTGCCAAATCACCACTTTTAAAATAAGAGTGGGAAGTCAAACAGAGATGTTTAATTGGGCAAATAACTTCACTGCTTCCTTATGCTGCTGAAAGGAAATGCAAAGGATTTTCAGGCACTAATCTTTTCATTAATCCAAAGGAAATCCTTGGATGATGAGAAACAGTTAAAAAGTGGACCTCAGGGATTGCATTATGTAAACTGCAGGACTAACTCAGGGTTTTGAACGTGGATATTATGTCCTGACTGTCTATTCAACTGGTGCTTAAAATCATCCTGCAGCTAGTTACACTTAAGGATATTCAGCATGGCTTTTAATGCAGTTTTGTGGACAATGTTTCTATCAAAAACCTCTATCAGCCACCTACAGGACAGTTATAGCTGCCCTTCAGACTGCTTTGTTCTCTTTTTCTGGTGCTCTTCATTTTCTCCAGCCTCTTCCATGAGGAAATGTTCAAATGCTGATACGTAAAAGGAATATGTCAACCTGGACCTTTAAAGGACTGCAGAAGACGTGCCCAGATGCAGCAACACCAGTGTAATCCATAGTATGAATGCTGCCAGCTTTTCATTGATCAAATATGTCATGCTCGATAAGGCACTTCTGCAGCTGGCTTCGTAACTCCCAGGAGGTCCTTTATAGTGTTGCTGGGAACCTGTAAATAAGGTATCCTCTCATAATTTGCCAAAGAATATCAGTGTGTTCAATGTTCCTTGTCTACAAGGGAACAACATTTATTTTTAATCATTCAGTTTACCCTGTTGTTGACTTTAAGAAGCTGAGTGCTCCTCAATGATTTTCAAATAGATCAATATCAAAAAGTGTTGACCTGGATAGAGATTTCAGATTAACCTTAGAATACCTGTGAAGAAAAGCTTAATAATTTTTTAACTGAGGACTTGTTCTAAAAATGTGAAAAACTCATGAGTCAAGAAGGAGTGACAATCTAATTTTTTTTACAAATAGGCACCTCCTAGGTTTTTAACACACAATAAAGTTTAATGGGGTAGGATAAATTAATGGAAGTTGTCTCAGAAAAACTTAATGACAACTCTTCTGTCCAGTATGGTTGGGGTGTTTTGATTAATATTTCCACTTAATTTGTCAATAATTCAATATTATAATAGAATTTTGCTTTCTAATTAAAAGGGAAGCCTACAGGAACATTTATTCTCCAGAGACCAGTGTAAATGAAAAGAAATTCAGGAAACAACCATTTAATTTACTTCCTGAGCTGTTTGTTCCTTACCTATGTATAGACAAGCAAAGCAATATTTAAGGGAATATATTAAAAAGAAACAAGGTGGGCAATCCTAGGATTTGTCACACATTGTGTTCTTAGGAGCACAAACTTCAACCGGGTGACAATTTCACAGATTGCTTTGTTTCACCCATTTGCCTTCTCCTGTCCCAGCCTGGGATCCAAGCCTGTCTATGCTGGACACCACACAGAGCAAGGACAGTAATTAATTCTGATCATCTCTCGGGGGAGAAAGCGCTTTGCATTCCGTGGGCAAGTCTTTCCTGCTGACACCACTCAACAGGTGTTGAGTTAGGAGAGGGAAAGGAGAGCTGTGTGAGCAGCAGGTTGGACTGGGGATGGAGCCTTGTAGTGGGGAACATTGGTTCAAGGCTTGCCTTCTCTACCTGGTGTTGCTCCAGAGTCTACATTGGCCCCTCTTCCCTGAGTCCAGCTGGTGGGGTTGGGCTGGGGCAGGTGGTGACTAATTTTTCTCACAAGGGTTGCACTCTGGGTTTTTAACAAGCAAAAGTTTTCAGGTGACTTAGTGGTGGGTGGGATAAAATCCACGTGGTCAGAGGCACCACACCCACATACTGATGAAGTGGTGTAACATACATATAAAATACCAATTAAATCAGCCTAAATGGTTTAACAAGAACCAAAGGTCGTTTTATAGTGTTATTCTTCAAAGCTTTGGTCTGGGTTCTTAAGGCATCCACCCAGAGTCCAGCGGTATATTTTGTGGCCAGACTTACTCATCTTGGCTGACTGTGCCTGGGTTCCTAAATCCATATTTTGGCAGATAACTGGGAAATGACAGAGCACCAGCAAACCCCACCAAAGGCATTGCTTTTGAAAACCAGACCTCCTTCATTTCTGTGCTGAAAATGCACTTAAAATAATTTGTTTAAGCATCTAAAATTGAAAATATTGTTTAAAGGTTTTACATTGACCACAGATTAAACAGAACTGTCAGCCAGAGATGAAACAAATGAAAGTTATTCCCTGCCCTCACCAGCGTTGCTTCTTTTCTCACTTCAAAAAAATCTGATTCATTGTTTGGCATGCGCCCCCTGAGCAGTTCATGTGTTTCCAGAGCCTAGGCTTGTTTTCCTCCTACCCTTTTCACATCCACACTGAAGCTGTGCCGCCAAGGAACCAGCCAGACCTTATGCACTCAGTGGCAAAGAGAGGCAAGTAGAATACAGCAATTTGCTTTTTAATCTTCCTGCCTTGTCATCAGTATAGCAGCTTTTTCGGACCCTAAATTGTCTCCATTCCTGTGGAAACTGTACCACAGTCAGAAACCACTTTCTTTCTTTCTTTACCTCAGTCCAAACAAACTCAGCCTAGATGTTAATTTTCTCTGTCTTCAAACAGAATTAACTTTAACATGCCTTGCTGCCTCCTCAATTCTTTGTTTCACTTATCATTTCCTTTGTGTTATACCCCAGAAACGTGAACTTCTAATCTACATCTTGCTTTAATTCTATTACACTTCTTAACACATATGATCCTAATTCAGTGCCCTTATTTTTGGAACTTTCAAACTTTCCCAGGCAACTCGTTTAGTAGTCATTCATCATTTTCTGACTCATTTTTATTTCCCTCTTTCAATCTTCCTTCCCCTAATAAGATAGAAACACAAACAAAAAAGAAAAAAAGACAAATATTTCCACCCCAAAACCCAGTCATTTATTTTCTAGTATGCCTTCGTGGGAGGTGGTCAACAGAAAAATATTTGTTGTAGGTGATGGAACCATGATACAGCACTCGTGGAAGCGAAGTGGCATGTTTACCATTTTAACTCTTTCTTCAGTCTGAGAGAACGAATGAAAAGCTGTATGTGAAAATGAGTATAATAGGCACCTTTTCCTTTGAAGTCTTGTACAAGAATGAATGATAAATGCTAGTTCCCTTCCTCTGAAAGCAAGCCTTCAGAAGGCAGACAGCCATTTCAGAGAGCTACACAATTTGTAGCAGCAGCAGAAAACCAAGGAAAGTTCTGCGCAGATCAAAACAAAATGCCAGAATATCTACCTGTATGGGTTCATGTTAAAGTGACGTCATTGAGAACTGCCTGCACCCCTTTTAGCTTGCAGGGTAACATGCCTTTTCCACTCACTGCAGAAAACAATACAAAGAATGAAGCAGCAAAACCTGAGTGCAAACAGAAACACCCAGCAAAGCATGGGGAAGTTACTGACTGAAAGGTTCAGAAATGCCCAAGGACTGATTCAGCAGAGAAACACACTGAGCATGGTGATACATAAAAGAACTGACTAAAGATGAAGCTGAGGCTTGTCTTCTCCGTTTTCTCTTGAGACCTGAGGGGAGCAGACATCATTAGGATAAGTAGAAATACTTTTAACAATAAAGTAGAGATACTTTTCCTAGGGGTTGCAATAAATTAGGCCTCCAGTGCAGTGAAAGCTGCAGGACATCCCCACGGCAAAGAACTGCTGCAACGTGGTCTCTGTGGACATTTCCCTCAATGCTAATCCGTAATCCCCTTGACTGCCCCAGCCTGCTGTCACAGACCGCTGGGATGCTGGCAGGAGACTGGTGCTGCAGGAGCTGCAGGGGAGTTCTGACAGCAGGGGAGATGGGACAAACAGCCTCTGGCAAACAGCAGCCAGGGAAATGATCTCCCAAGTGAGCAACGTGATAAAACTGAACCATGCTTCCCCTCTCATATTTAAGCTGGAAACCCTCTTGGTGCTCACTGGAGGTGGTGCTGTGCTGATGTGTCTCCACACGGAATATGTTGAGAAATTTCCTGCTGTGAAAAAAATGAGCTAAGGAGAGGACAAAAGAAGCACACATAAAAATATAAACACCACAAGACTATGGCCCAATACCTTTGAATTATATTAATTTGACACGTTGCTGCCAAGAGTAAGAATGAAAGATAAGTCAGCAAAGTGGTGTAAGCATGTCCTTACAAACCAATTTTTAACCATGTCAGATGGCCTTGGACTTCTCTTCTAAGGGTGACTATTTCTTCCAGTCCAAAATGTGCCCAAAATGTTTGGTAGAGGGGATCAACTTAATTGCTTCACAACTTGCAACTGGGCATAACTGTCAACATCTTCAGCAATTTCAGGTTCAGGCATAGGTAGGAGATCCTCAGACTCCTTTCTTGCTGGGTCATTTGGTTTGTGAAGACTTACAAGTCCTGCTCTGGAACAGGGCTGTTTAAGGGTCTAATTTATGTATTTTCACTCATACCTGTTTCACCCTGCTGAGCTGGAACTTGTTAACTTCCTAACAAAACTTATAGTTTAAAAAATTACCAAACCGTTTATCTGACTCATGCAATATGATTATTTCACTTTAAGGCTTCTGAAGACTAAATTTAGGAAAATTTTGTAATGTCATGATCAGTTTAAACTGCCATAAATGAGCCCTATAAGTGATAGAAATAACCACATTTATTCCCAGCCCCGGTGGTATTTCTTGCATAGATCTGCTGTTCTGGAGTAAGGAGTCTAACTCTGAAGACCTCTCAGGACATAGTGTTGGGTTGAGATCTACTTATTGGCTTTACAAAATTTCAGCCATAAAACAAGATATGGAGAAGGACAAGATGAAATTTTCTATCAGATTTGGGTTCAGTTCAGAACCTGATTCAGACAGCAACCGATACAGAACTACATTCATAATTCCAGAATTGGATTTCCATGCATCTAAGGCACCTGGCAATATTCCTTTGTACATTGATCTCCATTTATTGCTTTGAAAGATCTCTTTGTATTCACCACTGATGAAATTCATGTTCAAAATCCTTTGAAATCCTTTGTGCTGACACACGTCATCACTGACACAGCCAAACAGAACTCTCATACTTGGGTTCAAGGCTCAAGTATAAATCCCCTCTTCACCCTCAGCAGTGAGACATATAGTCATGCAACATTTAGAAAATCCTGTCATGAATGGTCTTGTTAATTTTTGTCTAAGCATCTCGAGGTATACATCAGCCACAAGCATAAAAATACTTTGCAAGTCTAAGAAAGGAAAAGTGGGTAGTGCCATCTTTTTGATGTCTTTGCAAAAGCCTCATCAACCAATTCAGAGGAGAATACATCAACACCACCAATTTGACAGACACTGAACATTTTACAGGTGTTTGACCTTTGTTAGGCTGGATTTTAGGTCTCTCTTGAGCTTGGTATGAAAGAACCAGCAAGCTCATCAACTTGCACAGCAATTGTTACGCAGCTAAGCGTTCTCTGCTCGGATAAGCAAGGTTCCTATATGGAAGTCTTTAGTAATGCATGCGCTTGCTACAATTCTTGGAACAGGTTGTGCTTTCGGATACCAAAAGGGTGTCACTGGAAATCACAAGTAGGCATTAATTAATTTTTGCATACTAAGCACATCTACTATCTTTTACAACATAAAGATAAGAAAAATGAGAAATTAGGTAACACTAGATGAAACCCGACGATACATTACATTTATACAGGGTCCTTTATTCTGAAATACTTCTTGGATTAAAGATTTGTAGGCCGAATACCGACAGCTTTACAACCTACTCTTGACTCCTCTGTCTGGCGTGTCTGTCCCCTCAGGGCATCTCCCTCCACTACTGAATTTCCTTCCAGGTCATCCAGAGCTGCTACCCTCTTTCTAGATTGTTTTTCTGTTGCCAGCCTAGTGGATGCATCTTAAAAAAGCAGGATGTCTCCAGTGAGGCTAGATTTTCTCCTCTCAGCTAAGAGGAGGTGATGTTAGCATCTCTGAGGCTAATCTGATTCACTAGGGTTGAGATCAACATCTGATGGGTCAGGTCACAAAGTAGGTTCAAAGCTACTTCAAGCAGGTTGAGATTATTATTTTCCCCTCCCTGCTGCTCTGTCTTTAGCACTTTGTTACTGCTTTGGAGGAGTTCTCTGCTCAGTTTTTCAACCTCTTGTCCCCATACTAGTAAGTACAGCTCATTTTTACTGTTGGCAGCATTACTATTCATCACATTAAAGGCTGATGATTATTAAAACATGTAATAATAATAATAAAATATAATTTAAAAAATACAATATGTAAACTTAGGCAATGTCCAAGTACTTGGAATGCACAGTTCATAAATGATTCTTCACTGGCCCTACAGGTAATCCCACTGCAGACAGCTGAAAACAGCTGCCCTGAAAACAGGACCTTATCTGGTGGTGGTTGCTAACTGGTGAGTAAGTTAGTGGATAAATTTACATCAAAGTGGATTAGGGAGGAAGAAATCCAGGGTTTGCTGATAGGAATAGAGATGAGAGACAGCAATAAAAGTGGAATAGACCAGAAGGGAATGCATATCAACCTCTGAACCACTGAGCAACAGGTTGACCATGTGAGAATTAGGCTTCATAAGAATTAACAGGCTGGTTAGTCTTACAGCCAGGAGGTGTAGAAACCCCGTTTTGCATAAGGGGATTAAGATAAGACAAAGCAATTAAGGTAAGACATTGTACTATTTGGTGTTTCTCTAAGAGAAAACAAGTACATGATGTTGCTTTGCAGCTAATAAGGGTTCTGACTCTACAATTATGCCTGCTATAACACCACTGCAAAATGTGAAGCCTGCCCATACGTCTGGTTTCCTGGTATCACTTTATTGCTTAGTAAAGGACACTTCCAAAGCACAGTGCTTCCTAATGCCAAATTGAGGTATTCATTCAATATGGAATCAAGGAAATATGGCACCTGCTGAAGCAAAAAAACAACAAAAAAAAAGTACATAATGTGTATTCATAAATATTTCCCATCCAAGCTTGAATCATGCCCTGGGCTGCCAGACTTTGAGATCATAACCCATCCCACTATGGGGCACAGACAAAGCTATTGCAAAGCTTAATGCTACTGCACACAGTGAATGAATCACAAATTTTGGTCATTTGAGTGGGCTGAATTATGTTTGTTACATCAAGATACTGACTTCATTCTTCTGAACAAAGCAAAACATTTAATGAAAAACTGATGTTTTCTTAATACAAATGAGTAAGCACAGTAATTTGCACTTATATAACTCCTTTCATGTCCTCCAGAACTCAGAACTTCTTAACAGTAAAAGGTAATTTTTTATTTACTTAGTTTTTAAAGGGAAAAAATGAAGCATTTGGAAATGCCTTGCACAGAGTTGAGTCAGAACTCTGGTCAGTGTCCTGCTGTCATTGTCTTATGTTGATGCATCCCCGTTACTACCAATTTAATAGTTCATTGTTTGGGGGTTTTGTTGTTTGCATACAGAGGATAACTTTACAGCAGCTGCAGAATGATTTGTTATTTCATTACATAGATTTATACCGCAAGCTTTGGAATGTAAAAATAATTTCTGTACTATCTGTTGTAGTTAATTTACAAATAATTAAGGCCATCTTCATCAGAACTAGTAGAGGATGAACAAAGAACTCCATAGCACATACTTTTCTTTTGGCATCCGCGTTGGCTTACGTAGCTCTGACTTTATTTTCTTGCATATTTTTTTCCTTGTGCTCCGTTTTAAAATCTGATTCACTGTACAAACAGTTGTTGATTCACAACAAAGTGGTATGCAGGGAAGGAGTGACGATGGGCAATGAGAACTGCCCCGTCCAGCTTTGCTACTGATAAAACCCTCATGAATATTTCAGCAAATTTGCTGTGTCCTGGGCATATTGAATATAAAATAAGCATGTGTTTTAAATGTGGAACCCAGATATCTCAAAGGTTTAATAAAAGCATACAAAGTCTTTATCTCTAGGTCACTAGTTCAAATCACAAGTAAAAGACCTGAGGTCATTTCATAGCAGCAGAGTGCTAATAGAACTGATTTTGCTCTCTCAGTGCTCTTATTAAAGAGGTAAGAGCGGAGGGAATGCATTACCTGCTCTGCCCTAGAGGCGGGTCAAGGCCAAGCACATTGGCAGGTCTGTGTGTAGGATGCTGCCACTTGTTTTGCCCCTGTTGAATAATGAGAATATTAATCCTTTGTGTAGTGAATGTGACACATTCTGACACCACAGATTTAGGCAGATGGAGGGAAAGGATGAAAATTGTCTATGGATTTGTTCTGTGTAAATCAAAAGCCACTCAGAACTAATTTGTATCGGACAAGCATCAAACTGATCCAAGCCAGAGTCATACCAGCTCCTAGCTGATCAATAGGAGTATTTGGGAAAGCCACTGCAAATGTCCAGCTTTTAATTGGTACATAAAGTTTTATGGAACAGAATCATCCCATAAACAGTGACAGTATGTAAAAACTGCAACAAATACAACAACAAGAGCTTAATAGTAATTCTGGCAGAACATATTTCATAAGAATCTGTTTACCACTGATATCTTTCATGAACTTATATGGGAAAGAAAGGCTATTAAGTTGCAGTCAACCCATGAAATTATTACTACAAACATTCATTATTTTATGAAGCAGCCTATTGACATTCCTTAGCCTACATAAAGAATTATGAACTCTTGTTACGCTAGTACACCAAGGCTTGGCTTCAGATTTTAAAGTCATCACTGTATTCATAAACTCTCACCAGTGTTTCATTGCTTATGTGTAAAATGTGTACACATTTACTAGTCTTGCTAGAATCACAACTAGATAGAAATTATGTTAAAAATTCCAAGGTCTGGCTTTCGTTCATGTGCGAAAATGAAGCTGTAGTTCTGCTGAAGGTGAATTACAGGGCTGCATAAAAACAAGGCATACTTTTTTACTGTGTTAACAAACAGAGTGAAAGTCAGTGCATGTATATCTGTACTGTGCTGGTAAGACAATCTAGAATCTTACGAGTTTTAATCACAGGTTTGAAGTCTCAACCTGTGCAGACATGATGGATTCTCAAGCCAGTGATGTTAAGCTTTCCAAAGTTCTCATAGTCGTCAGTAAAAACCAGTGACTCTAAATAGTCAAAGCTGGGAATACAGAAAAAGTCCAAAAATCACAAATGTTCACACTGGCTCTGGGGATCACCCTGGAGGGATGTAGTGGAAGCAAAGTGTGATAATGGAACTTCTGCCGGCATGAACATTTTTGCCCAGGAAAAGACCTCTTTCTAGACCTTGTGAGTAATCCCACACAAAGTACTTATTTTATCCCGTTTAAATAAAAGTATCAAGTTTTGTCATACACTCCATCATTAGTGGCAGGTGATGGTTCTGACCAATGGGTCAGGCATTTTGCTGGCCTACAAGTTGGTTATGATTTTTGTTAAACAAAATTTCAAATGAAGCCTTCTTAGAAGGTTTGGGTTTTTCGAGCAGTAGTTTTGGCTGCAATCATTCTGAAAACAGATGGATCACTGGTGTACAGTAGCAAAATACTTTTCTCATCTTGAGTTTTGAGATACCATATGTGCTCATGCAGATAATATAAGACAACACATTATTCAAAGAGTACTGGAGACTTTTCTGATGTGCACTGATAAATCAGTCCTGATAAGAGCAAACAGCTCCAATCCAAATGGAGATATTCAATTACATGAGATTTTCACTTGTCAGTGCATTCTGACAGACCACTTAATATGACAAAATCTTTTCAAAATGGAACTGGACATTGCTGATAGTAAAAATTACGTTAAAACCTTTTTTATTTGTGTTGCTTACTTGATTTCTGTAATTCTCATGAATCTAGGGAGCTCTGCCTCCGCTCCTTTGGGAAGGATATTTCTATGACATTTGTCCTTCACATTGTTAGTCTGGGACATTAAAACTGTATGACTGGCTTCAGTAGAGCAGTGTGGACTTTCTGCATCTCATCCAAGGGAAAGAAAACTTGCATGTGCTTTGCATGATGGTAGGGCAAGTTCTTTTCTGCAGCAAAATTCAACACTGCTATGCTCCCAGGTACTAAAAAGGAAGCCAGAAGACTTTACTTGCTTACAGATTATGTATTCAACCCTTCATTCTCTGAGAATGTTATAGTTTTGTTTTGTTTTGTATGAGGTATCCTCCTCCAATTCTGAATTATTCCATGATGGGAGAGTCCTCTTTCAACTTGTTAATGCTTCCCTTCAGTCCTACCAATGAAGCTAGTGTGCACTAGTTGAAAGTACCTGTATTTCTCTCCTAGGAAAGGACATAACGGCTGTTATATTTGCGCTCAAGTGGCATGTGGCACACATCGAAGTCCAGCAAAATTAGAGGGATGACATCTTTGAGAGGTAAAGTATTTTATTAGTGGATATTCAATATACTAGGTTTTGAGAGGTAACTGTGTATGACACTTTTTTCCACAACTGAAGATCAATGAGCATAGTGTCACTGGCTTACTATGTGAAAAACAGAATCCCATGCTGGTTTGATGAAAAATTTCCACTCTCCTCTCTCATATATATATTTACATACTGTGTACATAAGTATGGATAGGTTAACCTACAACTGTGGGTAAAGAAGGTCTATCTTTTCCAAGGAATCACTTTAAGGTATTTGTACAACTAAAAACAAAACCCAAAACATTGCTAAGAGGTTGGCTTATCAAGTTTCTGATAAATTTCTATTTTCTTTATTAAAAACGCTTTTTAGGCATCAATACTTTATTTCAGCTAAAGCTTTAGTCAGCATTTCATATTTATAAGCAAAGAAAAATCTGAGAATAAAAAAATGGTGAGGTATTTTCCTGTCCCACCACCCCTGAAGCCTGGGACCGAGGTGGCTGACTAACAGTGTGGGCAGCCAGGACGAGCACATGGTGACATGGCTGGGATGGGCTGCCTGCCATCTCCACTGGCAACCCATGCTGGGATGCTTCCTAAGGTGCTGAAACACAGAACCCTGCATGGGGCATCCAGCCAGGCTCAGCACTCAAGAATGACTGACACATCTGAGGTGGCTGATGGAGGCAGCAGACATGAAGTCACTGCTTTCCCTAGAAAATGAGATGAGCTAAAACGTAAGTGACAGAGAAAATTCAGCGATGCTATATTTGCAGAATTATTTCTGATTGCTGTGTTAATCAGGAATGCAACCCAGTTTTCTGACTTCACTTATTAGTCACACAGTCATGTAATATATACTGGAGATGAATTAGTTGGCTCCATAGCCTGGTTTCCCAGATGTAATCATTTTCAAATTTTATGATGAGAATCTATGCTTGCAGTCTGAGTTTATTTGGAAGTAATGTGCTAATTTGGGAAATATATCCTTCAAAAAGAAAACAGTGTTACCAAAGTCAGAAATACGTGTGAATTTTTGCCCCAAGTCAGGCCTGTGTTTGGCCATGTGTGTGTACATGTATCAAACACTGTCACAAAGACATTACAATTAATTTCCTATAATATATTTAAAACAAAGACATTACAATTAATTTCCCTATAATATATTTAAAACATTTTCTATAAGGACAACAAAGCTTCTGATGAGGTAACTACTTGCTCAAACATAGAATTTTATCTCAAAAAATCCCACATTTTCCTCCTCTTGAGTCAGACAACAAAAGCATATGTGCATATTTCATTCTCAAAATGCTGCCTAATCCTCATTAGAAGTCAGCTGACATTAGTTACAAAGTGTATCTCAGCCTGCACCCTGCAAAACTGTACCTGTGTCACTAAAAGTCAGTCACACAAAGAACACCTTTTTCGGTGAGAACAGGTGCAAGAGTTGTATTTGGATATAGCAGGGCAGAAATACACTGATGACTTGTTGTTCTTCTCCTTCTCAAAATGAATAAATGTATTTATTTCCTATTTTGAGAAATTTCAAAGCCTTGGTGTTGAAATTAAAGCTGTGGTTCACAGATTTGGGAAGGGATTATTTTGTTTCTGGGTGTGTTTGGTTTTTTATTTTTTTTTTCTTGAAATTAAGCTTTAAGACTTCGCATTTACTTTTATTGTCGTTCTTCCTCCAGAAAAATGGGATGAATTTGTTTTGGCAACCTGGCATCCAAAATCTTAATTTTGCAAGGCTAGACAATGGTCACATGCCTTGCTAATGAAAAAAATGTCAATTCATTTTCCTCTCATGCCAAATGCTTTTCATTATTTTTTTGTCTTCTGGGGTAATGTGCAGGCCAAAGATTCCTATTCTTATATCACCACTGTAGTGCAAAGAATGAAGTGAAATATTTCTATTAGAAAAAGGAGAAATAGCTATCTGTTATTTTTTATTACTTCATATAAGCAAATATTAATAAAATATAAACTCCAGCAGTTGTTCTTCTGGGATGAGGGGTTAGGTGCTTAATATGAGTGTGATGTATAGACTTATTTAGTGCTCCTTGGAACATTGCTGAGATAACAGAAGCACCGCAGGTCCAGTCCTACAGCTTCCTAAAGTCTTCCAGCAGTTCTTCATGAATGAGTTTACAGCTTGCATTCATCTGATAACTCACACATGCTGACATTGGCTGTAGAAATACTTCGGGTTCATTTGGCTATCAGGCAAGTGATGTCCATTTTCACTATAAAATCCATTTTATATATTACAGTTATCCTACTACTCCGTGAAAAGACAAGAGAGTTACCAAACCAGACCTCCAGTTAGCTGTGCAGAGGTGATGGAATAAGAATAGAAAGTGGGTATCCAAAAGACTGCATGTGTTTTGAATGTTTGGGGTTTTCCTGTCTTTGACAGGGAATTATCTCTTGCAATTTAGTGGATAGTTGTTTTAAAAGTGCTGATATAATACCTCAGACTTCAAGACTTCATCATGACATGATTGGAAATAAATTTTGTAACACTATTCTTCATAAAATGCTAGTTTTATTTGAAAGTTGACTATCTTACTTGGTGTGGAGTTAATATGAAGTATTGAAGCAGTCAGGCAGGTACCGGGTATTAGGATATGCCAATTTGCGTTGCTCTCTGGAATACTGTTGGTGGTATGTCTGTGTTAGGGGATGCATCCTGTTGAGTCATCCATAGATAACAGAAGACAGCATTGCAGATAAACTGACAATTGATTAAAAAGCCATCTGCAGAGAGAAGTTAGCTACAGCTCACCAAACCCTTTCTGAAACAACAATGGCAACCAGATGCTTTCCAACCTGGTTTAATCTCAAGCAAGATGTCCCAAGGACAAAACAATATTTTATGTCTATTTAAAACTGACAAGGAAAGGAGCCCTGGTAAACTTGTTTGAATGGATGAAAAGGGGTTAATTGTCAGTGGCTTGGAAGAAAGATCTTTCTAAATAGTACTGATTGTAGTAGTGGTGATCTCTCAGTGGAATGGGCTGCCCAAGGAGGTGGTGGAGTCACCATCCCTAGAGGTCTTTAAGAAAAGGTTGGATGATGTACTTGGTGGCATGACCTAGATATTAGGGTAGTGTGTTATAGGTAGGA
>WEKX01010915.1:1917-59398 GCA_013390025.1 Pitta sordida | reverse complement strand
AGGATGGCAACAGGTTAGGTAACAGGTTTGGCTAGGTTAGGTAGTAGGTGATAGGTCGGACTTGATGACCTCTGTGGTCTTTTCCAACCTTACTGATTCTGTGATTCTGTGATTCTGTGATAGTTAGCTAATCACTGTAATTCTGCTGAGCTCTACTATGACATGAACTGAAGAAGAATTGATGTATTTTATAATAATCTTGTACCCCCTGCTAAAGAAATTACACCCTTGATAAACAAGCACCTTAAAGTCACCATTTCTTCTTTTGAACCAGATGAGAAGCTTGTTTCTCAGTGGTGGGACCTCCACCTGGACTAAGCACAGCTATCAGCTGGCCCGATGATCTCTGATGCAAAGATAATTACATTGGTATGGGTATTTTTAATGGTCATTTCAGCTCACACTGTTGAACTGGAGCATACATAATGTTGACAACTGGGTTTGAATAAAGTGTGGTTCACAGAAAGAGCTGGATGTTTGGTAAAGTTAATAAAGATGAAGTCAAGCAATTAAAAGGCAATACTGAACTTTTAGAATTGTTCATAGTGGCACTGTTTTTATGAAGAGAACAAGTCTTAATAAAAGACAGTGGCCTTTGTCTGCTAATTTAAGGGAACTTGAACTTCAATATATAAGTTTGTGTCTGTAAAGACAAATAGACTTATATCATCAAAAGAAGCCTTATCATTACATTTATTGGAAGTAGGGGAAGGGAAGGATGTGTTACAGAGTAAAGCAGTTAAGGTTAAACTTTGATTAGACCTATTTAGCACTGGAAAGATGAAGAGGACTCCTGTGATCTTGCCGCTGTTTGCTGACTAATGCTCTGACTGATTAAGATACACAGCTTTACCACTTTCAGTTTTTCCTTACCCTCTTTATGGGCAGAAGTTTTGATCCCATAAAGTAAAACTTGATGTTAATTTTCCTAGCAGCCAATAAAGATAAAATGTATACTTAACCTGTTTAGCCTCTCGCTGTTGAGTTGTCAAGACAAATTGCTTAGAGACTTGACTTAGTCAGAGCTAAATGGGGGTCAGTATCATAATGTCCACGCATATGAAAATATCAGCTTATACTGCTATAAGCTATAGGGCATATTGCATTCATCTGCATGCATCCTAGGATTATGATCAGCAAGCAATACAAATGAGCTTTCATTAGTAAGCTTGTAATATGCCTTAATAATCGCCCTAAAATAATTGACTTGCATATCAGTAGTCATGGATCACTCAATCTGGCTGTTTGCATTTTAAAAAGGAACAATTTTGTACAGGCCTACAATGGAGTGTGAAAAAAGTACTTCCCTTCTCAGGTCTGCCACGTGAGATATACGTAAATAGTTTTGAATGTAGTTGACCATTGATATGAATGTTGGCAATTTCAAAACATGAAAACATGAATGTTTTGGACATTTCAAAAAATTTCAAAACATTGCTTAGCTCAAGGTTGGTTTAGGAATATTTACATTAATGTAAGATCATAAAATTATTTTGAGACAGTTTGCCAGTGATCTGAATGAGATGACCTCATTATTCTCTACCAAAAGCTTAATAATCTTCCAATTATGAAGTTTAAGTGTCACTTATATATATATATATTTATCTCAGATGATATTCTGAGCAAAACTTCAGTTAAGTCAATGTCTATATTTATACCTTCTTGAAGAAATCCCCAGGCAGCAGAAAGAAGGACTGTGATCCTTACTATCCTGGCTTTCCCAGCACTACAGTAACTTCTTTGGGAAAGACCGGTACTAGGACCTGCTCCTGGAGCAGGTTCCCAGGATCCTTGGTGAGCTACAAGCCTGACATTAGAGATCTACTGATGCTGCATAAGGGGAGCCTAATTTTACTGCAATTACGTTTTGTTTGATTTTGCTATGTAGACCTAAATTCCATTTGGATAGGAAAGCCTGTGGCAGGAACAAAGTGACTCTTTCTTCCTCCCCAAATGGAGACTTTTTTTTTTCCAGGGTTGAGGACTGTGGCTCATTTGTTTGAAAGACACTGAAAGCAGTTGATTTCTTATCATACTTCTCAAATGTAAGTTGTGATGAGGTAGAATGTAGAAACTATATAATTTGAAGTAAAACTTTTTTTATTTTTTTTGTAAGCATGTATCTGTAAAATAGAGATTTGAGTGCCAGTGGCAAAAGGGCTTTAAAAGACAGAACTCATCTTTGTCACTGTAGAAAGGGTACCCTGAAGCTGTTGATGGAAATGAGCCACGAGACAAAGGATTGTCAAATATGAGGGAGGGATTGTTGGCTCAGGTTGAGCTGTGGTTTTGGAGCGCAGTGTACCTGTCAAAAGTTGGTCATGGTTAACAGATTAATAACCTGACACTGCCTGTTCTAGGACTAGCAGGACAATACAGCCTTCATGTGCTTTTTACATTTTATTCTTGCTAGGAAATCAGCTGCAAGATGGATTAGCTTTATTAACAAAAGAATGTAATTCTTCACTAGCTTCGGCAAAAAAGAGATATTATAAATTTAAACCAGGTTCAACAGAAGACAAAAGCACAGTGATATGATGATACATCGCAAGTATGAACACAATAAAATATTCAGTACAGATACGGCTTTGAAATAGGCAAAAAAATAAATTTCACTGTGGGGTCTTGGTACTTCTGCAATTATTAAACTATACTACAAGAGAGGAGTTCATTTCCTTTAATCTGATGCTTTCCATGGCCAGGGAAGATCCCTGTGATTAAAGAAGAAATGGAAGGATGGATAAATTACATGAAAATTATGAAAAATTGTTGTTACCCACAACCCTGCTCAACTCTACTTCAGAGTCACTTATGGTTCAACATCAACAGCAGCTGCTCATTTCAAGCCTGAGTACAGGGAGACCAAAAAATTTCCCAGTGCTTTCCAGTAGTAGAACTACCCTAATGCTTCCACCAGTGAACTCAGTGATGGGAAAAGGAGAGGGTTCATCAAACAGGAAGCCAGAGTTGTTTGAAGTATTTCGGCTATAGTATAAATAAGGCAATCTTTTAAAGACAGCACAGCTATTAAACAGTAATGAAGAACTGAAAAGCAACTCTGCATAATCACCATTCAGCTAAATGATGATTTCACAGATGGAAGAACAGATGAAATTCAGCCAAACGATTTTAAGGGCAAATGAATAGGCAATAATGTACTTAGGAAGCATTAGCCTGTCTTCATTCCCAGAGACAGTGACCTATTGTTCACAATTAATAAAGCCTGAGGCACAAAGGGGACACAGATAGTGGCTGCCTAAGATCTGTTCAAATCCACACAATAAAACAAGCATAGAAAATTGTGCATTGCACTACATCTTAACATAAAATAGAGACTCGAATTATTTTCAAGCATGCAGACTGAAATGTAAGCCCTGTTAAATTTTGATGACTTACAACTTTCTTCCTGTATGTGATGAAAGTCACTTTTGCTATAAGTTAAAGGATCACTGGTTAGGTAGCAGCTTAGCTTTCCTTTGCTCAGAGGCCTTTCTAGAGCTGGCACAAAGCAGCATGTATAGGAGTCACCAGCCCTTAAATGTCAGCTTGTCCTTGAGAGCTGAAAACTCAGAAATAGTGCACTATCATCTGCTGGTAGTAAAGTAAGATAAAAATGAAGAATGCATTGTGTGTCAAGCACCTGAGCCAGTAAAAACCAGAACGGGTGGTTTCAAGAGATGCGGAATTCTTTTAATTTTTATAACTGCCATACCAGCAACTTCAACAAAGGAAAAATATCTAACTGCAAACAGATATTATCACTGTGAAGAAAAACCAATGTTAATAAACCTAGTAGTTCTTCTTCATAAATGAGCTTAGAGACACTTGCTACAAATTTTGCTCTCTGGGAAGCCCCCAAAGAAATTTTTCAGTATTTTTTCCTTTGGTTTTGGTTTGGTTTTTGGTTTGGTTTTTCGTTGTTTTTTTTTAGTCCAACTATTATTTTTGTCCAGGAAAAACTAGATAATTACATGTTCTTTCTTTTGAGGATATTTTGGCTTCCAGTATATGTCAAAAGCTGGTTTTCACACTGGGAGTATCAGGTTGGTGGTCTAAAAACTGCAATACACCAAAAGAACAAATAAATATTTGCAGTAGCGATACTATGGAAAAATTTGATTTTGCACATAACTACCATTCAAAATATTTTACATTTCTCTGTTATATTTAATGCTGCCTGACATAATAAATTTAACTTCAGAACTACTCTGATTTTCTAACACATCTAGCCTTGACGAGTAGGATTTCTTGCTCTGCAGTTTTCCACCACTTGTATCTGTGGTATTTCTGCAGATGTTCAGACCTGTAACATTACAGAGTTAATGAAAAAAGTGTTTTTTAAAAACTCCTTAATTTCCAGAACTAACATTTGTCTAATTAAATCATCAGGCTATGCGCTTAAAAAGCAATCTGAAGGAAGTACTTTGTGGCACAGTACAGATGATGTATGTAAGTCATTTGCACAGCATACTGTAAACAACAACAACAAAATTAAAGAGGGCTCAGGAGAATAGCCAAAGTCATGAAGAATAGCTCTGCAAGGCAGATGGTCAGGCCTTGGGATGATCTTGTGCATTGAGGACCATTGTTTATTGCATTTTTCTGGTCAGGAATTGAATCCAGCAGGTTACTGCCAGAGGGAGCATTGCACTATTCTTGCCCTTTTATTGTGTTCTTTCCCCTGACTCTTTCCACTTATCAGTGTCAGGTGTGATGTGTTCTTTTTAGGGTTCTAATCCTACCTTAAGAAAGATTGTCACTAGTTTTGGGTCATGTCATCTTGGTGGTGACTTTGTGCAGTATATTCACACAGTACGTGATATCTATTTTCTGCAAGAGACTGAACTACAGACCTGTTAGCTGACCTCGGTCCCAGGAAAAAGTTATGGAACAGATAGTACTGGGTACTATCATGCAACACTTGCAGCATGGCCAGGAGATCAAGCCCAGCCAGCATGGATTAAGGAGAGTGTCAGAGGGTCCTAGGGTGATTCCATTGTGTATATATATTCCATGTCTTCGTGCTTTGGCTTCGGCCCATGAGGGAATTTTGTTGTGGACACTGATTGTTATTGACCAAGGTCATTCTCTCTCTCTGTCTGGAAGAGGAAAAACCAGAAGCAGCAGCTTGAGGAGGAAATTTCCAGCAATACCCCCAGAATACCCAGGTCGCAGCTGCAGAGCCTTTGGGCTCGTTAACACTCTCTCCAACAGCTGCAGTATATAAGGCTGAAGAAGGGCACCTCCTGGGGCTGTGCTTATGTACTGTGAGTGTGTCTTGTGGGGTTCCCCCCTCCCCCCCCTGCTTTCCTCTTCTCTTGGACCTTTCCCTCCTGCTCCCCAGCCTCCGGAGAGAGAGTACCTGCAGTTCTTTCATCCACCCCTCCTCCCCCCCGCCATGCCCATTCTCATTTCCTGGGATTTTCCCTGCCCATCTTCTACTTTCCCTTCAGTGCCTCCTCTCATCAGCACTCTATGCTCTAGCTACCATCTAGGCCCCTGAGAAAAGTTTCGTCTGGGACTGTCTGCTGGAATTTGGCTGAGTTCTGCAGGACTCTTCATGTTGCAGGACGGTAGGATATCTTGAATTTTCCCTCAGGATCATCTACATCATAGGATCTATGGGATATCTCAGGTTTTCTCTTATAACAAGAGGTTTTGCTGTATATTATGATTGTATCCTGGCTTGTGTGTTTACTGAAGTGAATAGTTTGTATTTTCCACACTTTATTTTTTTTTTGAACCTCGTGAGGGGTAGGGGTGAGTTTTATTGGCTAAGCCCCCAATTTACCTCAAACTTTCACAGAGGGGGAGGTCTTGCTTGACCAACTTGATCTCCTTTTATGACCAAGTAACTTGCCTGGTGGATGAGAGGAAGGCTGTGGATGTAGTTTTTCTGCATTTTAGTGAAGCATTTGACACAGTCTCCCATTATGTGCTCCTGGAGAAGATGGCAGCAAGGGGTTTTGATAGGATTATTCACTGCTGGGTCAGGAAGTGGTTAAATGGTTGAGCCCAGAGAGTGGTGGTAAATGGTGCCTCATCTAGTTGGTGACCAGGTACTAGTGGTGTCCCCCAAGGGTCGGTGTTGGGTCTGGTCCTGTTCAACATCTTCATTGATGATATTGATGATGGGATTGAGTCCATTATGAGTAAATTTGTAGGTGACACCAAGCTTGGAGCCCGTGTTGATCTGTTAGAGGGTAGGAGGGCCCTGCAGAGGGATTTGGACAGACTGGAGAGATGGGCAGATTGCAACNGGGAGCTGGGTCTGTTTAGTCTGAAAAAGAGGAGGCTCAGGGGTGACCTTATGGCTGTCTATAACTACCTAAAAGGAGGTTGTAGACAGGCAGGGGTTGGTCTTTTCTCTCTGGCCATTGGAGATGGAACGAGAGGCCATGGTCTTAAGGTCCAGCAAGAGAGACTTGATATTAGCAAAGTTTTTTACTGAAAGAGTGATTCAGCATTGGAATGCACTGCCCATGGAGGTGGTTGTATCGCTGTCCCTGGAGGTGTTTAAGGGTAGACTGGATGAGGTGTTGAGGGTCATGACATAAATGTTATAGGTGTTAGGTTTTAGCTGGATTATAGGTTGGACTTGATTATCTTCAAGGTCTTTTACAACCTTATCAACACTGATACTGTCTGTGATATTGTGATTGGTCCCATCATTAGAGGCAAGTAGGATATCAAGCTCTACAATCATATTGTATTTAAGTTTGAAAAAATGCACTAGAAAAATTTGCACCCAACGTCCTAGATACCTCAGGGCACAGGCAAATAGCCAGAAATTATTGGTCTGCATAAACTAGCCCTTAGACAGCAAGTGATATCCAGTCTCTTTCCAGACATGAAACATCTTTCCAGGCAAGGAAAGCAGCTTATGGGATGTAGATGGTACCAGACCATGGTAGCTAACTTCTGAATTGCCAGCATAGGAGTAAAAAAGCAAAAAAATGACTGTCATTGTGGTAATTTAACCGGACTGGACTCTAGAAAAGCTAAAATGTATAAATAATCTCAGTTGCTCTGACCTGAAATGTTGCAGAAAAGCTCATGCAAATGTTCTGTGTTTCCAGAAGTCCTGAAACACAGGAAGGATTTTGCCGGAAAAGGGAGCAAGGTCTTGGGGAAAACTTGTGCCACAATGACTTAAAAGACTAAAGGTAATTCGCTATATTTCAAATATAAACCCCAGGTTTCTCAAATAAGTAATGGGATTTACATTGTCATGGGGACAAATATAGCATGTCATTATGTGGGTGCCAAAGATGGAGCAATATTGAATCACAAGATACTTAATGCACAGTTAGGTGGTTTTGAGTGATTATCCTCTTTAAAGAAATAGAAAAACAATTTTGAGGGCTGAGGGAGGAGGTATTGATATTTTTGGCTACTAGAAAAAGAGGTGTAATTTTTTCTAGGACTTAGAACTGGTATGTAAGTATCAGCAGAAGGGGTATGCACATGACAGAAAAAAGTGGTTTTCAGCAATAAAGCAAATAAAAAGAGCAAGACAGGTTAGGCATATTGTGGTCTAGTTAGCTTAGAGTTGGATTAAAGATTAACGAAAAGCATCAGTAAGTATTGAAATATTTTTGAAGAATTCAGGTGTTCTGTAATGAATGTATGGTATCTAAATCTTATTTGGGTCACACATGAACAAAATGAAATTTGAAATTGTGTCCATTATGATTTTTTTGAATTGAGGATTTTTGAAACTCAGTATATCCAGTATACTTTGAGAGAATATTCTGTTTACGAATAAGTTTCACCACAAACTAAATATCAGAAAAAATTACCTTTTGCTTCCCTGAAGGGCACGAAAAATTATACTTTTTTCCTGTATTTTTGCATCTCTAAAAGTAATAGAAGTATCTTATGGTTTGGCTTTTTTGTTACTTAATAAGAGCAAAAAAAAATAAGGCTGTTTTTGCTGCTGCTGCAGCAAGAGGAAAAAAATGTATGCTTTAATGTCTCTAAGAATGCTGTGAAAAATGCTGTAAAAGAGGTTAAACTGGAAGTTTAGCATACGTTCACCTTCGATACCATGGAGGTATTAAACTTAAATGTGATTCTTTGTGTAGACAAATTCTGGGAAAGGCTAAGAATAGTGCTTTGTACATTTAAGTATGATTATCTTCAGTAAATCAACCATGTATTAGAGAGCAAGACTGAGAGAGCAAACATTTTAGACTTTTGTTTAGAAAAGAGAAATTTTTGTCCAAGTTAAATTTCCATATTTTGACTCTTTAATATTGCGTGCCTCAGGCACTTAGCAGCTGCTAACTGTGTCAGCCCTAAAAGCTATACAGGCTGGAGAACAATTCTTCTAGATTTTATGCCATTAAACCGAAAACTAAAACTAAATCCTTCAGCATAAACATTGTTGCATATAGATAACAACTTTAACATGACTCCAAGGGATGACCTGTGTGCAGCTTGTGTCCTAACTTGAGCTGCTGTCTTCTGTGTCATTTGTTAACTGCTTGGGCAAAACTCCTGTGCTGTGGCATGGATCCAAGTCCCTCCCAGCCTGTTCCCTCTGGTTTGGGTAGCAACACAGCATGGCTAGAAACCTGCTCAGGAAAAACAGCAAAATGTAAGGAGCCAGGCTGCATGTGGAATGCCCTGCTATCGTTGGTGTTTCCAGAATACGCTGATTATTGTCATTTAATACTTGTCACGAAAGCACTCCACTATGGCAGAAGAGAAAATTCGGCAAGTTCCAAGATGATATGTTAAGATCTCCACTAATGACTACAGATGTATTTTCTGAATAGACATTTATTCCACATTGAATACTGCTTTGAGCGTTCTAGGCAAACATATAATTGTAGGGAACTCGATGCCAGAAGAAGTATGTAATGGTCAGGTGTCAGACCACCAAACAATGCATATTCCATTATTGTTCTCCAGTTTATTCAAGTGTAATCAATCCCATGGTGAAGTTTAGCAGAAGAACACAGAATAGCATTGCCAGAAAACAGGCTTGATCCTGGCTTAGACCTAAACAATTGAAAAACCTGAAAAACTAGCTGGACAAGTTTTCCAGGGCACACTGTAAACTGAGAGAAGTGACAATAAGTAAATGGGTTGTCATCAAACTGGGAAGGACAAGAGAACCGAAAATAACCCTCCAGTGTTTATTACACGTAGAGACTGCATGTTTTACAGTAAGTTGTTTAACCCATCAACTGTAATATCTGTTTATGAAGTACATAGATGTATTTGGCATGCCAGGTTGGGAGAAGGGATCTGGCAAGAGCATCAATAATGTTTTCCTGGAGTGGTAGCCAGGGTTACAAGCAAGGGAAAGGAGGCAAGTCAGAGTTAGACGGGAGATCCACCTGCAACCTGTGCCAGGAGAAAATGCCCCCTTTACAGCAGTGTGGTCATCAATGGCACAAGGTTGCTGGTGGCAGAGCCCAAGTTGTGTTCATCTAGAAGAGTCAATAAGAGTCCTGAGCCTGCCATCACCTTCAGATGGAGCTGAAGCCTACCGAAAAGGTGACAGAGCTGCCAGATGAGGGCTGCTTACTTAGTAATTTCTGCCATATACTGTTTGGACATTCAGTACAAAATTGAAATGAGGCTACTAATAAGAGGGAAAATGCTTAATTTGTTTCATGCTTTCTGTTGGGGACATGGGGCTTCACATGCATCCTTCATATAAAATGCTAAATATAACATTCTGATACATTTATGGAAGCCCCACTTCTACTTGAATTCAAAAATGGACATTGTATGTTTCCTGTCAAGAACAGAGAACTTGTTCAGAGTTAAGCTATTTCCAATAACACTGGAGACCACAATGAAATAGGTAGGGTAAATTTGAGGAGGAGGTTAAGAACCACAGCATGGGCTTCTAAATGGTACCAGAGTTGTGGTATCTTGATAAATTTGTGGGAATTCTTATTCAGTGGGACTCACTCATTTAATTTCTGTGTGACACTTCAATAGTTAACTTGTTCAGCATTCTGTTTTGTTTTACATATGTCTACATCATGTGGGTGAGGTCTATTTGTATGAGGAATACCTAGAACTGATGTTATAATGAAAACCAGTTGTGCACAGAACTTTACCTCAGTTAGAGGAAATAAGCGAGATTACTCAAGCTGTAGGTTGGCATTAAGCTGGAAACTCAATAAGAGGAAAAATGCTTGACAATAACCAACTATTTGATACCAGAAAAACAGCTTTGATTGGTCTTTCAAGATAATGTAGAATTCAAAACTGTGCACTAACATATACACTTACATAATTTGATTGACTAAGTATCACTTGCTTTTGACAAGGTGTGAAGTTTAATGGATTGACAGAATAAATAGTTCTTAAAAAAGCAACAGCTTCATGGTTTTGTGGCCTAAAATAAGAGTTTGTAAGTTATCGCATAACGAAAGATACAAAGAAGGCAAGTGAAAGAGTAGTCCTGCAGTAACCTGTATATCCTCAGACTATGGGAAGCATTAAAGTGTCAGACAATAGACATGCGAACCTATTTTCTCTGAATACTTTTGTTCAAAGAGCAAAACTATTATTAACATCAGAACCTTTAATTTGACCTATTGAGTTTCTATTAACTCTCTAAACAGGATGCAAAAGAGTTTCTTGGTCTGTTTAAACAGGAATCATTGGATGTTCATTATTCGTCTTGGGAAACACGTAATCCTCACTTAGAGGACTCGCTTTTTTATAGCACCATGATGCTGTTGAGTTGCATAGAGATTTTTTCCTCACAGGCACTAAGGATCATTAATAACTTTCACTTTCTTGTCAAGTCTTTTATTAAAGGAATATAATACACAAATCTTTTTTTAGACAGTACCTCTACCATAAATTTGAGTACTGTTATCAACAGAAAAGTTTCCAATTCTTTTGAAATACAGTCAAGGTTAACCCCCTTCCAAATCCTACCAAATAATCCACTGTCTTTCCAAGCTGGGTGAGAAATTAGATCATTGAGTTGAACATTTGACAGGAGTTTTTTTCAAGCTAATTTTTGTTCCAGTAGGAACAGGAGAGAACAGGGATTATTACTAGCACAGGGCAGTTGTCAGTGTGCAAGAGGACAAACTAATGAATGGTGCAGAGCAGACTAAGATAGAAATTAATAGAAATATGCAATAGGTAGTCGTTCCTGATGAGATAAAAATGGAGAGCAATAGAAATTTCAGAGGGAGTTAATTATGTTTCGTAAGGATTTGTCATGGGACTTCTAGTGAATATGTTTATTAAATATGATAGGCAAAAAGACCAGGAGCATGGTGATAAAATACACTAAGACAAAGCTTGGAGGCATCTGTAATAGAAAATATAAGTGGAATATTTTGCAAAAAAAGATATAGCAATAATGGAATAAAATTTACAGTGCAGAAGGCAAGGTTTTGTACTTTTGTGATTGGCAATACTGTAAGCTGGTAACCTCAGTCTATTATGGCATAAAAGATGAAAAGCTTGGCTGTAGCAAAGGTTATTATGGACAATTCTAGAGTTTGCCAAAGGTGTTTCTTGTAGAGAATGAAGCAGTAATGACACTTCATATTGCAGTTACGAGGCTTCCTTAACCTCATTTAGAGAAACGTATGTACTGTTTCTTCATAAGATTGCTCATTTACCCAAGAATAGTGGTGACCAACATAATACCTGGGAGTTTTATTTCATATACTAATGAAAAGCTGAAGAAGTGATAGGATTATATGTCTCTAATGAACAGGTACACTCAAAAGTATACCAAAAGAGAGAATAGAAATGAGAAGAGGGAATTTTTCTGTACCGTGTCTATGATAGTGTAAGCTGAATTTGATGCCTGGAGGCTTTTTTATGATAAACATGGTGTAGAACATAATTTATCTCATGGTTTACAAGAAGTAGAACAAAAATAATGGCAGCACAGGAAACATATCAATACTGGCAGATCATATAATAACCTGGGTGTAACTCCAATCAGAAAATGTGCGTTAGTACTGCTTATTCCTTATTTAATTGCAAAATAATAAAAACCCAATAATAAATATGATCAGTATTGAAATTGTAGGGTTTTAACATTGGAAATTTAGAGAACTTTTGCTGTTTAACCACATAAGGTTTGTGCTCCATTTTGAGGGCAGGGGACAGATCTAGAGCACTGAAACCTTGAGTCCCTTGGAACAGTCAGCTTTGGCTTCTTTAGTTGCAAGTGTTAAATGTGCATTTTCAAAAGCCATAGGCATGGATGTGGCATGCAACAGCAAAGAAGAAAAATTCTGTAGGGCTGAATTTAATGTTCAATTAAGATATGATTAAGGCTGAAATATACAGAATATGTTGAAACAGGGTGAATTTTTCAGTCAACTGTTTTTTCTTTAGCAGTCACACTGCATCCTCCAAATAGCATGAGGTTTCAGTTGATTGATGGAAGTGTTTCTTTTGATAAAATGCAATAGAAAATTGAATTACAGGCATCAGAAGACATGTAGACACTTTTAACAACTAAGTGAAATTAACACGAGCTTGTAAGATAAAAATAGGAGAACTGAGCAAGAGTGTTATTTGTTGAGAGGAAATAATAACTGGAATTGAGTAGCCAGAGTAGGCATGTGTTGAGGTGTGGCATAAAGGCAAGGATTGAAGTCTGAAATAACAAGCAAAAAAACAATTGCTTTTAAGGGAGATTGCTGTTTGGTAGAGGCTTGTAGCTGACTACTTAAATGTTGAGTGTCCTGCTGTATTCACACCTCTCTGCTGAGGATGGCCAAACTAGGAATAAAGCATAGTGAATTTAGGAAAAGGCAAGGTAACTTCCTGGAAGAAAACTAATGACTAGAAAGGGTAAAGTAGTCCTCAAAACAAGGATCTGTTATACTGATGCAACCCTATGGGACAAGGTTCACTTGTCCTGATTACTATGTTCTTGCAAACCCCTATGGTGGAAGGAGCTCTGTGAATGCACCAGCTTAATGAACAGGAAGATGACGGAGATAAATATCAGGGCAAGCACTGCTGATGAGCTGAGAAACTAATTACGTCTTTGGTGTCAGTAATCCAGAATGGTAAAGCTCTAAACAAGAGAATATCAGGTAGTCATAAAAGATTCTTCATATCAGAGTATATAAGAAAAGATCCCAAACCACTGAGGGACAGGAAGGAGTCATGGCTCTATATGAAAACTGAGGATCACCCTTCTCAGAAAAGGAAGCAAATAATATTTCAGGGAGAGATCAAGAGACAATAGAGGAAGATACTTGAAATACACCCCATTACAAGTTAAAGACTTTGTGGTTAGTTAAATGACTCTAAATTACTGAAAGATTAAGGACCATGCTTGAGTGTTTGTCTTTTGCACAAATACATTAACTATAGCCAATTAAATTTGCCTAATCAAGCTTTACAGTGCTACATACTGTTTCGCATTAGAAAGTCACTACTTAAAAAATATTTGACTACTTGAAATGAAATAGTAAAGAGGTTCTGTAGGGACCTCCAAGGGTGCAGCCATCTGACTCGCTGGCTTAAGAGTAAGTTGATGTCACTGCCTAGCATTTGCTTCAGGCAGAAGCAATTTTTGCTGTTGGTAACTTCTTTCTGCAACTGAAATGCATAAGGAAAGTAAAAGTGTCTCAGGCAGTACTACAACACTTCTGCTCGTGTTCAGTAGACCAGGGTTCCAGCTCCACACTTACAACAAGTAATACTTAAGCCTCAGACAGCTACTTGGCTTGAACCATGAGGGCAGGACAAATACTGTGAAACATAGTGAGAAATTCAGAGAAAGACTAACCAAATTTAGGATTCCTATGCTTAAACGAGTGTGACTTAAGACAATACAGAAGTTACAGCTCTTTTTCGAGGCATGAGAATTTTGATGGTCCTTGTTTCCAAGTTCACCTCTGGAAAACACTTAAAGCTGCAGGATCTTGCTAACTCTGATTCCCAAGGACATGTCAAGTTGAAGAGAGATCTATTTCTTTTCATGAAATACATCTTCCCAGAAAAACAGGCATCTTCTCAGGTGTTCTTCAGTACTTTTAATGTAAATATACATTACAAACCGATAAAGTTGAGAAAAGTCATGTTACTTACTGTCTTCATGTAAGGAATACGTCCATGTTTCTTCCTAACCTGGTATGAAAGTACTCTAAAGATTGACTTTATAGTTCCCGTAAAGCAGGCTGGTGAAGGGCAGGGACAGATCTGTCAGGATCAGCCCACCACTCTTTTATTTGTGTTCTGCCTATTTAGAGTGGGGAGGAGGAGGGATATCTTTGGATTTTGTCACAGCAGAGGCTGCCTGCAGGTTTCCTGGCATAAGTGTTCAAATTCGTGACCAGATTTCTCAAATTGATGGCAAAACCAAGGAGTTGTTTCAGGGATCCGGGAAGGTAAGCTGAACCCCATTCCCTTCCAGGGCCATCTTCATGCTGCAAAGCCATAGGGTATTATGGAGAGAGACAGAGACAAGCTGAATGCCCAAAGCAGACCTTGTTGACAAATATGTGAGTAGCACCTACCTGGAGAAGGCGAACCCAATGGAAAATTGGATTTTAGGAAGAAGACAGCTAGTCTCATAATTTAATGTAGGGGAGATTGACAAGAAGGACTTTTGTAGCCGTGTATACGAATAGGCAAATCTACAGGTAGTGACAATAGCATAAATTAACACTTTAGCTCCCTAAAGCCATAAAAAGCACAGTCCTGACCAGTGTTTCTTTCCTGGAGCATCAGATACTACTTCCACTTAAAGAAAAAACAAAACAACCAAAGCCAGACGTGTAATGCTGTCCTTCATCTTCACTCACCCCACCAGTTTAAGATGATGAAGATGTACCTTAGGTTGGACTCTACAGAAGAAATAAATATGTGGCCCAGAAGTCTAATACAGTGAATCCCCGCTGCATTGCGATCTCTCCTTTATGACCCCGCCCATTTGCGAAGCAATTTTTTCGCTGTCCGGCTTCTGGGGTCCATGAGGTCCCCCAGAGCATGCATGTGCTGTGCCTCTGCGTTGCTGAGGGGCGGTGCTGGCTCTCCCCTTGAGGCAGGATGGGCCTGCCCCCCTGCCCCACGGGGAGGGCACGCAGGGCGGGCGTGCAGTTTCTCCGGCTAAGCCTGGCATTTAGAGCCCTGCAGCAGCCCCAGTGGTCTGAGATGCCATGTCGGGACGCCGTGAGAACGCGCATTGGGGTGGGGGAGCTGTGGCGCGGGATTTGGTCTGTGGGAGCATGGCCGCAGCAGCCTGGATAAGCCAACAGATTCTCGGGGTGGGGGTGTCTCCTGAGTCAGAGGGGGCTCAGAAACTGTTCCCTTTGCCCCCCTGTGTTGACAGGCCAAGGAGAGAGGCAGAAAATCATCCGCAGCGCTCTGGAGTGCTGGGGTGGGGGGGTGGAGCAGTGGAGGTGGCCTGCATGCATATTAACAACTTGCACTTCTTTGCGAGTTTGGCTTTCTGCGAGACCCCTGGGCTGTCCCCTTCCTTGTGAACGAGGGGGTTTAACTGTAGCTGCAAAATCCTTCCTCACTGTCTGACTAGTTTTGAACTTCTGTTGAGCTGGTGGAGGTTGCTAGAGCTCATACACCAACCTTAGCAAACCCATGCTTTGACTAGGAGGCTTTATTAGTGTAGAACTAAAGGAAGATATGTTACCAGAAATAGATTCTAACACTATAAGCCACCAAAAAAGTCATCCATAAATACTGCGCAGGTCATAAGAACACATTGCTCTTCAACATGTTTGCTTCTCTGCTTCTACACTTAGGAAGAGAATTCTGCCTTCAAGTATGCTAACAGACCTCAGTAAAGCTTTCTGTCCTACTCATTTAGTAGGAATTTCAAGCTTTTATTGAAGAGCCAGGTGAACCAAGAGACACAGGATCACACAACTGCCCAAAAAAATCTGGAAGTTGGTACCTGAATCCAAAAATACAGCTTTCCTAAATGGGGTTTGAGCATTTAGCTACACAAGATAAGGTACATGAATATGACCTTTATACCTAAGAATAAGAGAATCATAAATTACTTTATCACCATTCCTAGTTACATAACAAGCATGTTCAATGTGAGTACCAACGGACAGTCTTTTCAGGCAATACCTAAATGAGATGAAAATGTTTTAAGAATTAGTATTTGAATAATAGTACAGAAGCTGATAAAATAGAAGGGTTTTTTTTGATAAAGGAGCTTACTTTGATCAAGTGACAAAGAAGTAGTTGAGCTAGAGATCAGAGTTACTCACGAGCTTTTATCCAAAAAGTATTGTCCCTTTCTGGAGAGACAGACCAACATTTGAAGCCTCTAGTTTGTTTGGAGTTGAGAGTCCTTGAGGGTTTGCATTTTGTAGTGTAGTGTTGCATTTTGTAGTGTTGGAAAAACAGAGAATGCTTACTGCCTATCAGTTTTATTTTAGTCTGTTTTATACATTTACACAAGCTTACAGTCCACAACCTCACATTTTATCCTAGTGAAGAGAGAGGATTAGATTCTTGATTACACAGATTAGAAAATATTTTCCCTCTGTTATTGTGAGTAAAATCATCACCTGAGGCTTGCCCTTGGGTCTGGTGAGCAAATGACTCATTTTCTGACCTTTTCTCTGCTTGCCTGCCTGATGGACACTGGTATTTTTCCCATGGGTACTTTTCTCTAATATATAATTCATACAAAACTTTTGCCTTGTTGAATTTCAGTGATGTCACTGGGTTCTTTGGTAACCTCCTGCAGTAAATCTAGAGATGACCTACTGCCTGTGGACAGAAGTCCTCTCCTCAACCCATTCAGGTCTTCAAATCTCAGCAGCACTGTAACCCCCTTGGATAATTATCCTGATTCAGCTCTTCTAGAAGTCTTGCTTGTGAAGCCCCTGGGCTATTTCTTTGGAGCCTCTGCATCAAGAACAACCCCGTTGACAGCAGTTGTGAACCAGAGTTAAGATCAAGAGCAACTTGGAAGTAAAACAAAAGTCTGCTAATGTGGCAAAAAGTCAAATGAACCAAGAGGTGTTCATTGGCAATTAGAAGCTTAAAAGCTTACACTAGGCCTGTAATCTGTACTTTTCATAGAAAGCACTGCAGGTCATACAAAATGAAGCACTTGTTAACCCAACTGTGGATAGCTAGTAGAAGTCAAACTTAGAAAGCTATGACTTTGGTTGCAGTCATGGATGCTTGGCCACTTCTACCTTTAGCCTAAACTGCCTTTCCTAATAGTTCATAGCCTCTCTGGGCTTTCACAATACTCAGTTTGTCAATTGGTAACAGTCTGGACATGTATGAAATAGGCTCCATCTGCTTTCACTGTATGTCCTTGTTATTGAATAAATAGGTACATTTTTGTTAGCAAGGAAGTCTTAAGTCCATTTTATTGTACAACGACAACTAGATTGGATTTAGAAAAGCCTGAATAGCCTTCACTTAAGCAAGACAAAGGCAAGATCAAGTTCACTTGTGCTAGTAGTACAGACAGCACCAGCTGCCAGAAACATTCTGTGGTAAAATGTGCTCATACGGAAGAAGAGCAGAGGGAACTTAAAACAGATTTTCTTATGGATCTTGATGACTTAAAAAAGCTTGTGGAAATATGATCTGTACTTATGCTTCTAAGAAAAAATTTTTATGTATTTACTTAAAAAATAAATTGTAATTATTAAATGTATTACTAAAAATACTGGATGCAAGAGAATCAAGTACATGTAAAAATTGAGAAAGAGGCTTCAGTCTGTGAAATGTAACATATAAAAACTTCAGATCAAACAAGCAGGTACAGAAATGAGTTAAGAAAGAGTTGACAACAGCTCTGTTTATCTTTTTAAGGGATATAAGCAGGCTTGCCTGAAATTTGTAATGCAAATATCATAAAAATCATCTTCTTTTGTACTTATCAGTGTTTACTGCTAGTCATAGTTTTTGTAAATTTCAGGCCCTCCCTGTAGTCTTCTCATTGTGCAGTATTTGCTGTTGGGTCAAGAAAAAAGGAGATGGACTAAGTTGGAGAAGAACAGCCAGCACATTGTTTCACAGTTCTTCATTCAAATGCTCTAATTGTCTTCATAGTGAAGTTTTAGGAGAAGAACAGCCAGCACATTGTTTCACAGTTCTTCATTCAAATGCTCTAATTGTCTTCATAGTGAAGTTTTAGGAAATCATATACATAAAATACTACCAAGTCTTTCAAGAAAAAAATTAAATCTACATATAAAACCATGCACACAGGAAAGACACCTTTTAATGATGAATTGTTTTAAAAATGAGATACATAATTTATTTATTGTACTATAGTAGTGGTGAAACTACAAGTCATGTATTGTTTAAAGCATTTTCTCTTTAGCAGTGTTATGATAATCTGACCCAGTCAGAATAAAAACAAAATATGAATGTTTAGAATATGAGTGTATTCGAGTGTATTAGAATAAACAAGGAGAACAAAGGAGGTAGTAATCACTGTAGAATACAAGGGAATCAAAAGATACCTTGGATCAAAACAGTTTCTATGACCTTCACGACTAATTTGTGATTTCTTTGTAAAAAATCTGGAGTAATGAACGAAACCAATTAAAAGTACAGAGTAGCACAATATAGAGCTCTGTGGAAACACTTGAACTTTTGACTTCTCTGATGCCTTTTGTTTGCTAATCCATGTGTCAGAAGAGCATCCAGGATTTCTGAGCAGAGTCCTGGGATTTAGGCACACCTGACTGACTTTTGGTTGCTGAGGCCACATGCTTGGTGTGCATGAGAAGTCAGTATCTCAACTGTTTTATTTAGCACTCCATTCCACTGTGTGCAGTGGCCTGTGGAGGAGCAGTCAGCTAATTTGGTGTTGGCTACGTTACGCATTCCTGGCAGTCCTTGTGTAACACCCACAGTGCATTGCAGCATACCTGCACTGATTGATTTAGGCACTGCTATACCTTCCCTGTACTGGGATTATTTTGCTAACATGCCTGGGTTTAGTGATGGGGGCTGCTAATGATATCCTTGGGTGCAGGTAACTAATGGACTGATAACCTCCGTAACCAAAAGCATGACACCTGGCTATCCATCAGGGCTCTCTGTCGCATGCACACCAGGGCACCTTTCTGTGAAGAAGCTGAAGAGTTTCCCTCACTGAAGAGTAGTCCTTCACTCAAGTCATTCACCTCTGACATGTCAGCAGGAGATTCTCGTTTTAAGCTAACTTGTAATTTTTTCCTGTTCTTTCACTCCTAGTATTCAAAGGACTTCAGCAGGACCTTCAGTAATGCTCTTAACAATAGCCAGTACTATAAAATCCTAGAGATCTGTAAATGTTAGCATAAGTTGGAAAACAACAGATAACAGCACAAAGGGTTGCTTGCTCTTCTCCACGGAGGTTATTCTGCATATGCAGTTGTCCTACCGACAAGTACCCGCAGTGCTTCAGTCCCAGAAGCCAGGAGTGGAGCCAGTTCTGTGCTGCAGTGCAGTACAGCTAATAGCAGCCTTGCCATGGCTTGTTTGATACTGACAGGAGCCTACGTATAGCCAAGAGTTCCTTCCCATCTGCTACTTCTGTATGATATACACAGCACCTCTACCAAAATATTTAAGCCATGTAGCTTTTCTTTTTTTTTTTTTGGTAATACTGATTCATTTATAGCTCAGTCTGAGCAGCATTCCCTTTTCACCTGACACAATACAAGAGACTCTCATTAAAAATGACACCAGCAGTGCAAACCACGAAAGATTTTAAAAGCAGATAACACGTATCCATTGCCTGATGTATTTTTTTTCACACATGCAGCAGCTCGGGAGACAATTTTACCAGCTAGATACAGTCTTTCCCTGACTGCCCCATCACCTTCCTCAAAGGAACATTTCATGTCCAGAACTCTTTCATATTATGTTGACACTGCTTCTTTTCAACTATTTGAGCAGAGTCTGCTAAGCTCAGGAGCTTTTGTACAGCTCTGCAAATCTAGAGCATGTTTGTGAAACTGATTTGAGACACATTTCCTAAGTAAACTCTGTAACAAGCTGGTTCACCATGACTTTTTCATATTTCACTGCATTGTTACTCTGAAAGAAAACACTAAGAGGTATTTTTGGGAATCACCCGACAGCATATTACATTCCTCCAGCCCCACATACCTTACCCTGTCTCTAATACACAGTGGCTGCATGAGAACTGGCACATCAAATAGTTTGCCTGAGGCTGAACAAGCTTTAGAGTAACATTTTCACACTCAAATTTTATTCTGTAACCAACTGACAATTAGGAATAGACAGATAAGGAAATATTCAGAATCTTTGATTTTTATTGGAATGGAAGAAACAATTCAGAATTTACTGGTGAGATCCATTCTCTGGTTTGATACTTAGCAGTTTTCATTTAAAGACTTAGCTAATTTATTAGTTCCTTAGTCCTGTGGAGAGATTTAATAAGAATACTTTTATGAGCCTGCTTCAATGACAAGTGTGATCTCTTAGTTTAATTTTCTAGCTGAAGATATTTTTGCTGTTGGGGCTCCACTGATCAGGTGTCTGATCTTCAGTATGAGCATCATTTAAAGCAATATCACATGGGCTTCTTTTTCCTGAGTCGTAAATAACAAAGGGAGAAATAGCATTAAGCAGTTACGTGTGCCATGACTCAGCTCTGTTGCCCAAATTAGAAGTGTGTTAGTTCCATTAAATAAACAACCAATTTGGCCAGTTTTCCTGAGCTTTCCCCATAGCTGAAAGCATGTGTAACAGAAAAGGAGTGAAGAGATAAAGCATACTTTGCTTTCTAAGGTTATACCCATAACTTCAGCCTGGCAAGCAGAACCTTGCCAGTGAAAGGCTGAAAGTTCCTCCCATTCCCAGTTACAAGGAGTATTTTTCCATTAGAAAGGAAATTTCAAATTGGAATATATTAGAGTAATTTTATCCTAGAATTTCTAGTGGTGTTGTTTTCTCTTTGTTTTTTCAATATTTCATATTAGTACATCCCCTGTAGTAGTCCATCTATTTCAGCACTGGGGAGGGATTTGCATCATCTCGCTGTGCTGAGGAACCTAGTACACTACATTTCTAGTGTTTTCCTCCTATCTCACATTCAAAAAAATTACCAAAAGAAATCAATTTTTATTCAAACAATTTCCAAAAAATTCTATGCTACTGTCAAAATCCCTGAATTAACCTCATTCCAGCATTAGATTTTCCCTATATTTTGCTATGGACTTTTACATTTTGGGGTTTTTTTTAAAGGTAAAATATAACTGATGTTTTCTATTCCAGAACAATTTAAAATGTCATAGTCCTAAGCTACAGGCTCTCTAAGGCTTGTAATGCCAGTACTGAATAGCTTTGATTAAGGTTTCCAAGATATGAGATGCAAAAGTGCCTTACATCTCCGTTTTTAATTTTAATTTTCCATTTTAATCAGGAGCCTGATGCAAAATTTCACCTGCTACTCCAGTTTGTCTTTTTCTTTAATACATCAACACAGTCACTTGAATTAAAGTAATAGTTCTTTTCATCATGCTTTTCAGACACTTCCATCATAGTCTGTTGCTTAGACACTGGAAACAAGAATACTCAGTTCCAGTTAGGAAGATTTAATAGATTCTACTAAGCATTTCTTTGCCTTCCATGCATTTGCTAAGAAATCAAATTCTTTACTGCTTGTTCTGAACAAGCTGTATCACTGCCTTTCTCACAGGCTCAGATACATGGCTCAGCAATCCACAGAAGGAAGTGGAGGCCACTACTTTTCCTTTCAATTTTGAGGCATTTGAGGACATCAGGCAAAACTGTTTATGCCGTTTGAAAAGAAGGTTTTGAGTCTTCACTCCTGCAGGTTTTGATTTGGAAGACAAATGCCAAATAGAGGGACTGGAATCAATTTAAGAATGCTGCAGAAAAGGTATTTTTAAAAATTTGAAAGGAAAATCACATTTCTGGGGTTCTGTCTCTCCCTTAATTGCAATCACCACTGAAGATTCTAATCAATGCACATAAGTTGTCACAAGACTGTACAGGCGCTGAATTTTTGAATCTGCAGTTCAGGGATTACATGGGGGTTATGAAGAATTAGTCCTTATGGTTATTAACTTTTTCCCTGAACTTTTCCATTAGCATTGCACCTTGAGGCTGCCCGACGCGTTCATCTTCTTAAAAAATTGAGACATTAGACTGATAAAATCAGACAGCCTGTGCACTTCTTCAGAATCTTGTGTTGCTTTTCTAATTCCTTCCCATTCCCTCCCTTGAGGTGAACTCACCGACCATATTGGTTTCATGGTTATGTCAGCTCTCCTTTTCTCTTTGATAAGCGAACGTTTGTCATCTGCTAACTCAGCCTTGAAAGCATAGTTTTCTTATTCCACTTTTTTCCTGCTTCCCCATAACTTTTGGCTCAATTTCAGAGTAAAATCTGTTTACCTAGTTTTACTCAAGTGAGTATCCCTTTGGGTTGTTTCAATTTGCCGAATCTTTACTCTATTAATTTCTCTTTTCCAACTTGAATTCTCAGTGCTATGCACATATAAATACTTGTTTTATTGCTATCATCTATCAGTAGATTTGTGATTCCTTTGCAATCTCAAATAAAAACCTGGTTTGGGCTTTGCTGCTGTATTACTCCCACTTTGAAGAAACAGCTTGCATCTCTGGGGACCTAGAGTTTCACTGGATTATTCTTCTTTTATCTTTCCTTCTGAATGCATTACCAGATTGTTATTGCATTAATTTTTGTGTTCTCCACAGTCATGCCTTCTTTCAGGAAAGTAGAAATTATAGGTATGTTGATTTCAATGCAAATATGTAGTTCGTTCTAAATGTATCTTATCTCCTTTATATTAAGGTAAGTGCGTTACCTCATTTAGGAGGTAAAGAACATAATTTAGGAAAGTTTAATAAGTGAGGACTGTACAATCTATTTGAATTTCATATTTGTACTTTCCCCTGAACTAGCTTAATTATACTAACATCTGAAGGCAGTGCTCACTTACAAAAGACAGTTAATGAAACACTGATATTCAAACTCTAAGAGAATAAGCAAGTGAAAATTTTTCTCAGAGCAAATATATGTATATAGCAAAATTTTAGTTAAGAATCTTTATATCAATCCATTTCTGAATAAAAGCCTTCCTTTACTTCAATGATTCTCATGTAACCATACTTCTTCAAAAGACCATTATGTACTTTTCCTTCATATTATGTTCTGTACTTCTCACACTTGGGAGAGCCATCAAATGACTTTAAGGTGATCCTTTAGAAAGCCAGTAAACTTTCAGAAAAGCCTTGATATATTACGATAATTCCAGCCTATAATGAAAGATTATAATAGTGCTTTAGCACCAAGGAGTTGTTGTAGGCAAGGATAGAAGAAAATACCCAGACCCTACTGTTTTCCTCCTGTGGCTAATAGGCCATGCAGAAAGGAAGGAAAAACCTTTTCCGAGACCATATCAAGCTTTCGGGTAGTAAAAACCACATACAAGTGAATGCCTTTTATAAACCAGGCCTAACTTCTACTTTAGTTCAACATTTTTAATAATGTTCAGTAATACTGAAAAATTTTATTGTTGATTCAAATGCCTTAAAACCAGTTTTGCTATTTATATATTATCCTAAAAGCTGCTATTTTTCAGTTGAACAAAATGAATAAAGTGTTGATTTCTAGCTTAAAAATGTAACTGACCTACTCATTACTAAATGTTAGAGGAGTACAAAATTTTTCAATGTTAGTTATTAACACATTAAAATCACCTAAAATAGAGTAACTGGAAACCAGAGAGCTATAATAGATAAAATCAACTGGAAAAAAGAGTGAAGCAATCCCAAGCATGCCATTAATAAAACATGGCTTCAATTTCATTGTAAAAAATTGACTCAACTTTACTGGTTAAAAGATTTGATCAGAATTCAAGTAGGCTTAACATAATGCAGTTGCCCATCCAAAAAAAGGAGGTTTTCAATCAAAACCTCCTCTAAGATATGATTACACTGGTTTATAATCAGGCTGGAGCTGAGAAGAGTTCAAGGTAGGCCAGCTTAGGCTATGTTCATGTATGAAGGTGTTGCAAAACAAGTTAACCACACTGCCTTTGGCCCTGTTATCTCAGGTGCAGGCTAATTGAACAGCACTTCCCTGGATGCTGAGGCTTTCTCTCAGGTGGATGAGAAATGCATTAAGGGAGCAAGGTTTAGGAGAGATAATAAGTTATTAGGTGTCAGAGAACTGCAACTTAGAAGTAAATGAGGAAAATTACCAAGGCCATAAGAACACACAGTTAAGAAGTGAAATTTTAAGAGAAAAAGAGAGGAGTCAAGGCCCAACCCTCCCCATATATGCCCTAGAATGAGATCTATGGTGCAATAATCTTTAAAATCAAGTGTTGGCTATTCATCGTTGCACTATGTTTCATTTCTGTGAGAATTAGTAGACAAAAGAACCGAATTTGCTGGAAGATAAGCAATATACCATGCAACTTGCAAATTGTTAATTATAACTGCAATATAGTCGTGTTACAATATAGTAGTGTCAGATGTCTTCCTAAAAGAAGCTAAATGTGGGAAGACGTAGCAGAATGCCAAGCTCCCCCTCTCTCTATGAAAGGGGAATCAGTCTCTAACAAACTTTTAAGAGTATTTCCTTGGCATACTGACAAATATTAAGCAGCACTGGAAAATTTGTTTGCTTCCATAGCAATGAAAACCTATTCCCCCAGACAAATGGGAGCTATAAACTGGAGCTGGGGTCCCATTCTAAAAGTAGCCCTCTGAATAGAGTTGGTCGTTCGTTTCCATGGCTAAGGGATGTCTCAAATGGAAATGATAGCTGGAGATTAATGTTGGCTATATATTTAGATTTCCCCTAAGCAAAAAAGTACTTTGAGGCACTTTTGTAATGTTTCCAAGCTGTGATCAAGAACTCAGTCCCTTGTTTCCTAGAATAAACATGGACTTAAACTTGCCTGGTATCAAATTACACGGCGTAACCCAACCAGCAGAGTGCATATCACTTAGATTGGCTGTTTCTGGAGAAACAGGAGTTTGGAAGAGAATGACGGGGCAGTTCATTGAGCAGTTTTCTTGCCCAACTATATGAGAGTGGGTGCATTGAATGCCAGGATATGGAGCGGTATTTTTCCAGGTATTTTTTGGCTTCTGACAAGAATTAGTTAAGAGGCCTTCAGGAATCCAGGAAACATCATCTTTACCTGTGATAACTCAAAAACTTTATGCCTCTAAAGCTTCAAATATCAGTGGTCCATGAATAAAAAACAATGCTTTAATTAATTCTTGACTATTTATTGATGTAGTTGAGTGGAAAAACCCACTATCAACAACTGATATTATGATATCATCTCTAATAGTAGTATATTCCCTAGACAATGAAAATGAAGAGGCTGTGCAGGTTCTGGTTTTTGTCTTGCTTTCTGAAAAACACTGTCCATGTGAAGCGTTTGAAACTATGTATTCCCTATGCCAGTTAATAAGCTGGGTTGCACAGTTGTCTGTGTATCTATAACTAGGTTATTAATTATTCTGGTATTTTGCTGCTGCTGAACATTGTGTTGTGTGTTAGATCTTTGTCTTTTAGATTTCCCCTAAGCTTAATAGCAACACAGAGCTTAGTGTATGATACACCTTGATGAGAATACAATATTGTTTTATAGGAAAGTAGGTTCCAAGAAACTTCCTAATGACAGAAGAAAAATACCAATTAAATTCTTTGTATTTTTGTCCTATTATACTAATGTGCTTTCTATGCATGTGTTAACGAGTTCTTGGCTGACAGAAAATTATGATTTGAAAATACTACTTGGCTAAAAAAGGCAAACTCTTTTCTAACTGAGAAATACAAAGTTCTTTTTATTAACAAAAGGTACTGCCCTAACAACTGCAGGAAAGGACAATTTTTAGATTAAAGAAATAGAAAATCATTCAGACTAACAGAAAAGAGATATAGCTGGGTTGCCTGGGGAATAATTCATGCATGTTCACCTCTATTTCTGACATTTTGAGCTAGTTGCTTTCAAGTCAGTCGCAGCAATCTGTAATCATACACTCTTTTGTAATATAGCAACTACTTTTTTCCTCTCCACAGCCCTGGGTGAGTGAAGTTTCAAAACTCAGTTTAACGTTCAGATACTTTAAAATTATGACTGAGAAGGTACTATTTTGCTAAAGAAGTCTCGAGGCTATTGTAACTATTGTCTTCAAGTTCAAAAGAACAAACATCAGTATAAAAGGTTAAGATAATCTATGTTATGTACAATGTCTAACTTTTGAACGTGTTGTGCTTCAATTAGTCGACCCTATTATTTATTTAATTTCTTTTGCAAGGGCACAGAGGAAAAAAAAATGAGAATGAACACATCAGACCTTTTCTTCAAAACATAATTTTCCAACAGCAATAGCAAATCTTTGTCAGTTGCAACATAATACATAAAAATTTGAACTGGAGTACGTATTTGAAAGTAACACTTGGAAAGGGAATCATGTCAATGGAAGGAAAATCTAACCTGAAAAATGTTTTGATGAAGTTTATAAGGTTTACAAATTACTAAAATTTGTGTGCTCCAGTTGAATAAGAAAAATTTGTATGCATTAGTTGAAAAAGAAAAATTTGCCCTCGTCAAATAAAACTAGGTATTGCATCCATCCAGGCTTAAAGAGTGAAAAGCAAACACAAGTGACTAAGAAAAAGGCTGTTCGCTTCTAAAATCAGTATCATGTAGTAGATGCTATTGCTGTCACCCTGAAAGGATGTCTCATTAAATACATGCTTCTCAGCAGACAAAGTGAGTGAGGAAAGAAGTTCAATTTGATGAAAACGTTGTATCAGGTGGAAGGCAAATATTTGCCTCTTCCAGCAAAATCGTGTCTCAGAGACTTTTTGTCCCACAGTCTCCCAGTGAAACAAGTGCAGTGTTTAAAATTATAGAGCATGTACAGTTCATAGCTTTAGTAGCTTTGGACAATGCAGAAGTTACAGGAGCACTCAAAGCAAGGAAGTGCTCAAATGGCTTCCTTCCAACTGTTGCTCATTGATAAGGAAAATCAGTGAAATATAAAATAATTATGAACTTGGGTTTGCTTTTTTCTTGTTCTTCTTTTATGTTACTATTGATATGCTATCCACATAGCAGGTCCTTTGAATTACTGTTATCATGATGGTGATCTTATGTCTCCTGGTTTGTCTCAGTTAATTCAGATCTAGTGGAGTCTGTAGATCACTGGCCAGACTTTAAATTCATGGTTAGGATCATGAAAGCTACATGTTTTTTCAGTTTCATGTAAGTCATTGAAAGAGTTAAAGGTGATGCATTCAATGTTTTATACTGAAGTGGATATATCATGTCTGTGTAGGGATACCTGTCTTCCCTTATCCCAAATTGTGCCCTGGAGTGGCACTGTTTAGAATTTGGTTTTGGTAATTTGTGGATTCCTGTCAGGAGAAATAACTGTGTTGAAGAGACCTTGATTGTGAGACGTGGAAGCCACAGTATATTTCCCAAGGTGCATGATTTTTCTCAGGTGCTCTCCTGTGACTCAGCTGTATGTGAAACCTGTGAGGTTTCTGTGTAACTGCGGATTCAGATTTGGGTTGTTCCCCGTAATGACTGTTGTACGAGCTGGAGAGGCTTTAAGCAGAACAACTTCTGGACTGGTAGGGAAGTAGATGGCTGAGATACTGTCACTATGAAAACTAATGGGGACTGGGCATGCTTTATTTTTATCTTGAGGCAACACTAGATCCATGCAATAAACTAAGAGAACAAAATTACCTTGTCTCTGACTGGGCATGAATAATACTGAGAAACAAAAATGCCATTACGTAGTTTGTATATGCCTTTCCAAAGAGAATCTGAATTAAGAGTTCATTCTTCTTTTCAGCAACAAGAAATTACTCATAGAAGTGTATACAAAACCCAGGGCTTTTCAAAAGTTGATATCAAATCTGAGGTGTAGTAGGCTATAAGGAAACTGAAGGGCAGTGAAGTTTCTATTCTCAGCCAGGTAACTAGAAACCACTGTCAGCCCTATATAAAATTAATTGAAATTTTTCATAATTGAGGTTCTTGGTAACGCTGGAGATGAGCAAGGACAGGAACTCTCAGGGTTTCACAAGTGGAGTTGGCCCCAGCCCTGCTCACTTACATAGTGCAGACATCACTTCTCATCATGTTTGGCAGTTGAAAGCCTTTTTTCAGAGCAGCAGGGACACTGATACCACAGCCCTGCCAGCCTGTGAGCACACACTGCAGGCTCTGCCATGGAGGGATCCTGTCTCCATTGCCCACGAGTGCAACACATTTGCTCAGGAATGGAATCTTAGAAACATTTATCAAAAAGGTACTGTTTTCCCAGCAGGAGCTCCTGAAGCTAACTTGCGCACAGTTGATCCAGATGCCCAATCCTCACACTGCTCTGAGCATAATTTTAGCCTGAGGCATGGCAGCAGAACGTGTTCCTTGGGCAGCTGCCAGGGGTATGTTCTCCAGGAGATGAGTTTTCACAGGCTTGCAGATGCCCTGGACAGCATCCAGCTGTGAGTGCAATGCTGCTGACACCTCTTTGCTGGCCTTGGGGAGGGATATCCCAGGACAGCTTGCTGATGGACCAGCCCTATGGGAAGGTGTCAACAATTTTACTGAAAGGCCATCTCACACTCCTGCTGCTGGTAGTCGTAGGCAGTTGCCCTGAAAGGTACTGCCACAGGCCTGATGTTCTCAGCTCCTGTTGGGAAAAATTACTTCAGTTACACAGCTCATTTTTCTCCCTTTCTCCTCCTCTCTGTGTGTATATCCAGGGTTGGGGTTTAAATTATTTATGTCCAGAAATATTTGCCATATTAAGTCTCTGCAGTGGAAGGGTCTATCAAGAAATACTATATAAGCAGAAATAGCTTTTTCTCCTTCAAATTCTTAACTGCTAAGGTACTGAAACAAAATTGAGAGAGGTGGAAAACTATAACTAGAATTTAAGCCAGGAATGATTCTCATGCCATAGATTGTTGAAGCTTGAAGAGATGGATCTTCTACATCATGCACCATATTTTCTTCCGACTAAGAGAATGAGCAATAAAGTAAATAGTCACTGCTGTTTCCATATGGGGTGAGTCTTTGATGAGAGGTGTTCTTAGTTGACTGCTCAGACATGTTCCCAAATGATAAGAGCACAGATCAAAAATCTTGCACTGAAAATGAACTAGAAAGCCCTTAGGACCAGAGTATCTGAGTAGAATATGAATTCTGATAGGCTCCTATCAACTTTAATTACTTTAAGCCTATTATCCACGTAGCAAGGTTCTCTGGCATTTCTAAGGAATGGGTATATTTAATAAATGAAGAACTTAGTAAAACCTATTCCCTAATTACATTCATTAGAAAATTTAAGCTGCAGGAAAACCAATAAAGCTTCTGCTGTATCTCACGCAGACAGCAATTAATGAACAGTTATCTTAAGTCTGAATTAGCAAGCAACCTTTGCTTTCTTAAATGTGATACCTTAGGCATCATTTCAATGAAGGTGGATGTCTCATACAATTTCTGAATAACTGCTCATCCTCAGTCTGCAATTTGAAAACCATGTTGCCATTAATTAATGATGTGCTCATGTCAGAATAATAACAGATATGGAAATGAACATACTGAAATTGTACACGAACCAAAAGAAAGGAAAAGACAAGTTAAAGATGTTCATTTGGATTAATTATTTTCTCCACAAATTAAATAGTGCATGAAGTCTCTTGCTGTCACACAACTTACTACATTGAAAGTTCTGTAGTAAAAATAAAGCTTTTTGTCCACCTCCTTAATTATTGTCTTTCTGGACTGATTTCTGCCAATGTAACTGTATTCTCTAGAAAATATGACACATGAAGGGGGTATTTCTATTGTCTATCAAAGGAACCAAAATGAATTTCTTTAACATTTCTGATTTTTATTTCTTTACCAAGCTTTACTTAAACCCTCTGCCTCTTCCCACCTAAGAAATGGGCAGGATCCTGTATTGCATCTTACCCCCAACCAAAGCTTAAGGCAGTAAGGACTTTAGTGTTATTTAAACATGCTATGAAAACTATTCCCTACATGAAACACTGTCCCTAGGTAGCAAAAGATTATTTGACTTGTAAAGAAATGTTAGCTGCATACAACAAGAAACTCAACTAATTAAATACCCTGTGTTATAAATGCAAAACTAAATAGTTGAGGTAATACTTTGATCAGGTAAATGGTGATCAAAAGTGTCTTAAGTAAACTGTTGGGACAATGCGATGTTTCATATCATTCGAATCAATCACATGTGTTTTGCTTCAAGCCTAAAAGTAAATAACCTCTCACCTTTTGATTTGATAACCTTTCTCTTTCTCAGCAAAAGGTCATTTAAGGTTCCTGCTTTTCCTCCAGCTTGGTCCCTCTTGGACGCAACACAGACTTCAACTCTCCTTTTTGTAGGTTATCTAAGACTGGTGCAGGAAAGGTCCATTCAGGGCGAAGCAGAGGGATGAAAAGGTCATCGTAACCTTTTCATCCCTGTGTGTTGCCCTGAACCGAGTGGGATTTTGTTACTGGGCTATATAATTAGGACCTCCTTCACATCATTAGCTCTCAGGCACCCCATGGGGCAAGTAACAAACTAAACCAAGTTTCCAAGGAAAGATTTCTTTTCCGTGTGCAATGTCTTAATTAAACAATTAAGTCATTTTGTATCTTAAGACTTGGACAGGTTTAATTTTGATCACAAAGAGAGATGCAAAAAGAATTCCTTTCTTCTATAGGAAACCCCCAAATGATACTGGAAAAGTGTATTAATCTACATCGCTGGAGAAAGGCCTCTGAATGTTGAGAGAAAAAGCCCTGGTATGATGAGCTACAGTATCATTTCTGTAGGTTTCATGGTAACTATGAAAAATGGTGAAAAGAATGAAAAGCAATTCTCCTTCCACAACTGCATTTTTGTAAACTGCAAATTACAACATGCTAAAGAGTAAAGGGGGGGCAGTCAGCTTTAACCAAGATATTCTTTGTCAGATATAGTTCTTCCTTTTTAGAGACTAATTTTGAAAAAGAAATCAAAATGTTTCCTCTTTAACAAAGCACAAGTCAGAGTAAAGAAACTGCTTATGAATACTTTTCCTATGCAGTGCTGGCTGGAGTTAATTTTTGTGCTTGTGCAGTTAACAAAATGCAGGTTTGGTGCAACAAAACCTGTAAACAACCTTTGGGACTCCTGTGAGCCAGGATGGTACCCTGCAGTTTCCATTGCTTCCTTCAACCTCCATCACCAATACTGAGAGTTGGGAAGAACTTTCACTGAGTTTTTAGAAAAGAAAGAAGAAAAAATAATTGCAATCAACTAGAGACTTCTAGATTTTTGCCCTTACATTTTAGGCGTTTTTTTTCCTTTCTTTTTTTTGTGAAATATGAGTGCAATGGATGGAAAATCGTTTAATATTCAGCAGAACAATATAAGTATAAAAAAATCTTTTTAATGGGATATTTTGCAAAAACATTGTACTCAAATCTCTACAACGCCTGGAGGAGTATACACAAGGAGTGAAATAAAGGCTTATACATTGGTTTTCTGAATGCATAAGAACATCTTAATTTACACCAAATAGCTGTGCAAAAATGCCTTGAAAAAACAGACTGTTAGGAAACATGTTCAAGCTAAAGAACACACGGATATTCTCCAGTCTAGATGCTGTGATGACCTTAAACAGAGTCAGCTCTGAATGGACCTGCTGACAACAACATATTCAGCAGTAGATTGTGGAGATTTACAGCTCGTGTTCGTATTTTCTGTGCTCCTCATGTGCAGCAAGTGTGATGTGGGAAGCACTGGGCCCACTCTTTTTGGTCCTCTTTCAGACGTTGGTAAACCTTCAAGGTTGAGCTCAGTGGTGGTAATGCATCACGTGGGAGGGTAGAGGGAGGAGTAGTTATTTCAGTTATATTAAATGAATTGTGGCAAGAATAGAACAGAAATAGTGGGAAAAACTCATCTAAGGCAAATACCTGCACTTTGGGCAATTGCTACAGATTAGATAAAAGGTCGTAGAAATATTGAAACAGAAACTGTGTATTGCAGTACAAAACTTAAACACGATTTTTCAGCTGTAGAATTCTAGTGGTTTCAGGACTAAAAGTTTTACCTAGTTTGACCTGAATACTTGTTACTCTGGCATCCAGCCAGGGTCAAACCACGACAATACTATTAACATTTGGTTGGACTTACTTTCCTAACAATAAACTTACCTGCCTTCAGTAGCCACATTTTAGAAATTTTACTATCAGGATTTGTTTTAATGTTATTTTTTAAAGCAAAGCACAGTTTATGAAGGGATAGGATAAAATAAAGGAGATAAATGTATGGCTATTGCAACCATTTGAATAAGCTTGTATGGACTGAAATGCATTGAGTTACCCTGATGCAATACAATTTGATTTCTGTATATCCACTGAAAGATTAAGATTTGGTGTCATCAGTATGACAGGTTGGCTAAATCTTAAAATGTTTTTCTAAAGCTGAGGTGAAAATACTGGGAAGGTGAGGGTTGGGTAAGAGTCACCATATTCTTTTGTGATTAGCTGATCTTAAAAAGTAGTTCTGATGAACTTTCTATTTACCATGAGGGGTTTCGTCTTCCCTGTTTTCCCAATGCCAGTGAGCAAGCTATACTAAGGTACGCATCTTATATATAACAACATCTGCAACTCAGCCAAGTATTCGTAAATATTTTGCTGCCAGCACAGCAGAGGCAGTTGAGAAGTATTAGGCAATGTGTCTGTATGGACTGAGGAAGGCTGGAGTTCAGCTGGATCCCAAGAGGTGTCGTATTTGCTGTTGGTTACCAAAGGCTTCGTGCAACTAAAGGCTTGCTTTTGGACTGCACCCCTATTCTGTTAGTCTTTGTGTTTCACATATCTCGCAGCTAAATGCAGGAAGATGAAAGGAAAAAACAACATGAGTAAAACTTAGGAAAGGTTGGAAACAGGAGTTAGGAAAGGCAGAGTATAAAACTGACTTCTCTGTGTCTATGTTGCTGTGCCAATGCAGGCTGCTCCTGGGTCTCATGAAAAAGTTTAAGAAAGAAGAACACGTATTGTGAGGGATCACATATAAGGAAAATGTTTAAAAGTATCTAAATGAAGTTAGCATTGTTCTGTTCAAAGTTAAACAGCTCCTCTTTAGGCCTCCCTGAAAGCTTTGAAAAGCGTGTGTCAGGTTGCTATGGCATTAGGCAGTAGTCACACTGACAGCTGAGCTGCTCATTCTGATTTTATTCTTGGTTTTACTTGCTCCATGCAACCATTTTTCTCTGTGACAGGCATAGATGTATTAGAGCAAGCAATCACACAAGGACTCTTAGTAAAGTGGAAGGCTGGGAGACAGGTACTCCTGACTGTTGACAAGTTCTTGAGGTTTTTAACTGGAGGATCTAAAGGTCTTAAAATCAAAGGGATCTAATAGAAGAAAACCAAATTATGACATGGTCACCTCGGCTGCATGTTGTTTGCCTGAAAATGTGTGCTAAAATGAAGTGTAAATGAACTAAGTAAATCTCCAGCTGGCAGGGGGTAGCTGCATTTCTGGTTTCTTCACCGAGTTTTAAATGACTCAAGCATTTGGTGTCATGGTTGAGGTTCAAAGAATCACACAGAATCACAGAAAATTATGAGTTGGAAGGGACCCACAAAGATCATCTAGTCCAACTCACCATCTAATACCCGTACAGCGACCAAGAGCACATCCCAGAGTATAATAACAACCTAGATGCCTCACAGTCTAGCAGGCTATGAACCTGAGTAAGTTTATGTTTTATGTGAAAATACCAGAGAAGCAAAGCCCTGAGTCACAACAGTGAGGCAGAGTGACAGGTGCTTTTCCCCTCAAATCCTTCTTGAGCCTTGTGTTTCTCACAGGTGGGGTTTTCAGAGGGACTGCTGAAAACAAGTGCCCAGAAGAGACTTGGTGCTACAATAGCAAGAGATAGTCCTCAGTTGTGCTGAAACTTTTGCAAAAAAACTCTGCATAAAAGTAAAATTTCTTTGTTTAAACATTGATATAAAAGCCATTGTTATGAGTCATACCAGCCCTTAGGCTTTCAAAAGCCTTTGGAATATAGTAAAAGAAAAATTCACACTGTCTCCAGAAGCTGACTCTCTGCTTAAGATTTTCTAATCCTTGCAGCAGCTGCAGCTTCAGTACTTGAGGTGGGGGGGTCTCTTGCTGACCCACTGAACAACTTATTGCACAGGCAACCAACTCTACTTTTGTATATTTGTATGCTTTTTATATTCACACCCTAGGAGAGGGGCTGCACGTGCTTGACCAACATGTGATAAATAGCTGCAGAAACTGGTTCAGTGTGTAGGGAGCTGTGAAAACATATTCTGGTTGGGAATGTTGTGACAGCTACAATAAAGATGCGTTACTTAACTACCTTTGAGCATCAGGCTCTTCCCACAGGGTGCTTTGTTTGGGAATATGATCTCGACAAACAGCTTCTTATTTCATGCCTGAAGAGTAGTAACTGAACACGCTCAGACAAATTTACCATGAAAGCATTGTATTCCTTTTATCTTCGGACAGAGGAAATTCTTCAGGCGATGTTCCTTTTGATGGGTAAATGCCAACCCAGCAGTCTGCTGCCGGCAGTGATGAAGCTGTAGGTATCTCTCTCCTCTGTTTTGACAGTATGGCCTAAACCAGAAGTGCACGAAATTCATTCTCCGAGTGTCTTGATAACGCCAGCTAGGCACAATGACAGTTAAACTAATTGTTTCAATGGTGCCATCCTAAATCCAGTGAAAGGCAGGAGGCATGCTCATAGCACATAGCCCGTGGGACAGTCTAAGGACTGCAGCGGGAACCCAGCTAACAAGGAAAAATCCTTGTTGTCAGGAGGCACGACTTGCTTGATTTTATCAATTCCCTGAAACTTAACCTGTAGAGCAGTGGTACTTCTGCCAGCAATCTGAGATTGATGCTGTCAGAATAAAAGCAGCATGGATCACAGGCAAAGGTCTAAATAACAAGAATTTGGGATTAATAATCCCTGATGTCTAGGGAAGCATTAATTTCTTCCTCCAAGCTCTGCTAAAGGCATCAGTCTGTTTATGACAAGCACTTCCACTCTGTTTTAAACATGATTATACAAACTTAACAACTTTATCTTGCAGTACGGTATATTTTTCCCAATCTTATTTCGAAGACACAGTCTGGCTAGGTACTCCATATGTAGGTAGAGAAAATGATGATATGTACTACCCTATCTGAGTAGTCTATATACTCAGGCTGGTTACTGTCTTTTCTTGCACCAAAGCAATGCTGGTACTGGTTAGGAAATCTTTACTGGGTTTACCCTGCCCAAAGTGTTCAAACCAGAATTGAGCCACAGTTCCGGATTTATTGTGCCTCCAAACACAAAATGTTCAAAAATCAGAAGGAAAGAGAATAGTACAAAATAAATATTGCTACGTACTCTTGACCTATATAAAAAGGCTTAAGGAGTATATGCTGGTAGTTAAATATTTGACTAATAATTACTAATGAACAGTGAAAATCATGATCTTCTGAACTTATGTTTTGGGAGGGATGAAACAGAGCAAAGCAGAAGAACCTTCTAGATGATATTTTTCTATCAAGTTTGATAGGATTGGCAATATTTCTAATACACAAAAGCTGCAGAGAGTTATCAGCTGAGCTGGCTAGAATTGACTTGTCTTTTCTTGAATGTAGAACTGCAGCCAGTCATTAGCTGTTGATCTGCTTCTTCAGACACAAATACACATCTCATAAGTATGTCCATAGCTAAAGCTGAAGAGAGATACTAAAAGTTTTGAGGTAACAGATGACAGGAATCAGCTGCACAACATAAACTGATTTTGCAGAGAAAATATCAGATCTGAACAGATGGTGTTATGTCCTGTTATCTATACTCATGCTGCTTTTCTGAAATGTATCAAAATCTGGTACCCAAAAACATGTGAAAAGGGATGGGCACGCTGTTACAAATCCACCAAAAGGTAATGTGTGTGTTAATTGTACCACAAGAAAAGCACATCATTAACCAATAAAGAGATACCAATAGTTTATTTCAGGATGAGCTGTGCATCCACCTGAAGCACATCTCAATTCAGAACTCTTCACAGGTTATTCCAAGTTGGAAGGGACCCACAGGATCATCTAGTTCAACTCCCAAGCACACACCCGCCCAGGGATCAGGCCTACATTTGTGGAACCATGGGCACCACGCTCCATCCATCCAAGCCTCCCACCATCTAGGCCACTGTGTGTGAAACACTTCTGTTACACAGCTAGTGAAAATGTGCTTTTTGTTATGTGATGGAAAAGACCTGGTACCTCTGGCTGGTGTTCTCAAAACTCATAGGAGAATTGGGCACTGGACAAAATGTAGCCCTTGATCATCCCCCAGTATCTCACCTTAGCTGGGCATTTTACATGTATGATCTGTCTTGCTGGTTTTGAGAGATGACCTGCCATGCCATTGTCATAACTGCTCATGTTTTAGTTCTCAGAGTCCTTCAATTTCTTGGGTGAAAAAGAAGAGCATCTGTGAATATCATCAAACTGAATTTCTAGGCTAAATGCTCAGTTTCATATCACTTTTATTTCTTTATCATATCAGACTGATAACTGCTATATTTTAATTAACGGACCAGCATATTGAAGGTATTTTAGGATTCAAAGGCTATCAAAGTTAGAAACTCTTGTTCGGATAACAGAAGCATCACAGTTCAGACACCTCTGCAGAAATGGAAGTTGCTTCTCATGTTTAAAGTCCTGTGTGCTATAAATACAAAAGCTGAAAAACTGTGAATTTGTGCTGACTGTGAACAGAGACAGAGTGATAAAAAGGTTTATATTAATCTGGATTTCCCTTTCAGATTGTTAGAGCAAATGTGGCCTATTTTCAAGGACCCTGGCAAGACCTACTTAGCTGTGGCTGAGGTATCTGTGGCTGTAGACAAATATTGCTTGGCATTTTCAACTGTGATTATATTTCCATTTCAAAACCACATGGGTAGCACTCAGTCACCCTTTTTGTAGTTTTATCTTGTACTTGACATAGCCTGAAATCATCCTGAAAGCTTAAAATTAAACGCTGGATATTACACTTGCCATATGAGAATGCCCTATATATGTACACGTCTACACATGACAGACCTTCCCTTACTCCAATGAGCTGAATGTATCGTCATTTTTATTAGCAGAAGAACTGAGGGTGACACATCCTGTGTTCACTAGATGGCTCTTGAATATTGATGATGAAAACACAGGTGGGAACTAAAGTTTCATCAAGCCATCCTGGACATTGGACAGATAGGATTTTTCACAGGAAGTGTAGCTCAAACTTGGAAGGGCTTTTTGTGACAGATTCACTCAGCAGTAGCTTCCAGCAGTCGTAAGTGCCAAGCTGGAGAGATGCACATTGGTTCACAGGTTTCTGAAGGAGAGATGCAGTATGTAGTATTGATTGACAGGATGACCCCCTGTCAATCAAAACTCTAATCTATAGCAGAACTACAGACTTTGAACCCTGTGAAACTGCACATTACAGTTAAAGACTACATGGAAGGAACATTGAATCAAACGCCCAAGCAACACCCTCACCCTGGGAGTTTCCAGTAGCATTGCATAGCATTGTCCAAGGTTTAGCCTGCAGCACAGATAAGGCTCTAAGTGTGTTGAATTTGGGATATTTCTTGCATATTGGTTAAAGTAAATGTGTTTATAAAGGCTCGTATTGGATAGACAGAGGAAGACAATGCACTTAGTTTTTCTTGCTGTACAACCAGTTTGCTGTTGGAACTTAGTGCTACCACTTTTGATGATTAAGATCCATTAGTTCAAATTGTAATTGGCTTAATAGTTGAGCTGTGGATTTATAATTTATGCAATATGTAAGGATAATAATGAAATAAATCTCATCCTCTTTTAAATGTTGACTTAGAGGTTGAGAGGTNTGACCAGCGCTGTGTACAGGGGGAGGACAACCTCCCTGGACCGACTGACCACACTGTTCTTGATGCAGGCCAGGATGCCATTGGCCTTCTTAGCCACCTGGGCACACTGCTGGCTCATATTGAGTTTCCTATCAATCAGTACACCTAAGTCTCTCTCCACTTCACTAGTCTCGAGCCATTCCTCCCCCAGCCGGTAGCGGTGCATGGGGTTGTTATGGCCGAAGTGAAGAACCCGGCACTTAGTTATGTTAAATCTCATACTGTTAGAGCATGCCCATCTCTCCAGTCTGTCAAGGTCCCTCTGGAGGGCCTTCCTACCCTCCGGCAGTTCAACATTTGCCCCCATTTCTTAATGATTTTTATGCCACCTTAGTAAAAATATGTTTACATGTATCTTTGCTGAAGGACAGAAAAAATTTTGCACTTTTAAGCAATCATATATGGAATATGAACTGAGGAACCATCACACCTTGAAATAGAGAGGGGAATTTGTTAATCTAACTGGTTACTGAAATGGAGGGAAGAGATGGCAATAGCTTCAAAGTTATTTCAGTTGAGAGGAAGCTGAAAAGTTCTAAAAACAACAATTTCAGACTTTTTCTAATTCAATATCCATCTACAAACTCGATGAAGCAAAAGATAAGTTGTGATTACAAGAAAAAATGAAGTGGCTGCTCTGGCTTCCTCTGCACTTTTTGTGCCCACGCCGCAGGTCCTGTCACTGCCCAGACAGTGCTGAGCTGTAAGTGATTTCTGTTGTGAGCATATTGTTGTGTTGCAAAAGGCTAGACTGTCACAAGAATAAAAATTTCTTTTTCATTGTCAAACACAGGCACGGAAGGGAAAGAATACAGTAAACAGAGTGTGGCTGGGGTGTGCTAAATGGGTTTGGAGCTGTGCAGGGTGGGGGCAGCAGGAGGAACCCCCTTGTGATTATAACAGTACCTTAAGGCTAACCCCACAGATTGAACTGTCAAGTCTGAGAAAAAAGACACATAGGAACTCATTTCTCTATGTGATGTGCCGTGGTAGGACTGAGGAATGGAAATGAAAAGCGAAATTAGGTTCAACCAGCAGTACTTAGGAGGTAATGTAGTAAAAATTGGAAGGGTGCTAGCAGCCTTTAGGAAAGAGATGGGAGTTAAGTAACACAGGCCATTAGTTGTGTTCCTTGAAGTGTCTACATTTCTCTGCTTCTACATTTTTTCTGACATGCCTATTTCTATGGTACTTTAAAACACTGTCTATCTTTGTAGCTGGTAGGAGTTACTTGCAAACATAAAAGCATCAAAATATTAAAGTAACCATTTAAACAACAGAACATGAGCAAGAGAAACAAGTCTACCTTTGAAAACGTCAACAAAAGGTGAGAAACTTATGTAAATTTTTTGAAACTGACACTGCTTTTACTGACACATAATGAAAAATGGGTGACACATAAGTAAGTACCTTCAAACAAATGGTTTGATTGGCGGCCTTATCCATTTTTTTCCCTCAGCCTTCAGAAAACATTAAGCCTTGCATTGGTTGATATAATATATTCTTAGCCATCTATTTATTTCCACTGTTCCTAATTTATTCAAGACTACTACATTAAAAAACCATAATTTGAATTCCTTAAGTCTAAGTTGTGGTAAAAAAAAGAAAAATTATTTATTTTAGGAAAAGCAGTAATGAATGACGTATTTGATAAAAATGAAACAAAATAACTGCATCTCCTTTCTTCATTTACTGAAGCAACCTTCCTTTCTAAACTGAGAAAACACCCTTATAAAACATATTGGCTTACAACTCATGGATCGTATTGGCATTCTGCATAGGCTTTCCCCTCCTTGTTAATGGGGAAATGTAATCAATATTTACTTGAAGATATGTTCCTAGGATCATCTATATATTAGAAGAAAAGATTTACAGGTTTTTTCATTGAACAAGAAATTATTTAGAAAAATTAATAATGGAATAGAAAATTGAGGGTTGCTGCTGAGAGTGAAGAACTAGATGCCACTCACATTGTTCTGACACTTCTTAGTTTTAATACAGCTGGTCTTTGGAAAATTTCCTGGAAGTATCATATTGAAGTGAAAAATTAAGTAACTTTTTTGAGCACTTTAATTAAAGATGATGTCTTCACTATTGCCTTAATCCACACTAAGAAGACATCTGCTTGACTGTGCCTATATTATTTGCAGTGAAGATGATTCCCTCTGGTTCAGACCAGACCCTCTTTTACCACAGATGTTGTGGCAAGACAAAAAACCAAAAAATCTTTCTTTTGTATAAGTGAATTAGTACATCACTGAAACCTGTTTTTTGCACCTTTTCTGCAGTTTTGTGTTTGTGTTGAGTAGGTTAAAAATAAACTGTTTGAAACTGTGGCTGTGATTTAGAAAGGATAATAGAATAGTTTAGTGTGTTTTCAATAGTTCATCTCATCTGCTTGTTGTTCAAGGCTGGGAAATGAGAAGTGGTAATCTGTTTTTCTGTATCTGTTCTCTACTTTATCAGTAAAAGTCGCACCTGAAGGGTTGAACAAATTGCAACCATCTTGTCAGATAATGTTCTAAAATACATGCCAGTACCCAGCTTGTCTCAGTCCCTCATGGTTTCAGTGGTAACTTTAGTCCTGAGCTATTTCAGTAGATGCCCTATTTAAAAGAATATACAGCTGAGAGTGGGAAAAGAAGGTGGGAACTGCCAGTGTTAACCCTAAGGTTTCATTTGAGATTTGTTTTCTTCTGAAATTTATCAGACTCCACAGCTTACTTTGTATTTCAGGGATTTCTTATTCATATCTGCTACACTTTCTGATCACTCCTCACCAACTGTGAAAAACAACTGAGGGGATATAATCGAGCTATGACAAGGAAGAAAGCTCCTTGAATTTGAAACCTGACAAAGGAAAGGCTGAGCTGATAGGGGAGAGCAGACAAGAAGTTCACTTCATTGTGCCCGACAAAATGCTCATTCAGATATACATATTGAGCAAAGCATCTACATCATCACCAAGCCCTGGGTTCCAACTTAGCTCTTAGTTGTCTCTCAGTAAGGGGGACATGCATTAAAATATTATGTCCCTTTAGCTAGATGGTGAATGTACTGCCTTGCTGTTCAGTGCTGGTTGTCTCTGCTTTACCCTGGCTCTTGGAAAACAGATTAGAACTAAACCAGGATTCCTCTCAGTCCTTGTGTCAACTTGAACAGAGCTTTGGGGAGAAATATTTGGTACTACTAGCCCTTTTTTATATAAGATCTACTATTTTAACACCAGAATTTGAAGATAATCAGGCCCCCATATTTTGAGCTTGCCTAGGTATGATGGTGCCCTTAATTAAATACACTAAATTTCTGAGATACTCAGATTATCAGTAGCTTTGTTCTTGGGAGGTAACTATACAGTATTTACAAAAATGTAAACCTAAAGTATTAAAAGTCTTATTGCATTTAAAAAAATTAATTCTCATGTCTAATAAAATATTAAAGTAGGCTAATTTTTCGTTTCAGAGGCACTAGACCCAAAAATTTGTTTTCTCAAATAATAGGTTTTTCAAGATTCAACTGAGAAAGATTACCACTGGTATCTACGCCTGTCTCACTGCCCTCCTGTGCAATACACTGAGACTACAAATTCTGTAATAATTTTCTACAGTGCTGTGTCTATAAAATATAAATCATTAAAGTTATGCAACTAATATTTCCTTTCACAGTACTATACTTGCAGCTGGTAGTAGTCATAGCTAACAGATTTAGAGCTTTATTTTTTTTTTTTCAAGGGAAGAAAAGGGGATTGATAGTGCTGCTGTACGTGTTCAGTTAGTACTACCTTGACTGCTTATATTCTGTTGCTCTGAAGAAAAAATGCTATTAGCCACCCAGAAACCTGGTTTTCCTATATGATTATTCAAAGGGGTTTAGCTGACACCTTGTTCTGTAAGAAGAGGAACAAAAATCTGCCAGCAAAAAATATTAATTTTGGACTCATTCCTAATGCTTTTTACAGTAGACTGCATTTAAATGAGGAAGTGAAAAGCTGCACTGAGTAATTTTTTAAGATCTCAGTTATTAGTATTATAGACAGCTCCTCTAGATGTAGAGAAATTCAAATCAAAGCTCCAGTACTTTGAAAACTGGAGTAATTATAGAGCACCACTTAAGACAACCTACAAAAGCACTTGTTCTTCAGTTACTTTTCCTGTAGCTTTTGAGCTCTGATTCAGTTACAGCTGGTCTGTGATGGAAATAAAAAAGTCAGCTCATTTTTAACTTGTGGATAGACTTATCCAAGGCTGGTAAACTGTTAGATGAAGATGGTTTTACGAGAAGTGGAAAGACATTGCAGTCACTCCAATGTGAGCAGCAGTAGTACAGGCTTTCCCTTTGGTGCTGCAGACAAGTGATCCCTGCAAACCACCACTGACTCCTTGTCAGTCCTCCAGTCCATTCTGGAATGGGGTATGAGCACATTATCTACTCAAGAGCATTTCCTAGTTTATAGTTATCCATAGTTTGGCCAGTTTAACTTCTTTAGGCATGGACTATGAGTAGAAGGTGAAGGTGTCTGTGACATTTTCCTTTTGTATGAGAGGCTGGGCTGGCTGAAGCAGCTGTGGCTGCCTTCATTGAGGTCAGTGAACTAATCTAGCTGGGAAATAAAAACTAAAGAAAAAGGTGGTTCATTTAAAAGATTGCTGCCAATTTTGAAAAGTGAGGAGAAAGCAAGTTGCCATAGTTCCAGTGAAAGAAAATATATCCCAAAGTGAGAGTAGGAGTCTCAGTGTACTCCCCAAGACAATGCAGCTCTTGCTGCCAAGTCCTCCCTCTCATATCTCTAGTCAGCTTTGGAAAAGCAGGATGTCCGTTTGTTTTATTAAGAATGTTGACTCTCCCTAGTGCCTGGGAAATTGTTACTGGACCCTTTGGCCCAGGACTGGGTAGGCACAATAATACATAGTTTTAGTGAGATGGCTTTTGCACGTGCAAGTCCTCTGCACAGGCAAGAAAATCTAGGTGATCCACAGCAGTGCAATTGTTAAAAATAGATAAGTTTCCCTTCTTTTGAGATAGTAACAACAACAACATGAAAAAAAGGCCAAGCTAGAAAAGGAAATTATCTTGCTTTGAATTCTTGTGACTTTCTCTGTTCTCAGAAAGAGGCGATAAACATGGAAGAAGGAAAACAAACTTAAGCTGCTGATGACATTTCAAAGTTGTTCATCAGTAAGAAGGTACATGTAAGCTGATCCTTAATAATTCTATAAGTAGCAAGTAATTTCCATTTGTAATACCTGTTTATTGTGTTTATTATGCATTGATCTATTTTTAATAGTATGCTGCTAAATGCTTTAACAGCTGCCTAGCAGCCACATAAATCAAAATTAATATATGAAATGAATTAAGGGTTGCACAGTTAAAGGGGCTGTCCTGAAAACCTGCTGCTGTGGCTTTTCTTGTAGCTAGTAAAGTCAACTTATGGAACACACACATGCTTTCACCTGAGAAGTTAAATTTAAAACCTCTCAAGCCTTTAACCCTCTTATGGAAAATTTTACTTTGGTGAGTATCAATTGCACACAGTATGCCAGCTATGCAAACAGTATGATTACAATAAACATACTGCAATCAAGTGTATTTCCAAAAATAAAATCTTCTATAAACCCAGGTGCCATAAATTTCTAAAGCAGAAAAATACTGACAGTGAGGTATTGAGTGAATGACCTTGGCTGAAGTGTTGACAGACTAGCATGCTAAAAGGGATTAAATTCAGCCCTCTTGGACTTCTCTGATGGGTGTTATTGGTAGATCTGGTGGATCTGCTGTATTTGAAGAGGTACTTATAGCCTTCGTAATTTGCAGGTAATATATTGTTCTTCCACTGGGTGAACAAGCTGGCTTTACTACTGCCCTTGTTCAAGTAAAATTATATGAATTGCAAATTTGTCAGTAATACTATATCTCTACTGCATTTTTTTAATTGACATAGATGTCACGCATTTCTCCACATCTGAGGGCTACTCAATTCTGCATTATGATGACTGGACTTTTCTACTATTTTTGGTTTATTCTAATATACTAATTTCTCATGCAAGGGAAGGAGAATGCTGCACTCAGTTATGTCTCTTTAGACATCTTTTGCAGATCAGCATGTGTCAAATAATATGCATGTATAAATTAATAAGACAAAGTACTTATGGAATTAACAATTTGTGGGGTTAGATGAAATTTCCGGACTCTAGGGTATTAAAACCTGTTAGAATCATTTACTTTTCTATGGTGTGTCCAAACTACATTGAAGAAATTACACATTTTGTATTTCATGGAATCACAGGGTGATTTGAGTGGGAAGGCACTTCAGAGATCATTCAGCTACAGTCCCCTGCCATGGGCACAGATTCAATTCTCAGAGCCATTCAATACTCAGAGCCCTGTCCAGCCTGGTTGTGAACACACCCAGGGACAAGAAGTTCACAGCCTCTCTGGCCAACCTGTTCAAGTGCCTCATCACCCTCACAGTGCTACTATAACGTCTCCTCAGCATCTTCTCTTCTCCAAGCTGAACATCTCCAACTGTCTCAGTTGGGGCCTTTGTTTATGAAAGAGGTATTCCAGCCCCTTGATTATCATCTTTGTGGCTCACATCTGGACTCATCCCAAGAGGTTCACATCCCTCTTGTGTTGGGGGCCACAAAGCTGGGCATAATAGTTCCGGTAAGGTCTCACAAGAGTGGAGTGGGAGAACCATCTCCCTTGACTTACTGCCCACCCTGCCTTTCATGCAGGATGCGGATGGCTGTCTGGGCTGCAAGCGCACATTGCCGAATTATATTGAGCTTTTCATTCACAAACACGCCTACAGCTCAGCCCGTACTTGTGCTTGGGGTTGCCCCAAACCTGGTACGAGACTTTGCACTTGGCCTTGTCGAATTGTTTGAGATTTGAATAGGCCCATCTCTTAAGCCTGTCAAGGTCCCTGTGGATAGCACCCTTCCCCTCCAGTATATTCACTGCACCACTTAACTTAGTTAACGGTTTTGTTTTCAAAGAACTCTGCTTACAGACACTTTATAGGTTTAATTTTGCTAAGATTTTAAAGATTTAATTTTATTTGGATAATCTGCTTTACTTGACAACGTGGTTGGGGACTGAAAGATTTGATAAAATATCAAGGAACATTCAGGGGAGGAAAACAGTAATTTCATTGCAGCAAGAAAGAAAGAAATCAGGTATATTTTCAACAATGATTTTCAAATTAATCCTTATGAAAATCTGTCTAACAAAATGTAACCTTTGAACTGAGATAATTTCCTACCTTGATTTAATTAATGATATTCTGAAATCCTATAATTAAAAAAACCCCAGCACACTAGAGATACCAGCTGTCAAAAGGAATTACCAAGAAATGCTTCTAACTTCCTCACTCCTTAAAATCTCCTTACATTGTTACTTACAGGTGCTATCATACATAATTAGTTGTGCAAACTGTCCTACTACTGGCATCTGATAGCTCATATTACAGTGGGTAGACAAACTGCTTAAAAAACATTCATAGCTTGTGACCTGAGAGCTTTCAGAAAACTTGCATAAAATTCAGCCTGTGTTTTGTCACTCTACCTCCACAGCCATGAAGATCTAAACACATTTTAAAGAGACAGAAGGTATCAGAGAAAGAAAAGTGTGGGACCAAGCAAAAAAACCACAAGTCGACAGATGAGGTGTGAAAGACGTTTATTTTCAGTTGGAACTGTGGGGTGAGGTTTTACCATATTGTGCACTTAATATAATGGGAAACAGTTAAATTGCAGTAGAGCACCAATATGTTGTGTAAGACAGTTGCTGATACAAAAACCCTTCAAGAACTTCAGTTGGTATTGGGGCACTTTGTATGCATGAAGCCATGAGTGTCTATATGTGTAGCATTCTTATAAAGCACCTAGTAAACACTTAGCTACCATCTGCAAGACCGTAAATAAGCTGAAATGTCACAAAAACCCACAGGCAGAAGACTATCCTACAATAAAATGGGAGAGTCCTTGAAACCTTGTTTTTTGGCAATATTTTTGGTTGATTGGCTATTTTGGTTTATTTACCTTGAAGCATCCCCATCTCTCTCCCATTTTAGGAGCTTTTGACTTCAAGGACTGAAGTTCAGAGAAAAGAGGTAGTGTGTCCACTTTAGGGACTGCTGTGTCTTATTTTGCCTGGGTAAATAGTACATGTGGGGCTAACAGCCACAGACTTGGTGAGAGCAGAGGAAACCAGCCCTTCTCTACCCACTTCCAGCTGCTCCTATAGGGACAATGGGTGTGGAGTACAAGCCCAGCTTGACCCCACTGCCCACTTTCACTGAATCTTAGAAGCTGGGGGATGCCTCTGCTCTTCTAGCAGCTGGCAGGAACTAGCCCTGGAAGGGAGAGGCAACAGACAATAGGAAGGGGCACCCCTATCCCTATAGCTGAAAAAATAGCTCCAAGCTTTGTCTGACAAATGTGAAAACATTAACAGGGAAGTCCCTGGAGGTTGATGGCCCTCTTTGCACACCTGAAAAGGAGACAGGTGCACCCAAATGCTTTGGCTTTACTCACAGGTGGAATAGTTTTAAATTAAAAGCTTGGAAATGTAGCTGGGAGAAGAAAAGTTTTCTGGATTGTCTTGACCAGTCACAGGTGGTTTAGGTGAATGCATTTAATAAACAGCCTTTGCCAATCTGTAATCAGTGCTGACCTTGTAAAACAAAAGTTAAATGTGAAAATGAATTGTAGGTTAATGTATTGAAGGATTTTCTATTTTTTATTTTCAATAGTGGTTTTTTAAAACACTCTAAGCAGAAAATACATTTTAAGCAGGAAAGAAAGAAGAAACGCTAAGGTTAATACTCATGTCAAAAAAGTAGGTTCACCTGTGTACAAACCTGGAGTCATAGAAGGAGAAAGGGTGTACCTTTTGGTCAATACACAATACATGAGTTGTTGAGACTGTTTCTGAAATGAGGAGTCTTCCTTTCCCCCTAAAGCCCAATGCTGTGCTCAGCCCTTTAATATTGATTTGTCTGTAAATACTTTCAGAATTGTGGCATGGTCCCAGGTGCACTAATAGATGTTAATTGCCCTGATCAAACTCACCTGGGGCCCCTTTGCCCCACCCGACTGGGAGCCCTATTTCATCTCCACCCGAAGAACTACGTAGGTCCTTCCTCAGTTGTGTTTGTGCCTAGCTCTGTTCCTGAGCTATTGGTTGGTCTGCTGGGGATCGGTTTCAGAACTGGATGTATGTGCTGGTCATGCTGGGATTTGCTATTTTCCATCCTGCTGAGCTCAGCCGGCTCAAACTCCCTGGCAGTGATGCTGTGTTGCCTGTGCTGGGGGCATTTGTGGGCTGATGTGCTCCTGGACTTCTGTGGCAAACTCTGTGAAAACGACAAATGTAAGTTAGCTTCAGTACTTCCTTTCTAAGTAGGTTGTGTATATTTTGGGGTTTTTTTGTTTTTAATACACTATGAAATGCATGTGGTCAGTATTTCTGTTTAATGAAAAAGTTTTAGGTAATTTCAAGGCTTTAACAACATAAAAATGGCTTATTTGGAGAGCTACAATCTCTAGTGTGTAATAGCTGTTTTGCTCCTTCAGACTCTTCATGCTGACTGCATCAGGTGTGTTCTTCTGGCAATAGCAATTGGAGAAAAAACTCCAAATCAATGTCAAGTTAGGGCTGAAGATCAATGGAGAAAGACAGACTGCAGGAGATGTACCAACAGGAGCTACATCCTCCCCTTTCAGAGAGAAGTGTCTGTAGTTAATTGGCTGTGGCTCTGTAGTTGCTTAATTTACCTTGTGTGGGTAATATTCAAATGCTGGGAGACTGAGTCTGGCTGATACCTGATGAGTAAGACCAGTGTCAAGATGAAAGCATCAACGGGTAGCCTCCCTGTGTTGTCTCCTCTCTTTGACCTGCCATTTATGTCTTTGTTAACCTTGATGGAGTGGCTGGTCTTCACTACTCTCTTAAGGCATATATGAAAACCTGTTTATTCTCAACTCCTCACTAAGTTGAGTGTTTTGTAAGAAATTTAACATACAGTTCTCCTGCTCATGTGCAGAAAAGGGCACTTAACAAGATACTTCTCACTAGACTGAAACCTGCAGGAAAAATCTCATGTTGGAAGAGATAAACTGAAGCATTATCCTTTTAATGCATTTTCAAGAGTTTTTTCATCTTTTTCCTATTGCTTAATCCATGTTGCTAAGTGCCAGCAGAGAGTCACAACAATCAGGGGCAGAATGTGTCTTTTTATATTGGACCGCTGATAGATTCCCCCCAGAAAAGGGAAGAATGAAACATGTAGTTAGTGACTAATATCAGTATGTCTTGTAGGCTACTGCGGCACGCAAGTGCAGAAAACAAAGAAAGTGGTGAGAGGGGAGTAAGCTTGTTATAGGGGATCAGTAACATGTGTGTGCTGTGGTCAGTCAGTACACAGCTGGGTAGTTATGGTTTGTGTCCTGTTTTGGTGCTTGATCTGGAGGCTTTCATGACTTTGGCTAGGTTCTATGTGTGGTGCTCTGTAGGTGAGCTGCATCATCTCCAGATTGTTAGGGTGCCGTCTAAATGCTCACCAGTAACTGCATTTGTCATGTACCATAATAGCTACATAGATACCAAATATTTTGAAATTCTAAAAGGAAAGTAATTTATACGACTCGTATATGTATTTCGAAGTTTAATTTGAAAGCTTTACCTGTGTGAATACTTTACAGGCGCAGGCTACATTGGTTTAAGGTGCTGACTGTAGAATATATTTTTGAGGAAATTCATTTTAAGTATTTTATAAATCATTGTGATAACTTCCTTGGATCTCACTGTTTAGGAATATATATTTGTGTCCTTCTAAGAAAGGTTTCATTTTTTCTTAAAGCAAGGTTTTGAATGAAGGGCTTCAGGGAACACTCAGCCCAATTTTACTTTCCTTGGAGGGTACCTCTTTGAAGGAGTCTATCTCATTTTTCTGGTAGAAACTTGGATGTCCTTTATTATACTTTCTGAGAGAGTCTATCTTCTGTTTGCTTTAACTTTTCTTAAACATTGTTCTGAGGCTCAGTTGCAAATATAAAAACAGAAGCCTTGGAAAGAAAGTTTTTTAACACATGAAGCCTTAGGCGTGAAATCAGATCTATTGTGTTTTTTCAGGTATGTGATTTTTCTTAAGACACCAACAGAAGTTCAGGAGCTTTGAGATCTGCAGGGAGCTTTTGCAAACATATGGCTTCTTCAGGTTGAATATGCTGCTTAATCAGGTGTTGCATAACAAGCACTGAGCTGCAAGGTTTCAACTGAGCTTTGTTGTGTGTTATGAATAAGAGAAGTCATTTATGGTGACCACACACTACCTTAAATAGTCACAGAAGCCCCTAATAACACAGAGTGGCTCATCAACTTTCTACTGTTTGAAATCAACCTATAACTTTATTTCTGTAAGTGTAAATGCCCTTCATATTGAAGTTCATTTGAGTCAGAAGCCTTAAGATGGAATTCCTTCCTCTTCCTTGCTCTTAAACACTTTTTTACTTCTCAATTTATTGTTATTCTTTGGAGTTATGTAGTTGATTCTTAACTAATATGTTACAGACCTTTATTTAGAGAGTCTAGTTTAAAGCAGGTGTACAAAAAACCTCTACAGGATGTGTGGTGTTGACTTGGAAGCACTTGCTTTTTAAAAGCTGTCAAATCTACAAACATGGAACAGGTTAGCTTTTAGAGTATGTTCAGGTATTTCTGTACTGAAGGAAGAAATGCAAGGTGGGTGTTTTAACAAGAGGGAAAACAGTATACTTGAAATTCTGAGTTTAAATCAAACAATCTAAAGTATCAGTTACATAAGTTATGTACTGAAAGTCTCATGGATGCCCCATATAAATGACCAAAGGTTATATATCAGCCTTCATGTTTCATAAGCTTTTAGTATCCATGGAATTGCCTGGGGCTGATGAAAATTCTGCCCTGGATATTGTATACATGCATGAGAGGTTAAAAGAGTTGTGTTGAACCTGCAGGAAAGGATATGTTGAAAAAATATTTTGCTTGTAGGTGGTGTCTTGTCTTCTAAAATAACTTAGATAACTTAGTTGTATTCTTTTGATTAATATTCTGATGAATGGTTTTTAACTGATTTAACACTTTAAACCTAAGAAGTAGATTGGGTAACAGTACCAGTCTGGATTTCCCTGGAGAAAAATATGATGTGTAGCTATAAAGACACTGTATGTTTATTCTGGTTAGCACCTTGATATATTAATGTTTTGTTTCTCATGCTGCAACAAATTTTGGTAGTTACATGGTGATCTTATTTACCGTGGTCTTCCCTTTGCTTGCCATTATTTAGAGCAATCACAACTCTTTGGCACTATTCTATATTTAAGACTAAAATTATAGCCGAAGTGATTTGTGATTATTTTTTTTTCGTCTTTGTGTATTACACTTGGCTAGGTCTGAATATGTTCCATGTCTTGATTCTGATGGCACTTAGGAATGCCTTAATACTGGCTAAAATGACAGTTCAAATGAAGAAATTAATATCTAGGATTAGCATGTGGACTTCCATGGATTTGTATGTCTACTTCATACAAATAAAAGTAACCATCTAGAGAAATTTTTCAGGGGAGGCACTATAACAATTCACTGGTTTTGAAGTGGTTTTACGCTTTCCAATTTCCCTGAATCACATTTATTTCCCTGTTTTGCAGATTGCTACGAAGTAGGTATTCTCAAATGTAAAACACATGCTATTTTTTGGCTCTTTTTAGGTCTGTATGTATCTACCTGGGCTATGAAGTAATGAATAAGACATGTAATTTCTGTTCAGCAAATCCAAAAATTATTTATCTGTCAGTAACTCATTCAAAATAAACTTCATTTCTCTTAAACCTTACTGAATGTTTTTTCCTTTGCCATTTTCCACTTACGTGCGCTACTCATCTCCCTATCTACTGGAAGAATACTGTTAAAACTGATACTATTAGGTGTTTTAACTTTGGGGGTATCATGTTCCCCATCAGTAGTGTGTGCAAAATAAAAAGTCATTTATGTGCTATGGCCTGCACTATTGTCAATAACTGCAGGTTGCTAAAGATACCTGTAGAATTGTCTGTAATATCCTTAAATTATCTTTAAATATTAAGAGATCATCCTGTTTTCTACATGTTAATTTGTTCAATTATACCAAGGAAACAGGTGTAATGACAGTCTTTGAAAATGCATGCTCATCGAAAAATAGGCCTATAGTTTAATTCTTTTTCCAAAATATGATGCCTGCCCTGTGAGTGCTGAGAGACACTAGGGTGTGCTGCATAAGGAACAGGCCACTATGAAGTCTGCTTTGAAATTTGACCTGAGTTTATCTTGGGTCCAAGTAAACTTATTTCTCTATTGATTTTTTTCTTGGTCTTAAATTTAGATGTTGGTTTTGGAGCTTTTATATACATCTGAAGTGAAAATACCTCAAATTTTTTCTGTTTTTAACCACCTAGTATCAAGTGATAGAGTAAGGATAACTGTGCTGAAAAAAAGAAGTTAATATTTAGGTTTGACTCAGACAGGAGGATTGCAGTAGGAATATCTACTTAGCACTGACATCCTGCATGGTATCTGAGGTTGTCAATACATTTGGTTAATGGATTTGGAAGCAGGTGGGAGAACGGATCATTGAGGGTTGAACCAGTTTGAGTTTGTGATGCCATCCCAGAAAATGTATTAGCAGCACACAGGGCACAATAAGTTTTTTGTTTGCCAATAACAATAGAAGTTCTTAAAGTTAAAACTAAGTTTGAGGTTTCGGTTTTGTTTGAGACACTGTTGGTTTGCATGTCAACTCACTGGATGTAGAGAAAGAAGATGCCCAAAGGAGTTTGATGTTTTGGTAGGTTCAGGATGTGATTAGAGGAGCAGGAAGTAGACTTTTCAGATGCAAAATTTTTCACTTCAATGGCTTTGCTAATTGCTTACAGTATTTGGGATTGTTCCTCTTATTCAGTTAATATGAGAAACTGATGTAAGAGCAGTTGTTAGTATCACACAAGAATAAGAAAAATAAGCTTGGTTTCTTAGGTTTCCAGTATTTGATACTGTTTTGCTCTTCCTATGACATTGTAAGCAAGATCTGTGTGAAAAAAACCCAAAGATGTAGATATTGCATAGGTACTTACCTCATAAATAGTCACTAACAAACTTCTATGGTGGTACTTGGTAGGTAAGTCAGTTTACTCCAAAGAGTATATCTTGTACACAATTCAATAGATTCCAAGTTATTTGAGCTGGTTGTAAGAGCTAACAAGTTGACTTTCAATGATGCATACCTGGGTGACTGTATGTTGTCTTGTTGTCTGCAACTTCCTTTTCTGAAAATTAAGTAGTTAACTAACAGTGCATGTTTTTCTATAGTTGTCATCTGTTATGATTTTTTTGTTATTTACACACTCCAGGCACATACTTGAGGTCCTAAATTTAATGCTATCACAGAATTGAATGCAATGGGTACTTGGATACTTCCCAGTTTGCATGTTCACACCATGCAATGCTCTGTTAAAAAGAGCTGGTGACATGTTATGTGGGTGGAATGAGTACAGTAGTTTGGACTAGAAGCATTTAAATGCTTATTAGACAGTCTTGCTTTTTCAAGTGTTATTTCAAGACCCCTGTCCTCCCAGGTGAACTGATGAAGTTATTAACTTTTTATTTTTTTATATTTTTCTATAAGCAGTTCTTATACTTGTGGTAAGTTCTACAAACGAAGCCCTGTAACCCTTATGTCAGACCTGCTGCTGGGTATGCTGGGGTGTGAACAGTGTGGCTTCTGCAGGAAGATGTGCCCAAGTCTGGGGTGAGTCAGTGAGCAGCTATGGGAAAAGGAGTTCAAATGCCTCTATAATACCTATGTAAATAACAGCCTTGTGAAATCCCAGCCTAGGCTAAGTGTTGGAAAGGAGCTAACAGCTGTCCCACAGAATTATATTAATAAGCAGGAAGTTATTCTGTTTGAAAGGCTGTATCAGGCCTCCTATCAAGGGTTAAGACTGTGGCTGCTGTACCCTCTGATGTTTTATGTGAATACAAAACCTTACAATTTCAGTAAATGTTTTGTAAATAGATTTGGTCTAATAGCTTTTGACATTTCTTATGTGCAAAAGGAAACAATTAAAATAATTGTGCTCTTGTTCGTTTGATTTTTGTCAAGATGTTGATAATAGGATTAGTGTATGCTGCTGCTCCTGGGTTTTTGTGGAACAGCATAATTTTCTTTGGTGCAGTGTTGTCAGCTCCTTACCCTCCTAGCAAATGGTAAGAGCAGTACTCATTGTGTTTACAGTGTTGAGGAAGTAGTTTTGGCTGTTGTTGTGAGTTTCCTGAAAATGTTGATATGGTGTCAATAAGAAGGCAAGTGGAATGCTGGAAACAAAAGGAAAGACAGATATATTTTCCTTTTACTTTTCTGTGNTTTTCCTTTTACTTTTCTGTGCATCTTACTGTATACATTGGTATTAAATGTATTGTGTTGTTTGAACCCCATTGTCTTTGTCTTTGCAAATAAGAGAGAACTTTGAAAAGGTGCAGAGAAGGGCATTTTTCATAGAATCAAGTGTGAGTAAAACATGAAAATTAAAATAGAATGGCATTGAGTACCTTCATGCAGTTTAACTATATAGGTGTAACTGCTTGGGATATAACTTCACTGGCGCCAGTACTAGATAATTATTTTCTTGGAAGGACAAGTGGTGTATACCAGCTATCATTCTATGTACCTATATTGATAATATTAAATTAAAATTCATTGATGGTTGTTGGAGTGGTGCTCAATTAGACTCAATACAGAACTTGCTATAGGCTCACATGAACATATGAGCTGTAAATGATTTACCAGATTTCATTGACTAAACAGTCCTTGAAATTTCATAAAAATATTTTGTTCTTTTTGCTGGCTGTCTGATAGCAATGTGCAAACTCTTAAAAAACTAAATTCTTGTTAATCTGGGCTTGACTAATGAGTGAGAAGCAGAGTAGTGTTCATATTGCTCTAATTTGAGTGAGTCACTGTAGCCAATTTGTTTGGCATAGCCTGTATGCAAAAGTCCTGCAGTGGAAATGGAGGCACTGATGTCAACCTGCCTTTACTCATGGACACTTGCACATTCAGACAATGCTGTACCTTAATCTGATGGTTAAGTTATTGCTTTTTTGCCCATGTCTATGGCAGCAGAATCTCTACCTAATGAGGTCTATTATAAATGGTAAAGAACTAAATTGTCAAGATCTGCTATCAGATCAAGATCTTAAAAGTATCATCGGTAGATATTGCCTTAGATGGCTAGAACCAGTAACTTTTTTTCTAAAATATGTTCGACTTGGTATGTAGCAATAAATCTGTTAAATGAAATACAGACTCATAAAAAGCTTCGGGTTTAAATCTTCTATATGAATGGCAACATGTATAATTGATGTATGGCACAGAAAAGCTGTAATGTGGTCCTTTCAGCATTTATTCAGCAAGCAAATTGCAAGTGTTGCATTTGAAAAATGTTTTCTGGTGGCTAATGAGAGTATAAAACATGGAGGCTGTGAACTGTTTTGGTCTAAATGACTACAGTGACTTGGGGGTTATTCTAGCCTTCCAGCCTTGTATGTTCCTATATGTCTTCTAAAATGGAGAATTATCCCATGCACTAGTGGTCTGACAGGAATGATTCTTGTGAGCAAATAATACACAGGCTGGTATTTGCCTTGTAATCCTGTCATGTTTTGTTGCTATGCGAGAGAAAGCAGCAACTTGCTACTTTAAGTCTAATGTTCAGATACCATTCTTCTTTTGTTCTTAACATAGATCCTTGACTAATCAGGCACAGTCAGATCATTTGACTTGGCTGGAAGTTTGTGTAATTTACTGGCTTCCTAATTTAGTGCTACAAAACTGCATAATACTAGCACTTGTCTCATGAATGTAGCTTATTACCTTTCATAATTATTCTATTTGGCTTAAATATGATAAATCTTTTTATTAAAACTTTCCACTGAAGGCAATATGAGAAATAAAATCAGTATGTGTTGAGGAGCTGTTACTGAAGGGTTTCTGTGGCTCTTCTGCGGTTAGGTAGCACTTGTCAAAGTTTTTAGATTAAAATAAAGCAGTGATGTCTGTGAGAAGCCAAATCTTTGAAAGGGGATTTCTAATAATAAGTTGCCCACTTTTGTATTTCATAAACCTTTGTTTGGTGGTGACTTGGAAGTGCAGTTGTTTATGCATTGCTATTTAGTTGATATATGGGCAACATGTAATTAGTAAGCTTGTGTTCACCTCTGGTCTTGGCTACTGTCTAAGCAGTTTCATGATAGGAAGGGAATTTTCAGGACCAAATAGTTGGTGGCGAAGCACGTTTTTAGAATGATTTCAGACCCTGTATGGCCTGTGGTGCAGTTAATCCAAGATTGCATTTGAAACTAGGCCTCACATTTTAAATTCAGTATCTCATTACTCGGATAAAACACAGCCTGAGTCATTAGGATGGCAATTAGAATCAACCAGTTATACTGCAGAACCCTGGTTTCTGTTCTGAGCCTATCTTGGTGTTCTATGCATCACAAAAATTGTAAGATTAAGTGAATTGACAGTTTTTTGGCGAAAATCATCAGAACACACAGCTTAGGAGCAAATTAATTTGTACTACTTTACCTGCTTTGCCATAAAAGCAGTGAACTCTTCTTTAGAAATTGGGAAGCGTATTGGAATCCTAGAAGGATTTGGCCTTGATGAGACATTTAAAGCTTGTCTAGTCTACTGTCCTGCCATGATCAGGGATATCTTTCACTAGGTTTTCTTGATCAAAGCCCCATCCAACTTGATCTTCAAGTTTTTCAGTGATGAGGCATACACCACTCTGAGTAACTACTTGCAGTGATTTGCCACTGTCATCATGAACAAGTTCTTCCTTATGTCCAAACTAAATGTACCCTAGACAAGTGTGTAGTGCTGAGGGCCTGAGAACTGATGTATTACTCCAGCTATAGTCTCACAAGAGCAAAGATACGTACTGGGAGAGCAAGGGAGGAAGGAGTGTGATGTTTCAGATAATGACCAGTTTGGCTAGCAAGTGCAAGAATAATTCTAATGCATGGTAAATGTTGCAATATGTCCTCCTATCATTAAGATGTGTAGTTTTTTCTCTGGAGATGGGGAATGGCTGAATTAAATGAACAATGAAATTAAGCAATATCATTAGGTTCCAAGTGTTTTCCCTTTTATTCTTGGTTTGTGGCATTTTCCCTATCCGTTGGCCCATAATTAACTTATTTGTTTAAAATTCAGTAGGTGTCTAGGGATTAAAGCCTAATGTGTACTTAATCATGGTCAATAATTTTAATCCTGTTCTCTTTGAAAGTGCAATAAAAATGCAACTACAATTTAAGTGTGCAATATTCTGCCTCCTTTCTTCTTCCCTGTGAACAACTAGTCCTCAGCCTATTGCTCTCTTCTCTCTTGAATCAGGAAAGACACCTATATGATAAATGGAGGAATAATCATGGTCAGTTATGCATGTACATATCTGTTTGTGAGGTGTGCTTAGTTTAACTTGGTTTACCTTCTCAGTATGACTAATTTCACTGTTGAAGTTTGCTGCTGAAGTGCAGAGGCAAGAGTAGAGGGCTGAGGGTGAGTGGGATAAAAAGTGGGGAAGGTGTCATCCCAGGGTTTGTGTTGTTTTAGCCTGACCATAAGTCTTTGCATCGCCCATGCAGTCCTCAGTCTGTGCTGCCTGTTTTCCATGGTTGTGACAGTGGCCAGTGAATAACTTTTCCTCTTGTTGCTTCTCACTCCTTCCATCATTTCTATATATCTCGAATCTGTAGACTGTCACCTGCAGGAATATTAAATATGACTGGGTCTTAGCCCCTGTCTTGGGATGCTTTTAGTAGGGCTGGTATGATTTTCCTTGGCTTTTACTAAAAGTCACTCACATTAATATGTCCCATGCTCCAGTCAGATAAGGCTGTGTTGGCTGTACCACTACTGTTCATGATGACATGATCTGCTAAGAGTTGAGTGGTGCTTCTGAATTGCAGAAATCACTGCAGGGCTGATTGTGAAGTTGTCGTCTGCTTGACTTCCAATCTTTGTGCAAGTCATCAGAGGGACTAAGCATAACTTGAAACTCTAAACCTCTGCCTTCAGTTATGGGTGGCTATTGCATAAAAGTAGTCTTTGAAAGCCTTCACGGGCAACATTTTGGGGACTCCCATTAAGATGGCAGTGTTCTGACTTGTAATCAACACTTTTCAGATTTACTTCTAGGAGGAATTTTTAATTAGTAATAATTTTAAAATAGTCTTGAATGACTTTCCCTTCTATCTATGAATCAATAATGAATTTGGAAAGAGACTTCCACATTTTCTGATCAGAAGTTTTTCATGTAGCTAACAGCTGCATCTCTTCATGCACACCCTGCAAACAGGAGACAAGCATGTGGGATTTACGTGGATGTCAATCCATGACTGTCACTACAGCGAATGCAGGCTCTAGTGGAAGAAGT
>WEKX01010914.1:137515-169150 GCA_013390025.1 Pitta sordida | reverse complement strand
TGACTTCAGAATTTATTATTAATTACAAAACTCATATGCTAAAGACTGGAAACAAGTGTTTACTTTAATTAGCAAGGACTAACAATATCTATCATAACACCTTAAGAATTTATGATCTTTCAGATAGCCTTTACAGAAGAAGCTGACTTCAAAGACGTATTACCATTGTTAGTATTATTATTGTATTACATGAAAATGTTGAAGTACCTTTTTTCCCCTTGATTTTGCACAGCAAACATTAGATTATACTATCAAAATATTGTCTTCTGGTTTATTTTCTCTGTAATTTTCTGTAATTTCTCTGTAATTTTCCAATACTGTTTAACATTTTCTTTGCTTTTTGATTGTGCAGTCCTGAGACAATGATTTCTACAGGATTTGATGCTAAAATTCAGTCTAGATTAGCACAGGTAAACCATTGTTACATAACTAAGTGTGCATTTTTTTTGGCTTTGAACAACTTCCACTTTAAAGGATTTCCATCAGATTTTGTCACTTCAGCTATTACCATTTCTAGGTAATTTATTGATAAGTTAATAGCATTGATCATTGTTGATCATTTCACTCTATTGGCAATACTGACAGATGTACTATACCTTGTGTTTTACATTTTTTAACGAAGTGTTATTTTGCAAGCACCTGCTTCATGACCATTTACATTTCCCTCAGAAGAACCTTCAGCAATTTTAATTTCCAAATGCATTTTGGAGATTCAAGAGGACTTCATGAACCAACTCTCCATTATACACATCACTGCTAATCTCACCAAAGAGCTGTAGCAATGTTTTCTGCAATGCCTTTTTCTCGTACTTCAGTGTCAATCACTTTCTCTTTGCTCATATGAAAGTAGAGAAGATAAGGTTTAAGAAACTCATCACACTGTTTCAAAGTGAGCAAACACACACAGAAGGGTTGCCTGCTCAAGGCATGTTTTAGTCTTTTTTTGACTTTGTATATCTATGCACTGTCATCCATATGCAGAAGGAAGAATGAATATGAATTATGAATAAATCCAAACTTGTTTGAAAAACTTGGTCAGAGAACTTCAGGGGTCAAATGCTTTGCTGACTTTGGTTGTTGATAAATAGGAGAATGTAGGAACTTATTTAAAGCAACTTGGAACACTGTTTGGGAGGTTCTTGTTCTTCTGAACAAGATCATATAAAATAGTCACCTGACGCATGCAGAGCTTGACTGACATAAACTATCAAGAACCTCATGTAAAGAAACTGCATCAAAACAACAGGGTTATTTTACAAAATAAGCAGGATGAAAGAAGCAGTATTAATTTATGATATGACCAGTGTTCAGCGGTCCATGTGTTTAACCATTTACTGCAATTTGTCAGTGCATTTTTCTGTAATAGGAGACAAAGGCATGTGGACTATTATTCTGACTCTTAAGAGCACACTGATACTATCACAGGAGTTTTAATTTCTTCTAAATGTTTACATTTCTTGAAATGGATGTGCAACTATTTCAAATAATCTATCCTCTCTCATAAATTAAAGATTTAACAGTTATGACTTTTTTCAATATAAAAGGAAAGTCACCTCTCAGCATATTCCTACTCAATCTTGGCTTTATAATATGATACAACTCTTCCAGAAATTATATTCTATAGCATCCTGTACTGAAAATTTGGTTTTATCCTATATTATTGATTCTGCTTCCTGTCTTTGGACCGGCAGTCCCTTTTCTATCTCTTCAAGGCTGGCAGGAGGATCCAGATAGCAGGATGTTAAGGGACCTGATCAAAAGGAGCTACCTCTGTATATTTGCCTTGACATCTCATTTTGATTTGCTTACATTGACAGCCAAGGTGCAAACTGAGAGCTTTATGCTGTTGGGATTGTCTGCATGAATGAGAAAATGTGTAGATGTTTTCTGTAGATGTGTGACTAATCAGCTCTGCCCCCAATCAGTATTTCTGGAAGATCAACAGATTCAGTATTTTCACTATGGTGGTATGCTGGGGCACTGTGGGATGCATTGGACTCTTCTCCCTTCTGGAAGGGCAGGAGGTTTGGAGAAGATCTGTAGCCAGTAGAGTGTCCAAATGCACAGGAGCGGTAAGGCTGAGCTGCAAAATATGTCAACAGAGAAAGGGTTGTTGTCGTTTCCATGGTGGTGAGTGCAGGGAGGAATGCGGAATTGTTTACATTCTTTTAATATGCAGGCTGCTTACATTTCTAGTGCAGTCCCCTTATCAATCACCTGCTGAATTCCTGAAGTGAATTGTGCATGGACAGCTCCAGTCCATGGTTATTTTATACCCAGGTGCTGATAAGATTGTCTTTCTCTTTGCATCAGCTTCTGCTCCATAAACAACCTCATTGACCCATTTCTCCAGTACTCTAGGTAATAAGTGGAGGATTTTCATGGATTATACTGTTAAACTGAAATTAACCTTCAAAGAGCTTTAGCAGTGATATTAATGCAGCAACATATAACAGAAAATTGCTTGCAATGCTTACTCATTTTGCATCATGGATGAGAGAGTTTGGGAAACTGTAACTGCTTATTTCACGGTTTTAAAACAGTCTCAGAGATTAAGCTGTATTTTACCAACCTTTGAATGGTGGGAATATTTACATATAGATTTATCTTCTCATTTACACCAACAGGGAAAATTAGGCACCTTAAAATATGTGTGATGCTCTGGGTATCTCCTCTGACTAGAAAGGAAATCTGGATGATGAACCCAGATATAGATGTCTGCACTGCTCATGTCAAAATTTGGCAAAATCTATATCTGTCTTGGATTAAGGTGAAACTGCTTAGGGGTAGTTTTTTTTAAATCTACAGAGTGGAAGGCTTCTGGTGTTTTCCTCTGGTGTAGTTTGATGGTTGTCACTGGGAAGGAGAGGAAGCATATTACTTCTATGTCTCTGCATGTATGGCAGTATAATAGTTCCCTCATTGCCATTATAAACATTTCATCTATCAATGGAATATATTCTCCAACAAAATGAATAAATTGTGATAATTTTTAATAACAGAAATATCTTTAAGACAGTACTGGTCTTTCATTCTCCTTTCATTCAGACCTCAAGAACTGCACTTCTCAATTGTACAGTCTGTGTAAACACAGCTTGTTTTCATCACACAATACTGAAATAGGAAATAAGATTAAAAGATTTCTTATCTTAAATTTGTGCTGAAAATGTATAGTTTTGATTGCAAAATATCTAGAAAGAAAAAGAAAAATCATGGTTGTTTAGCCATATGTCTTTCTGGCCTTTGGTGCCAGAAGTAGGAAGAATTTTCAAAAAGACAGTTTGGATCACATGGCAGTGCCATATGAAAGATAAAACATCATGAGATTAACCTAAAGTAGGTAGACAACTAAAGTAGACTTGTTCTATTTCCAAAACAACTTCATTAGAAACAGCATGATTTCATTTTTTTTGAAAAAACAGATCAATTAATAAAATGGAATTTATTTTAGCAATATATAGTCGGCCCTCTTTCACGTCTTGCCCCCCATATTGCAGCTTCAGACCTTAGTGGCATGATTTTTTAGCAATGTAGGAGACCCATTTTGCAACTACGCACACGCAGCCTGCCATTGCAGTGGTGGTGGCGGCTGCAGCAGCAGAACGGGTGGTGGCAACGGCGCAGTCCATTCAACGCGGAAGTCGGGCTGCATGTGTCCCAAATAAGACCACGGGTCCGTGTTATAGGAGACGCGACTGTATTTCTAACTGCTTAAGACTGATACCAATATTCAGCGTTGCACTTTATTGCTTACCTCCACATTCTTTCCTAAGTCAAGAGGCTTTTAGCTGTCCTGAGCAAGAACCAAACAAAACCCCCATAATTACATTAGTATCCTTGCAGAAAACTGAGTGCAAGAGGTAGCAGTGACTAGTGAGTTTAAACTATTCACATTCTTAGCAATAAAAAAGAAGTGGTATTTGCATAACAATACAACATTATTACCTAGAATAAATTGTAGCTTGAACAGAAGCTGTTCAAATTATAATGTGAGCAAGAAAATGCTATCAAGGGTTTCCTTTTTTCAGAAGTATTTATCTAAAATCACTTTATTTTTCAGAATTTAAATAGACTTCAAAATTAAAAAAAAATGCTAAAGGAAATTGACAAGAGTACTCAAATTAATTGAAAGACATATTTTTCTGTCAATATCAATCTTTGTCAATAGATACAGACACCATGATTCACACAAAACCTTTTTGTTGTTGATTACACAGCTCTGTATCTCATGATGTAGTCAATAGTACTGCATGTTGCAAATCCAGGCCTTTGTGACCAAGCACTGCTTTTGTCAATAACTTCCACTAAGTGTCAATTGGTGTACTGATGTATTATATTAAAAAAAAATCAGTTTCACAATAGATTTAATAGAAATTTTGTAATTTTTTCCTGAAAAAATACATATACATATATGTATATGTATATATATATATATATATATATTTAGTATGTGTATGAGAACCAATTTGTTCATTCAGAGTTTTCAAGTAGTAATTCTACAAAGAGGTTTCATGACAGTGGTTAAGTTTTAGGACTCATTGTAGATACACAATCAATACGCACAATATATATTTGATTTTGCAGTTTTTTACACATCATTTTGTCTGTAAAAACTGAAGCCAGCTTCATAAAAAAACTATAGCTCTGTAATTGGAACAATCTGTACAATAGAACCAGGGGCAGGAGAAAAAATGTCTTTTGGACTAAATGGAGTAACTCAGTCAAGTAAGACACTATGACTGAAAAGCTGTGTATTAAGGAGTTGCATATTCCCTACTTGAATAGAATCACTATTTTTCCAAGATTAGTAATGTATAGCAAAGCATAATTCTTCATCTCAAAAGCAGACTGAATAAAAAGTGAGCAAAAAGAAGCCAGAAACAAAAAACCAAGAAAACTACCAAAAAACTCAAACCAACAGCAAACAATAAAAACTTGAGCTCACTCAGTTGCTAATTTCCCCTTTTTTAGAAAAAAATATTTTTTTCCTGAAGAACTAAGATGAAATAACGGGTTATATGGTTACTGGTGTATACATACAGCAAACTAGCTACAACACAGAAGGAAGTAAAAGGCAGTAAATAATCAGGGATAACATACTCCATGAATAGTTCCAGAGAGTAGTTTAAGTCGAATATATAGCTGAATATATAGCTGAAGTTTAAATTAAGTTAATATATAAGATGTAGTTTAAGCTGAAGATACGTATACATAATTCCCCCTTGTCCTATGACACCCCAAGGATTTTATTGCTTGGTCATGTTGTTTCGTTCTGGGTGAATTTGTATCCTCAACAGGAGTAAGGAGACTTCTTGGGCAACACCAGTGGGACTGTAGTCCCTCTCACTAGCAGTACACATAGTGAGAGCTGTTCAATGTTTAAGTGAAAAAGATGTGCTGCTATGGTCCTTCCTTCTTTATTACCAGAATAGATGTGCCATGTATTAAGCTCCAGAATGTTTATAAAAAAACCAGAGTCACATCTCCCAAAAGCTATAGCTCTATAAAACATTTTTCTTTCACTTTCCCTGGTTTTCTAGTTCTCTTCCTTGGTCACCCTAGTACATAGCATAAACCATTCCATTCAGGAGTTATGACACGTACACCACAAAAAGAAATTGAGAATGATGAGGCACTGGACTAGATTGTCCAGAGAAACTGTGGATGTGCAATCCCTGGAAGTGTTCAAGGCCAGGTTGGACAGGGTTTTGAACAACCTGATCTAGTGGAAGATCTCTCTGCCCATGGCAGGGTGATTAGAATTAGATACTCTTTAAGCTCCCTTCCAGCCCAAATTATTCTACAATTCTATGATTTGTTACACTTAATTTTTATCACAATGTTTTGTGTTACATTGAGTTTCATGCATCTTTGGGTCTGGCTCCCCAGATAGCGAACTCATGAATGTGTACGGCCCATCACCCTGCCCCCCTTTGTTCTGGAGCTCTGGAGGACATTCCCGGGACCACCCCGTGGCCTCTTCCTCCTCAGGAAAGTGAAGGGAATGCTTTTTGCCCCTCCCCAGCTGCAGAATCCTGGCTTTTGACCTGGCGGCACTTTTCCAAGCCCAGAAACCCTGTGGGAGTGGGTGTTGCTGGAAGCCCCGAAGCTGGCAACCGGTCCCCAAGCAGAGCTGAGTGAGGCGGTACCTCCTGCCACTGTTTATTCCCTGCTGTGTCTACGCTGGGGATTATCAGACTTATTGGTTGTTCATTGATGGTGTGTGTGCATTCAAACTTGTGTGTGCTGGGAGTGGTCAGAGGTGTCTCCCTGAGCCCTGGGAGCGAGTGAAGGCGTGGTGCCGAAAAGTGTTTTGACCTGGGGCATGTGGGGGTTTCTTGGGACTCAACGCTGTCACCGACAGAGGGCTTGGTGGAGTCGCTGGGGAGGGCAATGATTTGCTTGTTAATAGTGCCTACAAAAAACTTTTTCACTCCCCTTAGTTTGACTGCGTTGTGTGTGCCAGCATCCCCAAACTTGGCTTGTGTGCATCCTCCCATAGGGTATTCCAGCTGTGGCTCAACAGGTCTCATGGCAACTGCATACACAGCTGTGTTTGCAGATGAGAGGGCTACAGTGGCCTTCACTATGCATGCGCAAACAGCGCCGGTTGCCCCTCCAACATTGCTGGCAGCTCTGACCTCCCTTTCCCCATAACAACACTCATTTTCCCCGAAGTGCACACAGTTAGCAGCTTCACCGCTTGCCCCTGCCATGACATTGGGTGAGGATGCTGTTCTGTCAGCCTTGAAAGGGAGGTCAGAATGGCAGAGGTTTCCCCTTCAGACAAATTCCTTGGAAACTGTGAACAGGAGAAGACTAGCTAGCCCAGCAGGAGGATGGGATCAAGGCTTTCAGGATGGAAGCCATGTTTCCACCCATCATTGCGGAGGCTTTGTCATCCTCCTTGTTTCCAGCAGCAAAGGTCTCTTTAGCCAAATCACTTGTTGAGGTGGCAGTGGAGGAGATTGAGACAATGCCTCTGCAGGCACCAAAGCAGTAGGAGTCATGGTGCTACTCTCTGTAGTCCTGGCAGCATTCCCATTTGCAGCAGATGCCTCACTGCCTGTAACAGTCCATGGCTGGAAGTTTTGATCCTGCCTCCCTGCTGGAGATGTGACTGCCACCCACCACCTACCACACACAGGCCTTTCCCTGGAGCACTAGCACAGCCCCCATTGCCCGAGATAAGGTAGGGAACAAAGGGAGCCCGGACGAGAAAGCAGTGGTGGCTGGGGCGGGATATCCAGCCATGCCCAGCGGAGTGTTGGCCAACAAGCACGAGATGCAGCTGAGCCCAGCTGAGTTGATGTTTTATACCAGGCAGATTCCACTGTCCAGCCTTGTGCTGCTTCCGTTCGCAAGCAAGCTCAGACGCCACCTCTGTTTGCAAAAGAACACAGTGGCCCCGACACAGCACCATAGCTCACAGGGTCAGTGGTGCCAGTCCCAGCTTTGTCATACTGGGGCTGCTCACTGCCACGAAGTCCCAATGCAGCTCTCAGGGGCAGCGCCAGCCAGAGCTTGGTCCCAGCCTTGGTGCACTCTTGACATGGTTCCTCATAGTCCTGCAGCTGCCTCCGGCTTCCTGTGGGAGGGAGCCCTCCGTGGTTGTGAGCAGAGCAGTACCATTTGCCCTGTGTGGTAGACACTGCAAACAGAGTGGTGTCACTGTGCCCACACCATTCCCAGTTGCTGGTCTCCCCAGTTTAAGAAGGATATTGAACTGCTTGAGAGGGTCCAGAGAAGGGCGACAAGAATGGTGAAAGGACTGGAGAACAAGCCCAATGGGGCGCGACTGTGGGAACTGGGACTGTTCAGCCTGTAGAAGAGGAGGCTCAGACATGACCTGATTGCTGTTTACAGCTACCTGAAAGGAGGCTGTAGTTGAGTGGGTGTAAATCTCTTCTCTTAGGCTACCAGCACCAGAACAAGAGCACATGGCCTTAAGCTATACCAGGGGAGGTTTAGACTAGATGTTAGGAAGAGCTTTTTCACAGAGACAGTGATCCTTCAGTGGAATGGTTTGCCCAGGGAGGTGGTGGAATCTCCATCCCTGGAGATGTTTAAGAAAAGACTGGATGAGGAACATCTAGACATGGTCTAGATGATGGGAGGCTCAGATTGATGGAGAGTGGTGCCCACGGCTCCAGGGCTGTGGGTTTGATCCCTGGGTGGGTGTTCGCTTGGGAGTTGGACTAGATGATCCTTGTGGATCCCTTCCATCTCAGAATAACCTGTGAACCTGTGACTGAGGGGGCAGCATGACAGGCGAGGCTTATTTGCATATTCATAAGCTATCTTTGCAGCATTTTCTATGCATGCACAGACCTTGCTTTTTGCTGAAAAATGAACAGCAAAGGATTGAATCCGACTGCCCAGGGAGGTGGTGGAGTCACCGTCCCTGGAGGTGTTTAAGAGAAGGCTCGATGAGGAGCTTAGTGACATGGTCTAGCTGGGGGGTGTAGGGCTGGATGATCCTGGGCCTCTTCCAGCTCGGAGCGGCCTGCTAGACTGTGAGGGATCTAGGTTTGTGTTACCGCTCTAGGATGTGCTCTCGGTCTCTGTACGGGTGTTAGATGGTGAGTTGGACTAGATGATCCTTGTGGGTCCCTTCCAACTCATAATATTCTGTGTGTGTGTGATTCTGTGTGAAAAAGGTGGATCAGGGATAAGCAGGGATTTAGTGTATTTTGTTATTTGAGAAGAGGGAATTCCTTTGGGAACAGTCAGTTACTTTTAGCTCATTTTTTCATCTTATTTTACTTTCTGGAGTGCTTTTCTGACTCTTTAAATCTATTGCATGTGAAATGTGCACCTTGTTTATTTTAGATGAATTTACCTTAAAGGAAAAGACATCTAACATACTTAATACAAAATAAGTTTCAATTCTTGTAGTTCACATTCAAGCTCTGTGAGCATTGCTTATTACATGCTTAACAACAATTTCATTTATTTCCTGGGGTATTTGACCATAAGAGCGTTCAATATTATTTCAATCAGTATGAAATTTAACTACAGTGAAATTTCCTACCCCAAAATTTGCTGGTACTAGAGGAAAACACAATGTGTAACACTGATGAACTCCAACATTTACATTTGCTTGTTGCAGCATTTGTTAAGAACTTTCAGTTGCCCTCAACAGAATGAGCCTAATTCATTTAGTGTGTTAGGATAAGACAAAAGCAGTACAAGCATGTGAAATTCTATTTGTCTATGACAGAGCCCAAGGGGCTCTGAGCTGCCTAATAGGAATCCATTCTCTGCCAGTCTTCACTATGAAGAGATGGAGACCCCTGAAGAAATGTTTATCAATGGCAATTGAAGTGTCATGGCTTAGCATTTATCATTAATTATATAGTTGCATTTGATTTTATATCCGTACCACAGCTGTTTTCACTTGATCTGGTCTTTGTGGTGAAACTAAAAAGAAAATAACAGAAAAATCTTGCTGTTCATTAGGAATTGTTAAATTATATTAAGGATTAATACTGCAACTTACTGGAATCAGACTCTTACTCTGTTACAATAACAGAAAATATTGCAGTGTCAAACAGTCTTAAGGTTTGCATTTTAACCTCAGCCCCTTTTACTAATGTTAGTCCCCTCGTTTTTTCAAAGAAATTCTCATGGGTTTTAATGGATAATTATTTCTAGCCAAATTTTCTCTGAAAAATAACAAGTTTTATGGGGAAAGTAAAATTAATGGAGAAAAAAAGATGGTTTAGCCTGCTCCTGACTCTGTTTTGAATTTTTTCCACATATTTCGTGTGTCACATGCAGAGGTGGCAATGGCAGCTTCTGAGTATCCATGTACAAAAAATGTTTGGACAGCACTCCCAGGCACATGATGTGATTCTTGGAGTGTCCTGCATGGGCCCAGGCGTTACATTCGATGATACTTCTGGATTCCTTCCAATCCAGAACATTCTATGATATCCAGAGCATTTCAGTTCACTTCATCTGCTTATAAGATGCTCTGACCAAGATTCTCTCTGTGATGAATTCCAAAGCCCTTGTGTAGGGGAATGAATCTGAGGTCAGATTTTAGCTACCATGTTATAAGGGCAACAGCGTTTTTAAAAGTTGCAAGTCTAATTGACAATTTATGAATCTTAGTATGTGATAACACTCTTTAAACATATCTCTGATCTCTGACCCTGCTGTTCAATGACAGTGCAGTTCAAGGACCCAGAAACCTTTCCAGCATGAACAAAGCACACCCAGCCACAAAATCACTTCTAGCTCATTTCTATGCACTGATGCAGACATGGTCTCTAAGGCTGTGCCATGGATGAGGACAGGACAAGGATCCTGTCTCATTGCCACAATCACTTCTTCAGGTGAAGGGGTGTACAGGGGTAGGTAGGAAGGAAGAAGACTCTTTCTATGAAAAAAAGGATCACTTAATGCTGCTTTAAGAAGATGCAAGAGCCAGAGAAAAAAACTTACTTCATTAATGAGTAATACTGTTCTGGTTGTCTGGAGCTGTGTTCTCAACAAGCAGGAGGGCCATACCAAGCCTGAAAGCATTATTCTCTCATACAAGCAGCCTTTTACTGTTTTGATACTACTAAAAATGGGTATAAACCACCTTCTTTAGCTCTGAAGACATGTGGCAGAACTCACATCACATGTGAAAAGTTAAACCAAATTTCTCAACAATCATAGGGTGGCCACACTGAAACTGCTACAGAAGAACTGACTTAGCCCTTGCTCATAGTTTATGGCAGCAGATGACTAACAGTAGAGACCATCCTGATTGTATGGTTATGTAGATGATTGTGCCGGTTGAGACCCTAGTTTACTAACTTAGATATACCCTTTAAAATCTTCACTTCTCTTCACATAAGTATATAGATACTTATGTGCCAAGCCATAAATGGAAGTCAATCACTACCAACAATGCTGCAATTAACAAAATGTACTCGAGATCATCCCTGGAACTGAAAAGTTGAGGGAAGACCTCTGCCTAGTGAAAATGGAAAGTCTTTTAGTGGTCATAAGCTAATTCCATATTCATTTAAATATTAGCAATAATGTATTAGAGACATAATGGTAAAAAAATGAAAGAGGAATGTCTCACACACGTCACAAATGTAAGTAAATGCAGTCAACTTTCATAGTGTTTCACCCCAAGGTTGTATTTTGAAGTCTATATAAGAAAAGATAAGTAAAGGAGGGTGAGTGATTTTAATTAACATTTCAAGAAAACAACCCAAAATATGCCCTCTATGTTTGCAATCTGTCAGTCTCCATTAATTTGGCCAGGCCAAATACGAAGAAAAAACTCAGTGTTGCTGTTGAATTCCATTTCATGCCTTATGTTAGAGATTTGTAAAACTGTCCCTTGCTGACTTGGAGATAAGTGGAATAGTGATGAATTCAGCTTCAGGCAAGCTGCTTTTCAAGCAGACCTGTCAGGAGATAGAAAGGCAGTTCAGAGTAATTCATTCTTGTGCTATGTCTCAACAGACTAGTGAATGTATAGGGCAGATCTGGAACACAAATAACATTAACGTACTATAAGAAAAAGCAAAACAAAAAAACAACAACCGAAAAACCAAAACCCAAAACATACATCATATTTCTTATTTATATAGTAGCACAAACTTTGGAATAAACATCAGAAGAGACTATCAAAAAATAATTGTCAGGGAAAAAGGATTCCATGCCTATAAGTGCTTTTACGAGAATACACAATTCAGAGTACAGGAGAGAACTGAGTTTAATAGAACTGAGCTTAATTAATTTTCTGTATTTTTACCATATTCCTGTTCAAGAAAACAATTTCTGAGGCATCAAGTGTAAATGAACTGTGAACGTAGAGATCACCTGTTAGAAATTAACATCAATAGGAACAACTAAAAATATGCAGAATCAGCTTGCAGCAGTGTAATACAACTAAGCAATTCAGCCAGTAAATAATTTTTCCCTTGAGAGCAAAAAGCCTCAATTAGTATATAAACTGAATTTAGAACGTCCATTGCAGCAAAAACTTTCACCTAATTGAGGCAGAAGGACCAGTGCCATGGACAAAATCACAGACATCGTTGTAGCAATACAGCCTTTTTCTGCTTCAGAGAAATGTAGTGGGCTACTCTTTATATTTTTGGAAGGAATGTTAAAGATTTCTGGCAGCAAAATGTATAACAGAAAGTGAGAGGGTAACATGAACTTTTCTGATTTAGTTTTTTGACAGTATTATGGATTTTGAGTTATTTTTATGACTGTCTATGAAATGCTAATAAATATCACTATGGGAAAAAAACCAAATGGCCTCAATGAATGTAGTCCGCTTCACATAAACAGATACTTTCTCTCTAATAATTCTTGCGAGATGAATCACCCTGATCTTGCAGTACTTGGAGCCATTTGCAATGTGGGTCTTATTTAACAGTAGGAAAAAATAAAACAACAAAGGGGTTTAAGGAACAATTTGATACCTCTGCTCATTCTTAGCAGAAAAGAGTAGGGAAAAAATGTGCCCTTCTGTCTGATGAATCATCATCTCTTCTTGTCACAGTTTAAGAATGCTAATTTACTTCTTTAAACTGAACTGATATTTAAAGCTTTCTTTGTTAACAGCACATTAAGAACCCTCGGTTTGCAATTCAACCCCGGCTACAGCTGAATGACTTGAGCATATGCAGGAGCAAGGTGATACTGGCCAGACAAGAAGCCCTTTGGTAAAATATTAATGATACACCATGGAGCATCCTGGCTGAGTCTCAGAATAACTGTGCTCCCGGCTGCTGTAATTCTTTTTCCTCCAGAAAATATATAACAATTGACATGAAGGGTCAAACCCCTGATAAACAAATAAAAAAAAAAAGGTGAAGATACTAGCTACTGTCAAAAGAAGTTGAAGTTAATAGAACTGGCTTCTATTAGTGGCAAGCTTTTGCTGTGTCTCTGATGTGAAGGTTAAAGATTCATCACAGCAAAGCGTATAATAAAAAGTGAGAGGGTAAAGAACTGATGAGGAACTGGGACAGATGACAGTGTGGGACCGTTCATGGAGTCAGAATTTCCAGGAGAGCAACATGGATCTGCTTTTGATCTGGCCTGAGTTTTTCTTAGATTTAATACTGGACTGTAATAGATGGAAGTAATTGATCTTTTTATGCTTCATTGAGACCCTGTCTTCGTGACACTTTCTGCGTAGTTGCAAACTCTGGGAAGGTGAATGTCTATGGAAAATGCCTGGGAGTCTGCCAAAACGAGAAAAGAAGAAGAAAGATACAAGATTCCAATCATGCTTGGAATATGAAAAATTGGGAAGCAAATGGCCTGGTAAAGTGTCAACACCTGACAGAGAACATAAATGCAACCAGTTGACTAGAACAATTATAAGTTCTCAGATGTCAGTCATCTTTATTTTTGTCATCAGATTTCTTCTTTTGGTAGTATATGTGATTTCATTCTAAGCAAGAAAGATATTCTCAAATTGCCTTGAATTTCAGGATTTATAAAGCATAAAATTAAGAACAGCAAAAAGATATTAAGGGGGAAAAATAATATTTTCACCAGCATGAAAAATATAGGAAATAATTTACTTCCCATTCATCTTAATTTTATTTCTAATATGCAAAAGCAACATCAGACACAAGATTTTGCTGAAAAGTACTTTTGTTCCCAGTGTTCACATATATCTAAAGGTATATGAAGCACTGTTTCAACATTTCTGCTCATTTTACATAAAATAATTTTAAAAAGCAGAAGAAAAACAACAAAAATTGCAACAGCAACACCAGTGGAGTAACATGTGTCTGCCTTGTAGTGCACATTGAAGTAAAGCACAGGCGTTGGCTGACTAATCTATGGGAGTGGAGCAAGAAAGGACATGGGATACACAGTGATTTCTTGAGAAAAAAAGATGCTAGATTTATGCTGGATATTTTTCAATCTCCCTGAGTAATACGTTCCTGATTTCTTATGATACCTAATATTTGCTTACTTATTGTACAAAACAATGGCTTCAAAAAACATTCAACAAATTTGTTGCTTGCTACTGGAGGCTTAATGTAGCAGTCCTTTTTGTGCAACATACATGCAAAAATTATTTTTAGAATTGCTGTTTAAAGAATTTAGGGAAATACAAGATAAGAAAAATATCAAACTAGTGAACAGACAAAATTAATTTGACAGACACTCTATCAGAGCAAATAAGGGAATGAGTTTGGAACAAAGGAGGGACAGATATTCTGAAAATCTGCTAGTAATGCTAAAAGAAATAGGAGAACAAAGTTAACACTGGTCTTTACAAATCTCTAAATCTTGAGAATTAATTATATATGTTATTTTTTAGCACCTCCCAAAGCATAAGAGAGTATGGAACTATGATTACTGAGGCATTTTGAGAACTAGGAAAACTATAGAAACATACATAAAGGAGAGGAGGACAGCACACAGTCAACTCTTGAACTTTTAAATTACTTCAAACATTCTAAGAAAACCTATCATAAATGGAAACCAGGACGGTTTACAAAGGAAAAGTAAATGCAGAAAGGAACAAGAGAGTTTTTATTAGCCAAAACCAAAAAAGATTGTTCTAGAACTGTTAACAACTGTGACAGGAAGAAAGACAATACATCTACATTTCCTATATGTCATGGAAATGATGATAGAAAGTGTTTGTATAATTTCTCATGTTTTTTGTAATAATTAGATACATTTTCTCAGTAGTTATAGTTTGCATTTTTACAGCTGTTGTTATGTCAGGAAGGAAAGAGGAAATAAAAACAGGCTGGAGAGTGTTTATTTTCCACTCCTAAAAATAATGAAATTTTAGAAAAACAATCTACAAAATAGTAAGAAAACTGTCTATACCTAAAGGTCTTTCAGAGTCAGGTGAGTAACATCAAGTTTATGAATTTCGCAGCACTTAATGTCACTCTCTAGTACTCCTGTTAAAGGTCCAGTGTAAGGTGCAGATGTGATCAGGGACTATCTTCTTCTCATAATTGTAAATGGACATTAAAAGTGTCTTTTCTGAAGACATTAGAAGGGGTGGTGTAGTTGATGTTATCTGGCTTTCAGCAGCTGTGCCTGTTGATTTCTTTCTGTTATAAGTTNCAAAGTGGAAGAGGGCCGACTGTAAATATATGTTTGAACAACAATGATACCAATATCAATAACCATGATTTGTTTTTCAACAAATGTTGAACAGGGTTCAGGGTAGGCAAACCGCTGGAGTAACAGCCAGCGATCCTTTTCGGAAATGTCCGAGGGGCTGCAGGGAGATCCAGCAGTCGGCAGGGGGAAGGCTGTACTGAGATGAGGAGTCAAAGGCCACGTGGTCTTGGGCAAAATGGCAGCGGTAGAGATCAGAGGATAAAAAGAGGATTCCTCAGTCCAGAAAATGCAGGAACTCCTTTCTTTGAGGCCCAGCAGCTGTAGTTGTAGAGCCTCAGGCCCCTCCCATGTCACGTGCCTTGTAGGGGAGGGAAGGGGAGATAAGAAAAGAAACCTTTTGTCTGCTCCAGTAAAAAGGAGAAAAGTTTTACAACAGAACAATAGGGCTCTCCCTATAACAATATGTTACCTATAAAAATAAGAAAACATTTTTTTTAGTAGCAATCCCTTTTGTAGAGCTGACTCAGAAATACCAGAGTCAATTCATATGTTGGGTTATTTTCCACTCACACCTGAGCAAATTACTTCCTTTTCTCAGGGAATAAAGTTCTAGTCTGTAGTTACATGGTTAAATATACTGTTAACAGAAAAACAGATTAGAATTTTGTACAGAAGAGTAACTCTGGAATAAATGCAATTCAATTCATTATTAAATTTGAGGAAGTTTGCAGTAATGAAGTAAAAGTTCAAGTGTGGTATTTCTAATTGTAATTAATGTGATTTTTCTGAATAATTGATTTCTCTAGTAATAAAAAGCAGAGAATAAAAGTTATTCTTATGTGCAGATCATTATATGAAAAAACATATTTTAATTATTGTTTAAAATATATGTTTACCCATGCTAAATCATCATCTTATTTGATTTTTCTTTAAAAAATAAACCATTTTAAAACAACCCCCCAAAGCCAACATTTTAATTTAATGTGCAATAACATTACTCTTCTCTGCAAGGGAAGGACTAAATTTAATTTCTGCATATCCAGTACTTACCCTTTTGACTTTTAGATTTCCAAATCCATTTCTCTGTATGAATTAAGAGGGGAAGGGATAGAGAGAAGAGGATGGAAAAGAGAGATGAATGGAAAAGTGAAAATGACGTGCTGTCTTTCACTTAAAATAAATTTCAGACTGAAAAATGGGAATAATTCCAAAATTATCTGATCAATGTAATTAAGTCCTCAAAAAATGTTTGTCTTAATGCTACTAGACATAACTTTGCTGCTCTTTTAGTGGTTTTGGTTACAGGAAGACATTCTCTAACATGACATTACAGTGAACAAAATTTTTGCCAGAGTTAACTGGCCAGGTAAAACTACAATTTGGGACATCTCAGTAGGATATACAGACGGTATCTGTGACCGTGTGTCCATCCTTGCAGGACACTGCGTTGGAGAGGACAAAAACAAGGAGTGGCTGGGACAAGGCATGCTTTGCCCAGCCCTGCTGCCTGTGGAATGTTGGAGGCAAGCAAAAGCTCTTAGGAGGAGCTCCGCTCCTTTCCACAACAGTGATAAACACTGTACTCCGATCCAAAATTCTGATTTTCTTTAAAATGAAAAAATCTACCCAAACCCCACACAGCTGATTTTCCTCACATGGCTCACTTGTGTGGCATATATGTACATGTAATATGCTTACGCGCAAATGGATTCCGTTCTGTAAAATGGAAAATGAAAAAAGCTGAAATTAGCAAATAAAAAAAAAAATTCTTAGGTGTGTTCATTGTCCTATGTATGTACAGTGGTTATATTAGACTAAAAATTGTAAACCAGAAAAATTTATATCTAAAAGGAAGTGTATATGGAATAATACTAAGGTAATGCTGTATTAAAAATAATAGTAATTTATTTCCTGGTCTTTATATGGTTTACTTTCCACCTCTTGATCTTGCACTCACACTAGTTTTGTTTGTACTTTCTTTGCATTTAACTTTATTGGTGCTTTTAAGGAAATTGGAAGCATAAAAGGTGAAATAGCTCTAACAGTTTATTACGGAAGAAATATAAAAGTTATTTTTTGTGAATGAAATTTACCCACTATAGGTTACAGTAGAGATAGATTGATTCAGAGTGCTGCTGTCTGAACATTTTATGGGTAAATCCAAAGTATTACCAAAGGTATAATAGAACTAAGCCTTGGAGATTACTGCTAAATTAAAACCAAAATGTACTATATAAAATAAAAATATCCTTAATTTTCAGTTTTTAACAAAAGTATCCTAAAGCAAGTTTTTTCTTTATTAAATCTCTGATTGTTTCGTTTTTAAAAGAAAGAAATGCATACGGTTTGAAATAGTTGTGATAAGTTGTAATAATAATAATAGTAATAATAGTTGTTCATGAGCACTCACATGACAATATCTATATAATAAAAGATTGTTTTACATCTCACCTGAGATTTACAGACCAAAATAAATGTGCAGTCTCTAATTTTATAGTTTTCCATAAGTCCAAATATTTCATCACTGAAGTCGAAAACCATTATAAATACCTTAGAACATTTTAAGAAAAAGAGATAATATCATATAGACACTATACTTGGAAATTTTTTGTCAGAATTAATTAGTTAAACTTATGAAAAGCTGATTCTGATTGGAGAAATTGAAGTAAACCCATAAGAATGGCCACTAAAATTGTGTAAAGTCTCCCAAATTTCAAAATAAATTGTAAAAAAAGGAAGAAGCAGTAAATTTTCAATATTTTTTGTGCTCTTCCGTGCCTGCACAGTAATAAGTTCTTGCAATATTTGAAATTCCAAATAGTGATAATGAGTCTTGCATTATATATTTTTATTGCCATACATTTAGCACAGTCATATTATTAGCAAGTGATAAAGTAAATAAAATCTATGTACAAGTTTTCCAACATATGGCAGTACACTTTTTTGGCCTTTCTGCTTTGTTTCACTAGCATTTTTAGGAAGCTATTTTAGGAATTTATTGAATTTAAATTATAGCAACCGTGTTATTTAGCTTGGTGTCTTAATGCATTACAGACATATTTACCATACTGGTGCAGATAGTGAGTTCATGAAAGTAGATAGCCAAGAAGAGTAAAGAAATTTTAAAAGAAACTATTTTTTGTGAACTGAGTAATTATTAAATACTTAAAACCTTACTTGACATGTATAGGATATCATGCTTCACTTATCCTAATGTAAACATATCTTCTATTTCTTTGACTACAAAATTTTGATTAATTAATATATGGGTTTAGATTTTTAAAAGCAATATACAGTTGGCCTTCAAATATCACAGTACCATGGGTCTGGGCCTCTGCCATGAAGCTCTTCCTCTGCATTGATAGGCAGTTCATTAATATGAAAACTTCCGCCCCAGCACTCCACCTCTCAGCTCCGGAGCAGCTGTGGAGCATTCCCAGAAGCTCCTCACACGATGTGAACGGTCAGGGGAAAAAAGTGGTCTCCTCTGCCCCATCCACACCTGGGGAGTCCCCAGGAATTGTGATGAAGGGGTCCCTGAGCCCATGGCTCCACCGAGCAAGTCCTGGCCTTCACCTGCCACTGCTACAGCAGCTGCAGTGAGCGGAGGAGGCACCTGGGGGCTTTAGGTACTCCTAAGTCCTCCTCGACATGTTCTCTCCTTCAGGACACGTGCAGTGAGTGCACTTAAACATGCAAGTGAGGCAGGCAGCGGCTGCCTCATCACCATGGTTGCAGTCCTGGTGATGGCGCAGTGGCAGCGTCCTGCTCTTGCTGCTGTAGGAGAGGCTGCTTCCTGTGGAAAGGGATGTGCAAGGACAGCTCCAGCAATGAGCTGTAGCAGTCCACCAGTGTACCGCTGTGCTTGCCGGTGTCACCAGGGGGTGGGAGTGGGGAGCGTGTGTATTCGTGTGTCTGCTGTGCACCGCAGTATTTCCCTGGAAACATGATATGGGTGGGCACCAGTGGCTGACCAGGGACTGTCGCAGCTCATCCCCATGTTAACAAGGGTGCCACCAGTGTCCCAAGAAACCTCAACAAAAACAGCTTTGCCAGTCAGAGCTGGGCCAAGCGAACGGTCACAGTGGTGTGCCTCCACTCCATCCAGCGTGGTGCAAGAAACCCGTCATAGCTGTGCACTGGAAGACAGTCTCAGCTAGTGTCCATGGTAACATGGGACATGAGCCGGGGTCGGCAGTGCAAAAGCAAGTGGCAAAGGGATGTGTGCTTTTTTCACAAAGGGAATACAGCAGGACTGCCCAGGCATGACAGGGGGTTTCTCCCCAGCATTACCTGCTGCTGTGCCTTGCACGGCCACCCACACCTGGGAGGAGACACAGCCGGGAGGGGTCAGAACTACAGAGTGAACTTTGCCCAGGCTGGCCGGCTTGTCCTGTGATGCTGAGTGCAGTTCGCCCCACTTTGCTCCTGTCCATGGAGGACTACATGGGAGGAGTGCTCACTCTCCAGTCTGAGTGCTGCAGGCCAGAGCAGGTGCAGCATGGGCAGAGCAGTGCTCTAGCATCCCATGCAGCAAGGTGCAGTGGGCAGGGGTTAATCTGCATATTGTTGAGTGTCTACTTTGAATATTCATGGGTGTCAGTTCCAGCAGGCACAGTAGCAAGTGCTGCACGAAACGGACCTCCCCAGTTGCGGAAAAATCAGACTGTAAAGAGGTGAATCCACAAACAAGGAACTGTGAAGTTGTCATGGTTTGATGACAGATTTCATATTCTCTTTTTTATCCAGGAGACAAAGGTGGAACAGGGGTAGGGGAAAGCCAGGCAAGTTGGTATTTCTGACCAGTTTAGGGTAGGAAACCATCTCTCTGCCTTTCCATAAAGTCCCCCCTCTCTCTCTCACGAGAGGAAAAGTCTTTCATGACGCTTTCCCAAGTGAGATCTTGACCCAGGGACGACACCTTTTCCATTCTCTGCCCGGGAGTCACAGATAGGATGCAGTTTTTTAAGCACTGGCTTCACTGCTTTATATATGAGCCCATCCCAAAGTACATAGTTCAGATCCTACCATAATGCAATTCTGTCACAAAGCGTCTGTCCCAAGGATCTCTTCCGAGCTCTCAGCTCCGACTCCGTGTTTCTGGGCTCAAAGACATCTGCAGCTTCGCAGCATGATCCTCCATCTTCAGTCATGGCCTCAGGTGGATTCTGCATCACTGTTTTTTCTGTCTCTCTATTCCATAGGTTTGCAGGCAGACAGTCTGCTTCACTATGGTCCATTCTACATGCAGCAGTGAGACGCATGGAACCCTTCCTACCCTTCCTCCGGCCGGACAGGCCATGCCTTCATACTCTGCAGCTTCTTGCGGGCTCCTCTCCAGTCATCTACTTTGCTGTTACTACTTTTTTTCTTTTCTCAAATATGTTCTTCACAGAGGCATCTCTATCTCCTTCTGCTCCATGACCTTAGTCTCCATGGCACTGACAGGCCCAGGCAGGAGCTGTTAGCCACCCTCGCTGCCAGAGGAAAAAAATCCCACCCAAACCAGAACAGAAGTAGACAATGTTGACTGTATATGCACTCTTTAATATCTAAAAGATGTGTATTTCTCCCATGCAATTTTCATGTTTAACATCTTATTAAGTGTCAGAATATCCTGTGATAGCACAAGAGTTTTAGTCGCTCTGAGTCATGGCAATGGTTCCTATATTAAGCCACGTTGCTCACGATAATGTGTGAATTTCTTTGAGAAGATCGTATTCATTGTGGTTTAAAGAGAAGTGCTGAAATCACCACAATTTAATGTGACACAGGTGGAAAAGTGAATACAAGACATCTCTTATCACCTGAGTTTTTATAATAGGAATCCTTGGTTTTTATTAATAGATCAGCCACAGATGAAAGAAATTTTGTGATATAATGAATATTCATGGAAAGAATAAATCAGTGTCATCGTGAGAGCATTGATAATGAGCTGCTCAATATCTGCACATGTTTTTAAACAAATCTTATTATGGCTTGTCAATTGTAGCATAGTATGATATATGAAAACTAATACGAAAGCCTAGAAAAATTTTGTAAATTCTTACATATTTAGAAATATAGATATAGTTTCAACCTCTGAAAATGTGAAAAAACCACACCTTCAAATCAAAAATACAAATCAGACCATACATAATCACCAATACTTCCGTCTTAAATCTGTTTCCAAGGTAACTACTATATCATGATAGAACTAACAACAACCTGCAGCATCTTCATATTAAAATTTGTGACCAAGCTTTCTGCATCAAGGGTAGGGGTTTGCAATATCCACAGATCTGAGACTTCAAAATTACTGTCTTAAGCCTTAAGATCTACTTTTGTTATCTTTATTCGTTTTGGGTTAGATTATTTTTTGCCTGAAACATTTTTTTCCTAATTATTACACATGAAAAAGACATATTGAAGTTGTGTCCTATTACACAGTTCACACACAGAATATTCTCACATAGTTTCAAATTTAGGGATTGTGCCTTACTTGTTGATGGAAATTCTAGAGACAAAATAGAAAAAGTGAAAAAAATTTTTGTTTTGTGAATGGCAAATCATAGGATTCATCTCACCTACCTTTAACTGTATAAAAGTCATCTATTTGGGAATTACTTTCCCATGAGCTTTAAAATAAACAAACAAACAAACAAATAAATGGAAATTGGTGTTTTTCTGTAGAGGAGTGAAAAGCAGCAAACCAGTACTCTATGCATACACATAGGTACACATCTCCCATGGAAGAAAAGAACCCTAGGTATTGATGTTTCCTAAAAAGCTATCATTTCTGTAAACTAATATATAATTTAATTACAACTATTGAAGGAATGTTTTATTAAAAGCTGAAACATAGTTAATTCTCACAGGTTACTTGGTGAGAGTAACTCACAGTTACTCCATACTTAACTTCCTCATCTTTAAATTCAGGATTTTTACTTCAGTGAATAATCTGAAATTCATAGAAAAAAAAAGAAAACAACACAACCCCCCAGCCTTTACTGCAGGGGTTGTTCATTTCAGTATTATAAAGTTTTACTGATGCTCAACAGTTTTCTGATTGCAGGGCTGGGAAATAGGGCCACCTGTGTAACATAAATGATAGATAAATCTGGTTCAATTTGAGATTGAGGCAGTTTGGAGCAATTCTGTTCACAGTTGTTTGAGTTCAGCTTCTTCTGATTCCATTAGGAATGACTCCTTGAACCTGGATGAAGAGAGTAGTTGTTATCAGAGATGCACTAATATAGTCACACATTAAAAAGCAGGGGGAAAAAGTACTATTTGTTCTTCTGAGGATTTGTCAGTAATAGGTGTATCAAGACTTAGTGCTGATAAAACCTGCTGAGCACACAGAATATGAACTAGAAGATCACCTAATCTAATTTAAAAGTGTCGAGCCAAAAATGAGAGCTGAGTACAGTGATCGGATAAAATGCTCGGCACTGACAAGTTGGATGAACTGCACTTGTCAAAGTTGGGGCAGATGGACATGTTGCAGGACAGAAATGTGGTAAGAAACCTCTGAGATACAATCTCAGAGAGAAAGATTTTGACTTTGTTTTTAAAACCCATGCACAGCCAAAATAGTAGTTTCTGCTTTCTAGTTTTTACTAGGGAAAATGGACAAAATCATGGCATTTGTGCCATTGGATGATGTCTTTGCTGTCATGGGTATGGCTTTATCTTTTACAAACTTGTGATGAGAGCTGTGTGACAATATTTGCATTTAGAGAAAAACTACCACTTTTTTTGACTTTCCTCCAGTTAAACTTAGGCACAAGCAATTCTGGCATGTTGCCAGATATATTTTTGCATTCATTCTCAGTCTCTGAAAGCAGTTCTTACAATCTCTGCTTTTTTTAAGGACTTTTGTCCCATTAAGGGTGACCGCCATGAGTTTGGGTAGAATCATACAGTACACAAGCATTTCAGAAATTAAATGAAGGTGGAAGTGGAGACACCACAGCTTGTGGATGGCAGATTCACTTGCACATCTCCGCAACTTTTCTATTTGAACTGACAGTTTAACAAAAATCCAAAGGTCACTTTGCTGTGTTTTATTTTGCTGGCAATTAAACATTTGCATTACAACATTTACCAGTTTATTAGCTTTGGATTAACTGCAGGTAAGACCTGCCCAGAAGTGCAGAGGAAGAGATGTCTTTGATTACCTCAAGGTGGGCCTGCATCTCATCCCATGGAATCAGCTCCTCACCATGCTCACACTGTGCATGAGTATTGTAGTTTACTCTAGGCATAGTGAACAAGCTTTACAAGATTTCATCCTGTCTTCTCCTGGGCCTGAATAAGAGAGAAGCTGTAAAGAAACAGCCTTGTCCTTACTTACCATGTACAGTGATCCCCTGTTACTCGTGGGCTGTTGGGTCTGGCCCTCTACACGTGAATCCTGGAATCTGCAAAGATAGCAAATTGTCACGGGAAAGCCTTTTTATTCTGTTGTAAAACTTTTCCCCTTTTTTACTGGAACAGACAATAAGTTTTTCTTCTTATCTCCCTGAAAGAAATGTGACCAGGGGAGGGGCTTTCTCCTTTTCACCTGACAAACAATGGAGGATCCTGTGTCTTATCTCCCCTTCCTGGCAAGGCATATGGCATGGGGAGGGGCCTTCTCCTTTCTACTGGACAAACAATGGAGGATTCCTTTTCNCTGTGGGCACACAAAGGGCACCGTGGGGGAGGGGGTGCAGATGCCTCTCGCTCCCGCACAGACACACACAATTCTCCTGCAGTCTGGCAGAGAACAATGCCAACCATGCAGACACGCCAAGGGCCCCCATTCCCTCTGCCTGTAACTGCTCCAGCAGCTTCTCCAGCTCTGTCCCGCCATGGCGCGGGTGCCTGCCCCCCCACCCTGGCTTGGCGCAGTGGGGCACCAGCCCGCTAGCCCCCACAGGATGAGGGTAGGTGCATCCTGCTCTCACGTAGAGACTCACACAATGCCAGCCCCATCACCCCATCTTGTAGCCCGTCAGAGGACAATTCCAGCCGTGCAAAAACACACATTTACACTAAATGCATCCCAGCCGTGCTGCACAGGCTCCCGGCTGGGACCAATTTACATATTAATGAGCAGCCTGGGTTCGCGATAGGTTCTGCGTGTTCTGCACACGTGCCAGGTCCTACAACTCGCTGGAAAATCAACAGTGAGTATGTGGATCCTGCAAATTACGGATTACAACTATGCGGAGGATCTCTGTATTGACCATTGCATAATTGATTTCAGCGAGCAGTCAGTACCTTCCATGGTGGGCTGATGGGCTCCTTTTCACTGTTACCTGACTAAAAACCTTTTGAGAACTGTTTTCAGGATTCCTGGAGACGTAATCCAGTTACAATCAGATACAATGTGGTTTTGTTTATTTTCCTCTGTTTTTAATCAATTGAGTGCCCCCTCTATGCTCTGTAGGTGTAAAAGGTGTTGATCCCTGCCTAAAAATTCACATTCACTTCAGATGCAGGTGGCACAATGCAACACCCTTGAACTTACAATATATGATAGGGATAGTAGTGAAGAGCTTAATAGGCTGCTTCTCTAAAGCACACTCTTGCAAATTTGTGAGGACTTTCTGTCTGCATTTTCAAGAAGATTATAATGAGCAGACATTGCCTGAATAATTAAATGCAATCTATTTCCACAAAATTATATCTGTCATATGATAGACCTAGTAATTAAATAATTGGAGCTGGAAATCTAGAGCTTTATTGCACCTACAAAGAAATAAATGCAGTGAAGAGAATTTCAAGAACTGTCATTCAGACTCAAAGATTTTAACTTAACAAAGTGAGATGATTATGTAAAAATGTAATTCTGGACTGCTAAGATTTCTTCCACACTTGTCTCCTCTTTGACATATGTTGCCACTCACAATATTCTCTGGCAGATGTTACTGTTTGTGCTTTCACTATTGTTAACATGACCAAAGCTGACAAAAAAATTGCAGTCAGATAACAAAAGCTTCATATATTCTTTTTTGTTGTTTATTTCAGTCAATACATGCAGGTGCCTATAACAATTGTCTATGCATATTTAAAACTTTAGGGGATAAAGGAGATATTTAGGGTGGCATTAAAGCACTTATAAAGGAATAATATGAAAAATTTATGAAAGAAGCTGTGAGCTGAATATCAGACGAACGACTTGATGATAAAACCTTATGAAATCCTTCTCCGTAAGAAATGTACTATATTGACAACAGTGGAAGGATTATGTGTGGACATTAGAAGTTGTATTTGCCATCGAATATGCCATAAGTGGACTAGCACTAGTATCTCTCCATTGATAAACTTTGAATTACTATATACTAGTAGTACTTTTTGTTCAGTCTATTGCTTTTTTTTCTAATAGAAGACACACAAAATATTAGCAATAGTTCTATTTTTAAAGTATGCTACTATGTTAACAGAGTAGCTGATTCTAATAATTTTTCACCTCTAGTTTTTTTCATTCTATGACACGTATACTGCAGATCAAATAACATGTAATGAAAATATTTATGTATAGAAGAACAAAGTATTAAAAAGAACAGTGGTGCTTATTTTGAATGAACAGACCTTTACTCATGTTTTCTACATGTATGTATTTTAAGCATCATATTTAATTCCAGGGCTAATGCAAAATGAACAAATTTCACCAGATTAAATTGCCCTTTCTCTGTCATGAATAAGTATTGTCAGAAACTTGTCTTGACCTCAGCTAAGCACTCAAGAACGTTTTTGCTGACATTGTGCTAGAAAGTAAAACTATTTTAAGACAATGAAAGAATTCTATTAGCTTTGGGAGATTGTTCAGAAAGCTGAAATTTTAAAAATAAATTTAAAATGTTTGTATTTGCTGAATATGTCTAAATATATTTTTTACAAAATTTTAACTGTCAGTTAATTCCAAACTTCTGTTTCTTTTGAAGCTGAACTAGACTTTCTGCAGTTTGATGAAGTAGGTCAGGCAGTTTCCGCAACCAGAAGCTGCTCTAAGTGCACTGACACTGGTCAATACAAGTCTGGAGTACGCTTGGAAGATTTTGCAATTTTCCAAAATTTTTCTCTATTTTGTTCCCCTTAATATTTGTGCATTCTAGCAGTAAATGTAGTTGATTAATAATATTCTTTCCTCATTATGAAGTTGAAAATGTGCCTTTAAGAATTTTGCAATTATTTCATACTTTCCTTCCCCCTAGTCAGGTGCAGTGAACTGCATGCTTTGCAAGAAAAAAAAAGTGGGTCAGTTATCCCCTCATTAATTCTCAAATAATTTTCAACATTGTATGTATTAAGAAGATAGGAAAAATGTGCTATATATCAAATCAGTCAGTAGATGCCAAGTGCTGCCCCTCTCGCCCCCAGCCCATATGCTAGCTCGCTGTGCAGATTGTGATTAAATAAAGAACAGAGTCCCATTGTAAATAAGCAAAGCTGCGAGTTTAGTTCTGTTGAATCATCACATCTTTTCTGCTCTTTCTGATTTTCATACTTACCATCTCCCTTCCTCTGTAATGATGACACTCACAAAGAATGGCAAACTCCTCGTGAGGCTGTATTGCCAAGCAGGAGTTTCCGGGGAGGAGGACTCCCCCTTCATAGTTATTGAAATTTTTCAGGGAATTAACCAATTATTTCACACGTTCTCACCTTCTTCCTCTCTTGACTTCCCTGATACCAAGTTTAACAGTTTTGTCCATATCTGATGTGTGTGCAGTGAACGTCTTCAGTTCAGGTATTAAAATTTTAAGAGCTCATTAGAGACTTTTTCTTCAACACAGTGAATTTATATCTTGCCATTCATTTTTGTGAAGCACATGTGGCCACTTATGATCTTGTGGTAGAATAATGATCCCACATTTAACAACGTAGATAATCTTGCATTCATCAATTCAAGGTAAGGATATTTTTATATAAATCAGTATTTTCCTAGAGTTCACACATTATGTAGGACTATTCTATTTAAAGAGGTGATAGAATATTGCGGGCTAACTAAAACATGCTAGAGAGAGAAAAAATAAATGGGCTCAATAAAATGGTCAATTTTATTATTTATCAATTATATTATGACAGATATTCAAGCCTAGTCTTAGAAAAGCTGAAAAGAACCCTCACCCTCTACTCCTCCCCCAAGAAAACTTAGTTAGTAGAAAAAGTAATTAATTTTTTTTTGTTGACATGTCATAAAAATAAATTTTAAGCCATTTTCACCACCAAAACTAGAAGAAATTTCTCCTCGCAAACTGACAACATGATCTGATTCAATTACAGAGGTATACTAAGTTCTACACACCTATATTGACAAAAAGTCCACAACTAGCTTAAATTAAAAAAAAAAAAAGCCAAAACCCCCCCAACAGAGTTTAATAATAGTCTTGCTTAACACGTTTGAGAGAGCATTTCAAGATCTGAACACGGAAGACATGATTTATCACTGCCTGGAGAAAATAATTTTGTCATAAGACAGAGAAAAACTTCATTAATATGCAAAACTTTTTAGTATCTTCATAGAGAATCGAGGACAGGTCTCTGGATCATCACTGTTCTCTGAAATCTCCCACACAGAATGTTTAATTTACAGTCTTTTACTTTGTCCATTCCAAATGGTGCATTTTCAAGGACCAAACTGATCTCTCAATTCACTTAATTCACATCTATTTGATGACAAAACCCAGGAGAAAACCTTAGCTTTCCCCATGAGGGTGTGACCTCAGAATCTTCTCTGTGTTTACCATACATTTTCATCCTCAGTTATTCTGCCATGGAAGAAAAAATACAGTTGGGTCTCCTATACCACGGTACCACGGTCTGGTTCGTCTCCTGCAAAGCCCACCTTCTGCATAAAATGGCAGCTCATTAATATGCAAATTTTCCCCTCACACGGCCCTCTGATGTTGTTTCAGCACTGTATTGCGGTGTACTCGTTATCGCAGTGGCCATATCTGGGAGAGGGGAAAGCGGCAGAGCCACGGCCGTATCTGGGGAGGGGGTGAATTGGCGGAGCCGCTGCGGAGGCTGTGAGGGTTGATTTGCATATTCATGACTGTCTAATTGAATATTCATGCGTGCCAGGTCGCACATGCACAGTTGCAATAAGGAGTCTCCTTAATCACTGAAAAATCACACCGCTAAGATGTGAAGCCGCAATATGGGGAGAGCAAAGTGGAAGAGGGCCAACTGTATACCTTTAGGCATATTTGAGGAAATTTTTTAACATGATGACTTTAGAGAAGGAATATGTCTTGATAAATTCAGGAAAAGCTTTGAAGAAGATACAAAAATAGAGGCTTAGGACTGTAGGGAAAGTAAGTAAAATAGCAGCATAAAACTATTTAAACTAATAGATAGTTTCAGTGTTGGACTCCAGTATGCCCATCACAAGAAAATGTTCCTCTCCAGCCCATTGTTGTGAAATATAGAAAGTATTTAAACATGCCCAGCTCCAGGGTTTTTTACACAAATTGCTTGCTCCATCACCCCTTACACTGAATACCTCCTCTAGCATGGCTAACACCTTCAGTGGTTTTCTCTATTTTAGTCGCAACATTTGATTGCATGACCCAAAGTTGAGTCTAATACATGCTCTGGAGTCACTGCACAGAATTTGTCTTCTCTCTCAAATCAGGCCATGTGGCAGCCTACAGTCATATAAGTATGATGATGAATTTGTCACATAATGAAAGCACTAATGAAGCTTGTGGTCTTAAAGTCTCCTTCCTCTAGGTCAAATGAACATCTCTTTAAAACTGAACATTAGAAAGGAAAAATAGAAAGGTGGAAGGATATTAGATCTGAAGAATATAGCAATAGTTTCAAGAATTGCATGAAGGCTACTGGACCATTTTAAAACTAATTAATGTCTCAGCTGCCTTTGAATTTCATCTCTTTCACTGTTTACTAATAGGTCAAACAAACACAGCTCTGACCTCCTTTATAAAGTATTGAACTTCAGTCCTTGCTGTCCCTAAAATAAGAAGGTGAAATAGGAAGCATGAGAAGTCAGGTTCTACTCAGACAAAAACTAAAGATGGTTTACTGATGAAGCTGAAGGGTACAGTTAACTTCAGATATTCTTTCCCTTATGGTCAGGGGTGACTAAATTAAATTGTACTGATTTACCTCTTCAAGATACTGTCATACACAATAAATTCCTACATAAAATAACTCCAATAAGAAAAAAAATATTAACTGCTGTTCTCTATGGCTGAAAATGCACAGAATATGAAAGTAAATACTTTTTATTAGAGTTTCAACTTTGAAAGTCCAGTGATGCCATGAACTTGGTGATATAAATTAAGTCAGTGAATAAATAAAATATAAAGTCAGTGAAGCTGAAAAGTTAATTCTTTATCTTGCATAAAGCAGCATATCTCTACAAAAAAATTATTCAAGCTCTGTCAAATGACACTATTAATATAGCAAGGTAACTCAGCAGAACTGTGTGTGGCATCATTTTTCCCGGCCTACTTGCAAATCATATTTAAACCTAGAGATGCGTGTCTATACACTGGTCGTTGAATTTCTAGCAAACTCATTTTTTTTGTTTCCACTTAAACATGAAAGTAAGTAATTTAGAATTTTTCTTGCTAGTATTGTCTTAAAATGACCAGAAATCCTAATCATGCCTTATAACTTTCTTGTTCCTGTTAAAAAGTGGTTATTGAAAAAGGAATCACTTGTATAGATTGGCTTTTGAGGAAGTTGATTCAGTTTTTTGCTGCAGGTATCCTGTGAGGCTACATGGCCTAAAGAGTATCTTTGGGCTTCAGTTCCCACATCTACAAAACACTATTCTACCCAAATGTGTGACCTTACTACACTCAAAATAGTGATGGATTCAGATACTTCACCGATGAAAGGCACATATATAGCATTTTTTTATTTTTCAGTTCATGATTTTCCTTCTTCAATGAATGCTGTCATTTTATTTTTTATTTCTATTACTTAAGCGATGTGGAGGGTAATCTCACTGGTCTAAATGTATTTACTAATGCAATCTATCAAGCTGTAGAGATTACACTGCAGGGGCTGTTTTCAGAATTGCACTGGATCAATAACACAAGATTGTTTAAGCACACTTTCCTTCTTCCCACCTGAAGCAAATGGTTTGATTATCCCTTCACAGAGATGACACAAGGTGCTGACTGCGGTTTTAATTTTATTTGATTGATGGATTTAGATTTCAGCTGCACACTGTCTAACTACACTTATCTACCCACAGTTCAGTTGCCACAATGATATGCTTTTTTTTTGTGTCTGTGTGTCTCATCTAAAGAGTGGAGATGGTATAGTAGAATAATAACTCTCTGGTTTAATATTCTATTGAGCATCCCCAACTGCAGTTCAGCAAATGCAGAGCTGAGAAGTTTGCTCATTACATCTCTGGAAGCCGTTATCTTATTGGCCCTGGAATATGCTAAAAGGAAATAGAGGCCTCAGAAACCAAATGAAAAATGTAAAAAATAAAAGCCCAGAAGCTCAGTTATTGAGCTGAAAGAAGTTACTTACATATGAAAGAAGGAAGAAAAATAAGCTGTTTGCCTCAGGCCGCCTGATTTGTGAGAGCCTCCTTACATTACAACAGATGTGGTCTGTAAATGCTGGTGGTTTTCTTCTTTTATCATAACTTGGAAAAAATCATTCTGAGATTGTAGATGTTATGTCTCACAGTTATGCTCCTTACAAATGAAATCAACTTTTTTGCATGAAAAAAAAGGACAAAAAACCTTGTAGGATGTCACATTATGTCACAATGTGGTAAGGCATTATTTATTTATCCATTATGCAGTTATTGCACAGTGCAATCAACATAGTTCCAAAGCAAATCTTCACTCTGCACCGTGAGAATCTTTTAACTTGAGTGTGGATAGAGATGCAAGCCATCCAGAAATGCCTTGAATATTTGCAATATCTGCCAGTTTGGTTAGCAAAATATATTGGGGCTTGTTGTGGCTGGATTTTTGGTAGCAGGGAGGCTATGGGGAGGTTTTTCTTTGAGAAGTTGCTGGAAGCCTCCCTCATAGCTGGCAGAGTTAATGCCAGCCAGCTCCTGGCTGGACCCACCACTGGCCAAGGCCAGGCCAATCAGGAGAGATAGAGATGCCTCTGTGATAACATATTTAAGACGAAAAAAAAGTTAGGAAGAAGAAGACAAGGCTGTCAAAGAAGAGCTGTGAGAAGTTGTAACAGCAAATGCAGGCACCAAGGCCAGGGCTGAAGGAGGGGGTGGAGATGTTCCAGGCATCTCCCTGCAGCCTGTGGTGATGACCGTGGTGAAGCAGCTGTCCTCCTGCAGCCCATGGAATGGAGAGAACACAGGGATGCAGAAGATCCACCTGTAGCCCATGGAGGAGCCCACGCTGGAGCAGGTGGATGCTGGAGGGAGGCTGCAGCCCATTGGAGGTGACATTGGAACAGAGTCTAAGGAGAGACATGTGGCCCATGGAGAGGAGAGTCCACGCTGGAGGCAGAACTGTACCTGGTAGGATCTGTGTGGCTTGGGATGGGACCCACGGTGGTACAGCCAGTGCTCAAAGAACTGCACCCTGTGGAGTGGCCCACAGGCAGCAG